>CM042754.1:5991840-6051578 GCA_022496165.2 Catalaphyllia jardinei
GGGATGAGGACCTACTGGAAGAACGGTATAAGAGCAATTTTAATTAACCTACAACCCATGGACAACAGATGCAAGTTGCTTGTAAAACTGAAACAGGCGGGTACTTGAAAACTGGGTTGAACTAAAGCTATGAGTAAAAGAAATTTCAACACTACTTCAGTAAAATGATGTATTCACGTGACTTCCTTAGCAAATATGATAAGTTTTTAAACGTAACTAAAACACAGTTGGTTAAAAACGTTACAAACTATGAACCATCTTGTCATCAGTAAACTCATGTCACTTGGTAAAGTACTTGTGCCTTTTATATAAAGCAGTGTATGCCTTAGCAAAATAGAGAAATAAGGGCTCCTGCACATAATCAGTTTTCATCCTACAATTTAATGTAAGCAATTAGATCCTTTTCAAAGACGGCAGCCGGCCAATCGCAGGGACTGTTTATCGCAGATTGCAGTAGCGTTCACGCCATGTATGCAGTTTATCTTGCACCTCAGTATGTCAATCCTGTGGTTGAGAATGCGGTTGGGATTGTTGGGAAGAAATTGCGTTATATTTTGAATTCGTCTAATTTTTAGAATTTCTGTAATTCATTTATATCTACTGCACAGCCGCTTGTATACTGAGAAAGAGACCAGCCAGGAAGTATCACGGCCCGGCCCTGCGTTATGCATGTGTGCACACGTTTTATGCATCACGCAAGGATGACGATGCATAAGGGTGTGGTGATTGCCTCCACAGTCAAGTCTTTGACACTTAAAATTCACTTTTGGACACTCCTTAGAAATATTACAAAGCCCACCACTCCGCACAACTCTCCACTTCTCTTCATGGGAGAGACCTTTGAATTTACTGCACTTCCAGATGTCGTGCTGCTTTGAGTAAACCAGACAGGCTGCCTTTGCGCCCCGCACAAAGTTTTGTCTTCTAACGTTGTCACTCTGATTGGTTGGTCCAGTTCCAGCAACAAATGATGACAGACCTGGGGAGTTTCCACTTTGATTCACTATATTTCTTCTATAGCTAGACGATGTCTCCTTCAAAGACCCAGGGACCATGTCTCGACCAAACTCATTAATTACCAACTTTGCCCTTTCCTTGACAAATGTTACAAAATCTTGAAACTTAGGTCTGCAGCCAAACCCAATAATCTTCCCAGTACACTCAGTCCATCTTCCTCTTAAAAACAACTTCTTTGCAAGCTCTCGCAAAGTGTTCATGTGATTTAAATCAGACACATATTCAGCACCCATGCAAGTCAAAGTTCGATCTGCGGTGTCCAAGTGCCTGCTAAATTCCAGTAGGGCAGGTCCATCAACATTCTTCAAACAAGGTAGGCTCAACAACTTCTTAACATGAGCCTCCGCTATCACATGTGGTTTTCCAAAGTTCTCGCGTAAGGTCTGTTTCGCTACTCGGTAGCCACCACTGGGAAGATTTGCACAACTCTCAATGGCCTCCCTCGCCTTTCCTGTGTAGTGCTGTATAAGAAGCTGCAATCTCCTGAAGTCATCAGGGTTATCCTTTTCCAAATAAGTTTCGAAGTTGTGCATAAAGGTGACATACTTTAATGGATCACCATCTAACCGGTTATACTCAACTTTAGGGGAGGAAACCACCTGTCTCAGTGCTTTTACCATTTCTTGGCCACTATCAAACTGCTGATTTATGGTTTCCACTTTCACTTCCTGTGGAACAGAGGGTTGAGGGATCTGCCAAGAAGAGGACCAAGATTCTACACATTGCCCAGGGGATATCCGCCTGGGTCCGGCTTCCGCAGACGGATGCCGTGGTTTCCATATCCTGGATGTAGGGACGGCCGGCATGCCTCCAGCTAAAGAACTTGACAATGTCATAGTCGACGCCGGAAGAGAAGTAGTTAGCTCCACAGAAACAGGAACAATTAACTCTACCTTTCCAACACCACTAGAGAGTGCTGGTGTCTCAACCACGGTTGCATTTTCTAAGGGTACAGCTAATTGGTCATTTGCACTGAGCTTTGACATGCTGTCTGGGACTTCACTCGTTCGTGAAGCAGGCTCCAAGTACTCAAAGAACGGTTTTTTTTTTGTAATTTATCAATTTCTTCATAAACCTGAAGTGAAACTGCTGCCCTCTCAGCCTCCATCTCAGCTTCTAGTAACTCTCTTTTTCTTCGAATTTCTTGCTCTTCCTTTTCCTGCTTTTCCCTGATTGCATGCTGTTGTCCATCCAACTTTTGTCTAATTTTCAGCTGTCGAAGATTCAGTTGTGCTAGAGCCAGCTTTTCCTTCTTTCTTGACACCGTTGACGACCTCGAACTCGACCTGGAAACCCAACTACGTCTGCTCCCTCGCATTTCGCCAGAAAACATACTATGATATTCTCCTCGTTCGGGTTCTCTGTCCTTGTGCCATAATCGCACGTCGACGTCCAGATCAAGCTTTCGTTTCAGCTGTTCGTCGTAAATCGTTTGTGCCTTTTCCAACACAAGGGCGTCCGTAGGACTATCCAATAACTTTCGTGGGCATCCACAAATTTACGCCAAGCTTCATTAAATTTCACACGCTCCTTTAACACATCCTCAGGACTTGCATCACTTTCCATAAGGTGAGCAATTTCATTATGAACCTTGGTCAAATTTCCAATATGGCCGGCACGTGTTTTTTGAAGAGTAAGCCTTTTTTCGTGCAAGTCGCCTTCCCTGTCTCGAACAACACTAGCTTGTCTAACCCTTGTGCTTCTCCTTTTCTTCCATTTCAATTTCGCCGCTCGCACAATCCACTGCGGTGTCTAAGTTTCCATTCGCTTCTTGTGGCGGAGGTTGCTCTTCCGACATTTTCCTCCGTAAGGACAAATTGATTTGAAGTTCGTGTTCCACAATATTCCACTAAATTTCCAATATTAAGACAAAGTAGTCGAAAACTGTTACGAAGCCCAGGTGCTACGCATAATATTACATGTAAATTAACTTTAATACATCCAGTTGTAACTCCAAACATCCACGAGCTAACATACTGCGACAAGCTTGGTTCATTTCGAACAGCCCAATTTAAGCGTTTCAGGTTCAGCTAGTCCAGGTTTTCTACAAACATTAAAGTGAACTAAGTAAATACGGGATCCAAACGAGTGAAATTGTACAGATGTAATCCTTACCGACTGTTTCGTTCCAAGTACAAATATCCACAGTTCTTCCAAAACAACAACATGGAGGATCGAAAAATCCGAGACAACCCGCGTGTTTCATAACACGTGACGATCACATCAAGGATGGAAGGTATGGACCACTGACGGAAAAATTTTTTTCGTTAAACCCGATTCGGCTTTAGATTATATAGTCAGGATCAACAACGCCGAAGATCTGGAAAAATTATAGGTGTTTATTCTTTCTTCAGGTGTTATTCTTTCTTCATTTGCCACTCCTGTGGCAAATGTTTTTTGTTTAACAGAATTGTTTTATATAATTACATAATACTATTGTAATTTACCTCTCGTTATGCGGACTCTTTGTTTCATTGTTGTTCCCAAGAGAGGCTTTCTTTTAATAGCTTTTGTTTATCTGTTTATATTGCTTTCCTGTGCATTATAAATTATCCGTGTGCGTGTTGTGTTTTCATTTTTCTATTTTCTTTTACCTCTTTTCGCTGCTACAATCGTATCGACACTACGTTCACCAATCTCTCTCAGATAATCAGTAGCTTTGGTTTATTATGGGGCCTCAACCTGAACAAAACCAAAACAAAAATAATGTGGATCGGTTCCCAAAAAGGTAATAAGGACAAAATTATGGGTTTCAAATGCATAACAGAACCGATTAAGGCTCTTGGCGCGTTCTTATCGTATGATGGAGACAAAAACAATGAAGAAAATTTCTTCAATAAAATTCGTAAAATAAAGACGAAACTGCACATTTGGCAAACACGCGGTCTCTCACTGTACGGTCGTTCAATGCTGGCGAAGCCAGTAGGTGTCTCTCAATTGATTTATGCAGCATCAATGTTAACAGTCCCTGAACCTCTGATCCAGAAAACGCAAGCTGAACTTTTCGCTTTTTTGTGGAGGAAAAAAAAGGACAAAATAAAGAGACAGATTATTTATCAACCAACATCTGACGGAGGCTTAAATTTTATAAACTTCCGAACAATGGTCAAATCGTTAAGGTTGAGTTGGATTGGCAGACTTCTAGATGGCACAGACGCCAACTGGAAGGCTATCCCTGATCTTTTTTTCAGCAAACATGGCGGTCTAGCTTTTTTATTAAAGTGCAATTACGATATTCATTTATTTCAAGCAAACTTCCCCCTATTTTATCGCGAACTACTAGGATATTTTTAAGAATTAAGCAGTGCATTCGGAGGAGAACCAAGAAAGAAATTTATTCTCTGGAACAACAAGGATATAACAATTAATCAAAAAATACTGTTTTGGGAAACGTGGTTCGACCGTGGAATTTATTATGTGCAAGACCTCCTCAGTGAAGACGGAAAATTTTTATCTGTTGACAAATTCAATGGAAAATTTGGCTTGAAAGCTAATTTCCTGGAATATTTTCAAATTACCGCTGCCATACCAAGTTCACTGAAGAAAGCCGCACTGTTAACCCCAATCTCTAGTGAATTTCTTTTCTCAGCTCCCGAACTGCTCTTCTTATCCGAAGAGACTACCTTATCATTGCCTAAAATGCGTTGTAAACACTATTATAAGCTATTTAATGAACGCTCAGTGTCGGAACCTACCGGAATAAAAAAATGGAAAGAACAATTCCCAAACAGTCTTCTTGACTGGAGACGCAATTTCACCAAGATATATCAGATTACTAAAGACAACAAACTTAGGCAATTTTTATTTAAAATATTACACAGTTTAATCATTACCAAAAAGGAACTTAAAAAATTCAATATTGCAACCGACGACCATTGCAATTTCTGTTCCAAGACAGATTCTATAATGCATACATTTCTAGAGTGTGATGTCTCTATTTAATTATTTTCAAACACCATAAAGTGGTTCAACGCTATACACAAATTAAATGTGAGTACTTCTTCTGTAAATGTGAGTCCTTCTTCTTCAACACGACTGATGAAATAGCTCCGTTAACCTCCACCCAAAAGCGCAGACTGGATCTTCTCTTGCTGTATATGAAACACTACCTCTATTCGTGCAAGGTTTTTTCTAAGAACCCCAATATGTCTGAGCTACAAACCAAACTTCAAATGCAATGGATAATAGAGCAATGCTCACTAACTTGATTTTGCATCACCCCCCTATATGCGTAATTACGGCGTAAGTATTTTATGTAGAATTATCGAGCAAGCATTCGTATTGTTAGTATTATGAGTGATCATATTTCTTTATATATATTGTAAGTTTATGTATTAGTTTTGTACATAGTTAATGGATGGATGTTTAATAATTAGTGTAAGTAGCTGTGTGAGTATTATGATGAGTGTGTGTAACCATGCATATAATAAAAAAAATTAAAAAAAATAACACGTGATACAAGCACGATACGTCATACACAGGTCCGCAAAACGTGCGCAATGGTAGCTACATTATTTATGACTGACCTGGAGTGACGAAAGCCTCAGCGGAGCCGCTCCAAAGAAAATCAGTCGAATTTAATTGGATCAAACACCGAACTTCACATGAGCCTAATTGGTTGAATTGGGTTTGGCTCATGATGTAGTCCATGAGCCAGGGCAGGTTCTCGGTACCACTAAGGGGGAGAAAATGTGAGTGATATCTGATAAAAGGTTGTATGAAGGACTTTTCAAATTTACATGATAGCAATCGTGAAAGAGTAGCTTTCAGTATTGTTTGTGCAATTCTTTTTTTCAAAAATATTGCCGTGACATGGAAACGAGGCTCACATTAAAACAGTTATTTAAAATGCCTTCTTCAATGTTAGTAATAATAAATCACTTCATTATGCAGTAAACAGCTTTACTTAACATATTTGGTTTAAAATTAAAATTTAATAGTTGTTTTGAAAAGGAAAACTTAAATGAAACCATGTAGCTCAAATTCGAAAAGCATCATGGGTAAGTTCTAAGATAACAACCTTACTCCGTGGTAAATACATCAAAGTTCTCGCCAAATCGGACGCTTTTTATCAAGTAATATAGAGAAACATGCAACACTTCGTGTTTTTATGCTCACTAAGTTAAATACTTAGAAATATTCCACAGTTTCTGATCGATTGAAGGAAACTTGATAATGGACTGCTAAAAAAAAAACAGTTTCAATTTTAAATTTGTTATTTTGTTCCAACAGACCGAACTAAACGACCTCCTTTTAAAACTTGTATTATTCAATGCGTATATTATGAAAGCCTGCTAATTAGCCTGGCATATTTTTAAAAAAGGATCTCGACTCTTAAAAATATTTATTGAAGACAGCAGTATTTAAAAGTCATGGGCCATTGCTATAATACCAAGGAAGGAGACACTTCCAAGTCAGTTATCACAGGAAATGCCGTAGTCTTTTTACCATGTAGCGAGATTAGTTGAAGAATCTTTTTCAAGCAACGGATTTGAAACAGATCTTGGAGTTTAATGTAGAAAGCGAAGAGCAAAGACGTCGTCGGCAAGAGCCAAGCACGAGCAAAACTTGCTCAAAAATATTCACTTTTTTCGAAAATAAAGTATATGAAAAGGTGCACGAACACGCGATCCTTTGACTCAGTAGGTTGATTTGTGTTTAGGTGCCTAGATTAGAAAAGCTGCTACTGCTGCGGGTGATAGCAGGATTATTGGCCTTGTTTAGCTAGTGATTTGTAGCCGCTGAAGAGAAGAGGCGACCAGAAAACATTTGCTGAAGGCTGCAAGTGTGATGTTCATGGTTTTGCAGCGTATTGACGTAGTACATTCATCATCATCATCATCGTCATTTATTTGCCTTTTAAGTATTACAAAAATTAAAAAAATACAGCGCGTAGGTTGTAAGGCGAGGAGACCTCGGGAAACCACCAGGCTTATAAGAGAGGCCACCTCGACATCATAATATTAAATAAGATAGAGGCTGCGAAGGAGTGCGGCAGAAACTAACTCAGAAACTATTTTAATAAAAAAAAATTCTAGCACTTTGTTCTTAAAGGTAGAAAAGCTTGAAAAATTGGTAATTGACGAAGGAAGAGAGTTCCAGACCCTAGGTCCTTGGTAGAGGATTGTGAATTTCTTGATGTTCGTTCGACAGGAATGCGCGCGATAATTACCGGCTGTTCTTGTGTCATATCTATGGACTTGACTGTTTGTCATAAACAGATTGAGGAAAAGTGGAGGCAGCAGATTGTTGTGGTAGCGGAACATGAATTTAACAATATCGAGGATATTGATTTGGAAGATGTCTAAAATTTTCAGGTTGGAAAATAGAGGAGCAGTATGTGCTCGATAGTCTGAATTGGTAACAGCTCGCACAGCCCGCTTTTGCAGATAATAAATTCTGTTTAAATTAGATACGTGTGTGGATGACCACACAGAGTTGCAGTAAGTAATGTATGGATAAATTAATGTATAGTACAGCATGAGTTTGGTCTTACAGGATAAGTAGAAACGCGTCCTGGATAAAATACCAACTGATTTAGCGATTTGTTTACAGACAAAGTTTATGTGATATTTCCAAGTAAGGTGTTCATCTAGGTATACCCCAAGAAATTTAGTTACATTACTTTGACTGATAGGTTGACCTCCAAAGGAGAGAGAAAAACTGTGATTGATTTTCCTCTGACTCGGGCGAAATATCACATAATTTGTCTTTTGGACGTTAATCGAGAGCTTATTGCATCTTAACCAAACATCAATATTTAATAACTCGTTATTAAGCACATTCTCCAAGTAGTTGGGATTAGAGTGTGAGAAAAAGATGCTGGTGTCGTCAGCAAAAAGCAGAGGCTCAGTTAATTCGGAAACTTTGGGAAGATCATTTATGTATAATATGAAGAATAAGGGGCCTAGGATGGATCCTTGAGGAACTCCACACTTAATAGTCTGCGTTGGAGAACATGTTTGATTGATCTGGACAAATTGCCGGCGGCAAGAAAAGTAGCTTTTAATCCACTGCAGAGCCACACCATGGATACCATAATGCTCTAGCTTGGTAAATAAAATTTTATGGTCCAGAGTGTCAAAAGCTTTGGAGAAATCTAGGAAAACACCTACAGTAGTTTCACGCTGGTCAATTGCCGAAGATATTCTATTTATCAGATGAATTAGAGCATGGGACGTTGAATAGTTTTTTCGAAATCCAAACTGGCAGCGGTATAGTATATTATATTGCTCGGCCAATTCAGTTATGCGGTTATACATTACTTTTTCAAAAAATTTTGAAAAGTTCGACAAGAGGGAAATAGGTCTGTAGTTTGTGAAAAGACTAGGATCATTTGCTTTGTAAACTGGAATAACTTTAGTAAGTTTTAGTTTATCAGGGAAGATGCCTTTTTTCTAAAGAAAGATTTATGATGGTAGTCAGGTGTGCAGAGATCAAGTGAAATGAGTGTTTAATTACACGCATTGAAATATTGTCATAGCCGGGAGCCTTCCCCGAAGCAAACATGCTACAAATGCTTTCCAGTTCACACGGGTTGGTAGGTTTCAGGGTAATAGGAGGAAGGTTAACGTCACCAATAAAAGAACTGACAGAGGAATTAACGTCACGTATTGCACCAGCTAAGTTGGGACCAATGTTAGTAAAGTATTTACAGAATTTATCAGCAATTTCCTCGGGATCCGTTATTGTTTTACCCTCAGATTCAAATGATGAGGGGAAAGGTACTCTGCTTCTACGTTTATTTATAACCTCGTTAAGCAATTTCCAGGTTGTTCTTAGGTCATTTTTGGCGCTCTCAAACTTGGTATCATAATATTTACGTTTGGCGAGACGAATTAAATGGTTCAGTTTGTTTTTGTGGGATTTATAGATTCGCTCATTGGAAAAAGAGGGTGATCTAATAAATTTTCTGTACAGTTGTTTTTTTTGTTAATGGATTTTAAAAGTCCAGGGCTGATCCAAGGGGAGCTACGGCTTTTCAATAGCTTGCCTTTAATGGCCTTTAAAGGGAGGCAGGCATTATAGATTTTCGAGTATTCATCTATAAAATTATTGTAAGACATATTGGGATCTTCGTCGAGAAGTGAGGACCAGTTTGTATTTGAAACGTTTTCATTGAATTTGCGCAAATTTTCGTCAGTAAACTTGCGTGTAAATGCTTTATTGTTTCCATCGTGCGTAAAGGTTGGGCCAGAAAAATAAGCAAAAACCGGCAGGTGCTCGGACAAATCGTTTAAGACAACACCATTTAAAACATTTTGGGAGAGATTGTTTGTGAATATGTTATTAATTAGAGTTGCAGAGTAGGAGGTGAGGCGCGTTGGATTGGAGATAACAGGAATAAATGCAAACGAAAATAAGGTGTCGATAAATTCTTGAGTTGGTGTATGATGATTGTACTGGAGAAGGTCAAGGTTGAAGTCACCCATAACATAGCATTGTTTGTTGTCCTTAGAGATGTGAGAAAGAATGTCATTCAATTTGTCTAGAAACAAAGCGGTGTTTTGGTTTGGCGGTCTATACACACATCCAACAATAACGTTTTTCCCATAGGGAACTGTAATCTCCACGAACAGAGACTCAATTACCTCTGGATTTGACAATTTGCACTCATTAAGAAGTTTGTATTGGAGGTCATTTTGTAAATAAATGCCTACTCCGCCACCAGTCTTGGATTTACGATGGTTTGAGATAAAACTGTATCCGGTGATATCAACCAGCTCTGCAGTGGAATCTGTCAGCCACGTTTCTGAAATACCGATCACGGAGAATGATTTTTTGAAACTTCCAAGCATCAAATTCAATTGGTCAAGATTTTTTAGCAAACTACGGGCATTTAAGTGCATAACGGAAAAATTTATTTTGTTGCTGATTGGAGCTACTCGACTATTTATATCATCCTCGGCCAAATAGCTACTCGAGGGCAGACCAGCTATAAAATTAGAATCAGGATTTAAATAACTGGAAAGTGAATTAGATAACTCAAGTTGTTCTATAGGATTAAATAATAGTGTTTCAAGACGGTTGCTGTTGAAGTGTAAAGGGCCATGGGATATCTCATAGAGTGCTAGATTAAAGGAGCTATCATCTAAATTATTAAATGGAAAGAGAAATTCCAGTTGCGACTCGTCAGCCATCATAGTAACGGCTAAGTTCAGCTAGAATAGTGTATTCAATAACTTAGGAACTTGTAAAAGGTACTTAGCTCATGGGCAAACCCTCCTGGTCTGCAAAGTTCACAAGATTGTTGTGGCACTTGATTCGAATCGGGCGAGAATCATCCGTTCGTCGAAGATAAATTACAAAGTTCTTGGCCCAGCAGAACTTAAAGCCATTTCTTTTCTGAAATTTCTTTGAATCCGCCAAGAGTTGTTGAAGCAGAGGAGTAAGATGATCAAATAATCTGACGCTCTCCAAAGAATGACTGGACGGTAGCCCGATCGAAGTGGCTGACACTTTACAAGCTTCATTTCGCGCATTCATTACTTGCTCTTTCACAATTCTTCTTGTGAATTTGCAGATTATTGGTCGCGGACCAGAAGTGGCAGTTCTTGTAGGAATACGATAGGCGATATCAATATCTTGATTTGAAATTTCGATTCCAGCGGCTTTGAAAAGATTGATACATAGGATTGACGGTTACAGAGATAATTCGATCAAGAACCCCAAGAGAGTGAGAGAGAGGAGAGAGGTTCACAAAGCGATCATAAATTCTGAAACTTCAAGGCAAACCATAAGATACATCAATGGCGTAAATTCTTGGCCAATTCTTAGAATAAATCGCTCCTGATCAAATTCATTTCAGAAGAGGGGCAAAATTAGAGGCACAGAGAGAAGCTGGCTGGAAAGAAAATATTTGTATCAACCGAGGATTACTGCTATGAATCCTCCCAATCGGAGTAACAGCAAGGGAAGAGCTAAGGTTGACTCAACAGCGGGCAGGTGCCTGAGCGTTTCTCCGTGCAGCACATGCAGCTGCCGCAGGATACAGAGCTGTAGTTATTACGTCAGAAGATACCTTTGAATTTGTTCTTAGGCTTTTTCTGTAACGATATTGGACTTTGCTGTACGATATTCTGTGCCAAACAAGGCAAAGTTGACTCGAACCAGATTTTTTCTATACTAAGGATGTACTCAAGCTAAATGTGTAACGCCAGTGTTGAATTCCAAATTAAAAGACGAAAAATTAGCCACCGCCGTTCGCGTTCTCCAGAATACGCAGAACTTCACTTTGTTATTTTTCAGAGGACGGTTACGAAATGTACAAAGATTCATAACGCACGTGGACAGCTATTGGTGGTTTTCACGTAACGCAATGCAAGTAAGCTCAATTATCACGCAAGTGAAAAATAAAATCGCATACCATTCAATAAATTGAGTCAAGAAATTAAGACATCGTAGAAGAGTAATAAATAAACAACGTGCCGTGAAATTCCGAACGCGAGTTATTCGGCAAAAGGTATCATTTAAAATATGTGTGTTTAGTATAAAGACGCCATGTTGGAGCCCGTCAGACGGGCTCCAACATGGCGGCCGGAAACCATTGGAAACATCTGGAGTTTACTTTGACTCTCTCAAAACGTTTATCCTCTCTGTTAAACTTGAAAACATTCGCATAGGCACTTCTCTCAACATATTGGTTACTCAGAACTCGAAAACATACGGCAAATCGATATTTTTGTGCACGTACTATGTTAGCCAGAAACAATGCTGTTGTCATTGTGAAAAAAAAACCGTGTTCTATTTTCAAAAGAAAACGCTCTGCCGAGCTGAAGACAGGCCCGCAAATATATGTTTAAAAATGACTTTTACCTGATAAAGGTAAAAACATAAAATTTGTAATTTTAGCTTTTCTGACGTCGCGTGAAAACCAAGAATTGCTCTACTTATTAGGCATTTTGTTTGGTGACGTTCTTGGTACCGTTGCCGTTGTGCTTAAGGGTCTCTAATAGTGCTGAGGAAGGGGAGATTCTTGATGAAGAATGCTATGATGACGAAGAGGAGGAGGAAAATCAAGGCATTTTAAATATCAATAGGAAGAATCCGTTAAGCTAGAGGTTAGAGAGACCATTACTCCTCCTCGTAAATTCTCCATTTCTGATACATTTTTGCGCTTCTTCGACATAAGGGAGCTTTTCAAGAGTTTATTTAGTTACATAATGAGTGCTTTCAATCTAAAAAGGAAATGCTTTCAATTTTCAAACACTTTTGCCGTATTCTGCCATAGAATAATGGTGTTTTAACAGCCAAGATGGCGGATCCAAGAAGGCAGATCTAAGATGGCGGACGGGTATTAATTGAAAATTACTGTCTTGATAGTATTTGCATCTCCCCAAATCATTTGGTTGTGAATCACTTATTTTCTCCTGCTTCCGTTTGGTGAAAATTCTGCGAGATCAACGCATTAAAAAATTCTTAAAAGTTTTTCAGCGTTGCCATGGAAACAAAATCATTAAAGTTGACATAAGTTTTACCTAAGTGGTTTAAAAACCTATCTGGCGGAAATTCCCATCGTTGTCACATATTAAGTACCCATTACGTATGGTTATTAACCAGGGAAACACTACTTTTCAGCGGTCATTGCTTGTATCCTAATTATTCTGCAGAAATGAGTGACGTTACTTTGTCACGTGATAAATCATATTAAGCTACTCATTTAGCATTGCTATCATACATAATATGAAACTAGAGTAATTGTAGTTTTCAAAAATGTATGATAGCATTACTCCCCCTGAGTGGTACCGAAATGTTATTTTTTGGGGTCCTGGCCCATGGACTGAAGTATTGTGTTTGACCCGGGCCTAACTTCCGCGCTTTAAAAAAGTTCACAAGACAGATGGGTTTATCCACTTCATCGAACTTTAATTATCAAGATTATTTTCTTAAAGACAGATAACATGTCTCTTGTTGGGTTCAGTCGTGGGATCAACTGAATACAACGGAAGGGAATCGTTTTGTGAGCGTGGCTGGCTAAGTACACCGGTTAAAATTAAAAATCGAAAGCAAAGCAGAAACATCAGTTGTGCCATATTTAAGAAATAGCAAACATGTACCGTGTTTGTATCGAGTTATATAAACACGAGTGGAAGTTTGGGAGAACGAGAAATGCCGTGGGAACACGAGCCGCAGGCGAGTGTTTCCACAGCTTTTTCGAGTTCTCCCAAACTTTCACGAGTGCTTATATAACTCGATACAAACACGGAGTACATGTTTTCTATTTCTTTTAGAAGACACCGCGACGAGAAAAAAGGAAAACAGTTTGTTAACTTTGATTATCAAAATGTAAATTCTCTTTGCTCGCGCCATCACTACGTCAACAGCGCGCGCTAGCTCTGTGTCTCCATCGAGTTATACAAACACGATTATTAACAAATCAGCGCGCGTGCTTTCTTAGGACTGTTTTCTAAACATAGTATACCACAGGACCACCATTTAATAGTTCGTCTTCTGTGATCATCTATGTGTGAGTAGTTCTGAAAAGAACCGTTGTTGGTGACTGACGTTTCGATAACCTGAGAGGAAATCTTTTTCAGCCAAGTGACCAGTACTTATCAGTAAATGTTGTTATTAGTGTTTAGCAATAAAAATGCGAGGTAAAATGTATTCGATATATCTATTGAATATGGGATTGTGCAATTTTGAGTTTGTAACGCTTATGCTATAAGAAATTTTAGATACACGTTGGATATGAGTTGGCTATAACCATCTCATATCCAACATATGCGCGAGCAATAATTTTTTTGTTACAAACGCCCCTTCACAACATAGAAAACTAAAATAAATAAGAAACGCCCGAAAAATTACGCATACGTTAACCATATTTGCAGAGCGTGGTATGATTAACATCAGGAGCCATAATCAGGGATGGAGACCGTAAGTCTTGGGATCCGCGCGGACCCATGATATGGGACGATTTTTCTATTTTTAGAACAAATTGCGCCATCCTGACGTCATATATCCGCGCTGATCCACGCACGTGTCTTGGGATCTCGCGTGGATGTTGTCACGTTGGGTGATGAAATGGTGAAAGTTGCCGATTTTTCACAGCAATGGCAGGGAATAAGGCCAAGAAGAAGAACCAGGGCTCTTCTTTCTACTTTTATGCTCTGATTTAATAGAAAAGGTGTGTTTTTCAGTGTCGAGAATTTCTTTAATTTCGCGCTGTGAATGAATAAAATTCGCTCGCCGGCTAGTTATACGTGTAAACTATTGTGTTTGTTCTGTAGAGAAGAGTTCTGTAAGAAAACTGTTTACTCCGGTATCGAGTTAATTTGTGAGTTTGCCAAATAATGCTTTATCATAACCAAAACCTGTTTTTGATAGTTTCTCGTTGTCTCTGCTTGTTTGGCTAGTTTGCAAAAGTTTTTGAAAGGCAAATTTGACGCGTACGAGTAGCTCATTTGCATAGTGCAGCGCATGCACTTTCAAGTCCGAGTCGGTGTTTTCAGATTGTCAACAAATCGTGACAAAGATTTGTCTCGTTTTTTTTGCTGGGATGCTACAACAATTTTCACCAACGTTCGCCAAAAGGCTACTAACATCACGTGTGTTTCTTTCTGGAACTTTACCGGCGAAAATTAAATAGACAAGGAGTTTTGACTCAATCCACATAGAAGTCGAAATCTTTATTAATTCGAGTTGATTAAAAGCGTCATCATAACTTTTCTGATTATTCTGCTGTATTCACATATTTTCAGCCAAGCTTTTAATATGTTCTCAAACATTAATCAACCTTAAACATATTCAAAAACTAGAGATATTATAAGAGTTCGATGTACGTTTTCGAAGTCCAATTTATCATGTTTTACCAGCTGTGCAAAACACGCATCAGCGAGCGCTCTTATTGATCGACAACAGACAATTTATTGGATTTTTACCTAAACAAAACTAAGCAGCATCTAAAGACATAAACCTATTGTCGCTTATTGGGCTTGAACGTTGCTATAACCAAACATATCCAAATGCATTTTCTGCTAGTATGAAGTTGATACAGTTCATTAGCACTTGGTTTTTCGTGTTCTGTTGGAGCACGCCGTTAGGGCGTGTCTCCAGGGATTTTGTGATTGGTTGGTGTTTAGTATTTAAGGCTTCAAAGAATTGCTATATTCTTCTCGCTCGCGTTCTCCATCCTGGTGTTTATTTCATTTTATTTCGATGGGTGAGAAGACTCCTGCGAGCCTTACGATAGAGAGTGGTTCGGCGGCTTCCATCGCTCAAGCCGACGCTGTACCTCAAAACTCTTCTTCGAAGTCAGAGTTGGTTGATGAGGTTTTTTCGCTTTTTAAAGGCTATCTGACCTCGCAGTTGGAAGAGAAAGGGAAGTAGTTTGAACGAAGTGCGAAGTCCGATAAAGAAGCCGCGGACATTAAGTATAAAGGCAACCGAAAGCAGTTCGAGGTGAATTTACGGTTGGACAATATATTGGCACAAATCGATGAGAGTACTGACAGTCCGGCCGATATTCACAAGGTTGCAGAGGGAAAACAGATCATCAAAAAGCGTCAGAAGTTGATCAAAATCGCTGACAAGAACAAAGATGGTTGGCTTGTTGTCCAAGAATACGAGTTCGACGATTTAGCCTCAGACTCTGAAGATGAGAAAAAGATTCGCAAAGCCAAAGCTGCCGCTGAGAAGAAACGAAGAGAAACAAAGAGTAACAGCGGTAATGCTTCGAAAAAATTTAAGTCTTCTAGTGATTTTCAGCTTTTTCGCGGTAAGACCACTATTTATTTGTACTTTGTGAAGTTCTCGGTCCTTTTGGTTGGACTGCCGGAGCATCCAACCATCAATTTGTTGTATTCATTTATCTATGTTTTTAAGAGGAAAATAATTTACGTTCGTTTGAGCGTAGCGAATTAGAACGTAACTATTGTTTCTGTGCTATGGAAAAACTGTTAATGTTCTTCATATGTGAAAATTAGATTGGAGTAATGTGAAGTTCTTGTGAAAGGAGCGGAACTCAACTTGGTTAGCGATATAAAGCGGGACATACTGGAGCAACTTAGGCGAAAATACTTCAGCAAAATTCCAACAGCCATAAAGGCGTTGAGTTGTGGGCCAAAAGCATAAACGATTTCGGAAATTTCGGAAGCTATTTCCCCTGCGCGACATCCGCGAAAATCCTCGCAGCAATGTACGCGCGTGTGCCGCAGGCGATGGCGCAATTTGTTCTAAAAATAGAAAAATTGTCCCATATCATGGCGCCAACCCCAATACTAGAAATGGCGCGCGCTTACGGTCTCCGTCCCTGATTATGGCTCTGTTAACATATAATGACTGGCCCCCAGAAAAACAGTGAGTGGAAAACAAAATTCACTGTTCCCCTGGAGACCAGTTACTAAGTGATTTGTTATATAGCAAAACAAAACAAAAGCAAATTCTGAAAAACGCGCTGACATTCCAGCGACAATGTCAGGGCACCTTCAACGGCACGCTCTGATCACTTGTAACAGCGGTCAACATTTCGTGGGTAACAGTGAAGTGTTTCATAGTTTCCGCAATGTTGCCCGCTCGTGCCACTTTGCCGTAAACAGTTTCACTGTTACTATGTGACCATGAACTAGCCAATGAATGGGCGCGCTGTAGCGAGGAAAACGCTCAGCCAATGAAAACTCTTCAACTACCTTCCCCAATGATCCCTGTTTTTTAATAATTTGTGATATTTTTTTTAATTACGTATATCGATTCAATTTAAATGAATGTCTTAAAAACAAGAAAACCATGATCAAAAAATTAAAACAAACTTAAAATAGTGAGCAAATTTTCGATCAAGCCTTTGACCACTCCTGATTGATAGGAAAGGTAGATTTTTACACTAATCAAGGAGAGGTTTCAACCGAATATCGTGAGCCTTATAAAATAAACTTCAAAACCAAAATACATATTCATTCTGATCATTAGCCAAGGACGCAGAGTAGCCATTGAACCAATCAATACTTCAAGCAAAAACGTGTAGTATGCCCGAAGGATGGGAAAACGTGCACGTGTGAACGATTTACGATTGGTTTTGATTTCACTACTGATTGGATGACAAAAGTGGCGCAAGTGTTTTTTCAAAACAATCGCGTACTCTCTGTACTACTGCAAAACCAAAGCAAATGTGAATTAACTACAATATTCAACACAAAATCACTTAAACTACGATTTTCTAAAAAGCCTTTATAAGCAAGTGCAGTTATGCAGTTTTCAAATAGCATTGAGCATTTAGTCATACGATTACTCATTTATTGTCTGACTGAGAAAATTACAAACTCGCCTGTTTTAATTTGCACTGCATTGCAAATAAATGAACTGTTGATTTCTTTTTCATATATACGGGTTATTGACCAAGCTTGTTTGGTCAAGATGGCTGAATATTGGTATGTTTCTTTTTTGGTGCGTGTGCCTGGCCTTAACGGTGTCCTGGGGCCCGTTTCTCGAAAACCCCGGAAACATTTCGGGCCCGTAAAGCAACTTTTGGTTCATCTGTATCCAAAAAACGGAGAAGCGTATACGCATGCAACGGTATGGAGAACTCGCTCTGCTCATGTTAACATTACGTGATTAAAACAGCTCTGTAATTACAAGTTTTGAGATTTTGCTATCGCTCTCCAGGTGCGAAAGCTTTTCAGGACCTTCGAGAAGCATGCCCCTGGTCCATAAAAAAATAGAACGAGCCCAATATCCATCCATCTTGGGCGAAAAATCTTGGTCAATAAAGGATTTATTGTATGGGATAAAGAACATTTTTTTCTTGCGGGAAATTTTGCCCGCGAGGGTAGCCAATCACAGCGCAGGATTTGCATTAAAATCAGGCAACATTTCTCACTGAAGATGGCACTAAATAATCATGAAAAGAGATTTGCAATTTCCAAAACCATATCAGATTGTAAAAAGTGAAAAGTAGGAAACATTGTAAGCCTCCAAGCTTCTAATTTGGCGCCAAAAATGCATGGGTCGCCGTCGTTTGGCATGGCAACTCGCTCATAGCTCGTCGAGTGTTCCCGGGTAGGGTGATAGTTGTGTTCTTCTAAACAAAATATGATGTTCCTTTTCAAATTAAGCCTTAATTCTAAAGTTCGCAATTAGAAAAAGCCAAAGCAACTTAAGCATTCCCCTCATTTTTGTAAACTTCGAAGATAAAGGCTATTATCGTGCCGTTTCGGTAGGACGGCTAATTAATTTTTGACTGCCGTTCGTATTGCGGGCGATGACGCCGTATTTAAGGTTATGAAACCCATAGAAAAACTGCCTTTGACTTGTGAAGCTATCTGTGGTTATCATCTGCCCATTAGAATCCTCGTTAAAGGATTTGGATGTAAGATAATTCTTGAAATTTAAGTAATTAAACGATAATAATAACAATTCCATACGTTTATCAGTTTCTTCCATTAAAGCTTTATGAGAATATTTTTCTGAGGAGGAAATTAAACTAAGAAGTTCTATAATCTTGAAAACATACATTTGGTTCTTTGCCATTCTTTCTAACTCGACACAAATTAAAAAAAATGCAGACAAGGAGAAGTTCGTACTGAAAGTTTCGAAACGCGGAAGTAACATGACTGTAAATCGTAGTGCACAGTGTAGCGTAGCTGTGGCAATAGTTTAAACGAATACAACTCTGTAAAAATAAGTATAATACAAAAAAAAAATTGATTTCACTTCCTCTTCATTGCCTGTTATCTCTAGGGAAACATTTTTCACGACATTCAGTTACACTATTAGTGCAGTCAATGCAATGGATGTGATGGTCACATGACGTCATGCACGCGCGCCACATGCCGGTACAAAGTTCAAGGCAATGACCAGAGAGCGGGTAGGGCTTCAAACCTTTACACTCAGTGGCTGACGATAGCACTATAGCCAAAAGAACAGCTCTTATAACAAACTTCATAGCGTAATCTGTGTGCAGAAGAAAACAACAGTTACATTCTAGATAATTAATATTATTTTAACATAAATTATTTTTAAAAGTAAACGGATGAAGATGACAAGAGCGTGGGAGAAAGAAAAAAATCTAAGTCCCCTAGAGGGATCGAACTCATGACCTCCTGTCTTCTGAACAAGCTAGGAAAATTCCATTTGTCTTATGTATAAACAGAATGTTAAAGAAGAAATACAGATTGTTTTAAATAAAATCAGAACTGTGCATGGAAATTCAAAACAAATACTCGGGGAAAACCAGAATGAAAGCCGTGATTCGATTGAACACTCAACGAGATTAAAAAAAACAAGCGCATTTAAACCTTGTGCTCAAAATAAAGTAAGAAAATCACGTTAACACTGAAGCTATAACTAAGTCCATCACCAAGAATGACTTGGAATCCTAAAATAATTATACGTTTGACCGAGACACGACTCTGGAAGACTGAATTTTCATTTTAAAATCGGATGATTTTCGCCATATGCTTTGCTTTTAACGCGTAACAAATGTATTTCTGTATTGTGTAACAGGTGTATTCTTGTATTGTCTTTTTTCTTCTTCTTTGAAAGGACAAGAGGAGATTTACAACAACGCAGGAAAACAGTAGGGAATTAACTCGTTTTAACCATTAGACGAAGACGAAAGATAAAATCTTTTAAAAATAGACGATGACAATTAAGTTTCTGGTGATCGTAAAACCCCTTTGATCACAAAAAGATGGCAAGTGAACACCGCACCCACCGTCACTAAAGGCTGGAACGCATTATTTTCACAGACTATGCAAATAGTATCTTCATAATTTCACTTGTCACTAACTGTTAAAAGTTTAAACACTGTTCTGGCAGCGAAATAAAAGTAACTACTGGCGACGTCTGTTCTTTGCAATTTGCTTACTTGAAAAACAACCGCCTGTCTACGACTAAAAACTCGAGCTGAAACGATACGCTAATAGATGAAACACACCTTCCCTAATTAACACCTAGATGAGCACTCATTCAAAACAAACAAGAAAGCAATATTTCGAAATGTTTCTTTCGCCGTATACATTCTTGAATTTTAATATATTTGAAACGCAGAGTATTTTTTTTCACGACTGTTTTTCAGTTGAAGCCTTGGTATACATATTGATAGCAAGATTCTTGATGAAACTGAATAAATATGGCCCACTCAACTCATGGAAAATACCATACCTGGATAAAGGCAATATAGATTTCTTTAGTACCATAAAACATTCTCTCTCTCGGTGCATTTTTTCATTACCTCGAATGAGACCGAAATGAAAATCGTGGATAATCCACGATTTAGAACGCCGAAATCCTTTAAGAAACAATGCAATTTGTTGATAAATATGCCAAATGGTTCGTATAACATACCTTATTTGTTGGAGTCCTTTGAGAGGAATTTCGGAATGGTTTGCTCGTCGCTATCAAAACTATGTTTCTTGGGTATAATGATAATACACGGAATTAGTCCTCTAGTTGGTGTGGAGACATCTGATCATAGGGATGTCCTAAAACTTCTGGGAATGAACTACCTCTACTTTTAACTTAACAGCCCTGTGGCCTTGACCTATCAAGTGAAAGGAAAACATATCTTACTCGTGGGAGGAAACAAAGAAAATCACCTTTACCAACTAACGTCATACTCAGGCTTCCTTTATAACATAGATACGAAAATACTTCCGATCTTCAAGAAAACAGCACTAATTATATTTTTGAAGATGTTTCCCCTTATTTTTGTGTTTTAAAAGTAAGTAAACGCTGGAACATGATGAATATAAAATGGCCCACCGAACTTGTTAGTTTACTTAACGTGCCCAAATTCCTATTAAGCAATTCGGGAATCCGTGTCTACTGCTCCGATATCCTGCGGTAGGGAGATTAATCGAACCAGTCGATGGCGACGGCAACGAGGGCCGCTCATCAAATAAAAGGTTTAATGTGCAGAGCCATGTTCCGTGTACGTGCGTTTGGAATTTTTGTGTACATTTCTTTGTCGTCCTCTGCAAAACAACAACTTGAAATGACAAATTCGAAGGCATTTTTCGAGAACGTGACCCGAAATGACTAACTTTTTGTGTAATCCTTTGGAATTAAAGGCTTTCGTTACATATTTAGCCAGGTTTTTAGACCGATAGGTGTACTGAACAGACCTACATAGTTGCGATACTCGCGGGAAAACTGATATAACTACATTTTTTGAAAATCCCTAATATCAAGCCTTATACGGTGGGATTTATGGCCAAATTTGGGCATTGTAATTAAATTCCGTAAGGCCCATTCACACGAGCGTTTTTGATATAAGTTTTGTGGCGATTTTTGTTGCGCTCGCCCAGCAACCAGCTGCAACTTGATCTTCATATGAACTCGATTTGATTGCGACATCGCTAGAATTTTTGAGTGGGCGAAGCTCACCGATAATGAAGTGATGCTTTGGTTTACATACAAATGATAGTCTAAAATGTGTATATTCCTTTCCTTATAAGACCACAATGCAAGCAAATGATGTGGAGGAAAATCTAAGCCACAACTTTTGAGGTTATTGATCCGACCGTCATTTTCTGAGAATTAGCATGCCTAAAATGGACACGCATCACAACTAACATTTTACGATTTGAAAGAGAAGCTATCTCTAAACTTAAAGACTATCTATAATTACTAGTGAGTGGCTCCGAGAATAACTAGCTTTTGCTTCAACAAAACCTTGAGGTAAAACAGTTGCCATGATAGCGTTCTCTGACAACAGATTAGATTTCAAAAAAAGATATTGTGAGGTGTTATTTAAGCTTAAGATAACAATACTACTCCAAATAACTAAAATACTATTTTATATAAAATTTCTCAAATTGCTCCAACTTTGATTGCACAAATGTCAGAAACAAGAGGCTTATATGACTTATATGCTTAAGATTTATAACCAATTTGTGGAAAAAGGGTTACATTATTCGATTTCATTATTTGTACGTGACATAAAAATAAAATTAAAAGCAATAAAGCTCGAGGTAAATGGCTTACATGCAAACCTTCCTCTTGATGTCCAAAAAGTGAGTCGAACACCTCAAACGTGACATCTGGCTCTGGTCATGTGACCCCTAGCCGTTCGCTGAATCTAAAAGTCTTAATTAAATGTAAGTATAGGTAAACGTTTACCAGGTAAATAAAGTGAGACCTCATGATAAATCCGCAGACAAGAAAATTTAAGATCCTATACCATACTGACATGTTTTCAGTTACTACGAAGCCTGGAAAAAAATTAATAGGCGAAATTCGCAGCTACCTTGGTCAGTGTGTACATTGGTCTAAAACTGTTATGCTCATGTGCACACTGTCAATACGTAACATTCTATGCTGCTATTCAAAATTGAAACTTGTTTTCCCGAGTAAACCGCGCAAAAATACACAAGACAAGCACATGGGCATTTTGTTTGCGCATGCGCGAGATGAGTGGAATAATTTGAGTTCGGCGCCATTTGTCACTTTTTGAACGCGCTGCGCGGGTTTTTAAACGGGTGATCTACGTTGTGAGAAAGATCTTGTTAAGATAGATGAGAGATTATAAAAAGTTTACATACTCTTCTAACACTATTGAGATTCATAGTGTTTGTCGGGACTTTGGATTAGGATATATTAAAGATCAAAGTGCGAACAGAACGAGAAAAAGGCCCAAAGAAGTGGAGTTTGGAATTCGATTTAACGAAGATCAAGATGTTCAGTGGACAAGGCAAACGATGAAGGTTAGTGTCAAGATATTGAAGCTTTATTGTTGTGAATCATGGGGCTGTGTATTGGCACGATCGTCGGATACGCCATCCTATTTGAGAAGGAAATTTTGAGTTTGAACTGATTTTCCTTCAACTTTGAAATAAATTTTCACCATATTTCCGCCGGCCCCCAAGCTTTAACTTACTTCAAACAACATTGTCTCGTCTTCTTCTTCTCAGCCGCTGGGGACTCCAGGCTTTAAAAAATGCGCTGTTTGCAGGATTAGAATTCTCTTACAGCAGTTTTTAGCAAAGTTTTATTCGAGATGTTTTGGTAGTTTTTCGGAGTCGTCGATCACTAAGGTCTTTCGTCTTGTTGTTCTCCAAATCTGTTTTGCAGGCATGTAATTGTCTATTTTTTACACTGTTAAAGTTTCGTTTTAACACACATCGACTTTTGCTATTTTTCTTTCTGTGTTTCTCTAGGTATTTTTATAATCGCCATTTTCGTCTCCAAGAGCTAACTTGGGTAGAAACTTTGGTTAAAATTCTTTATTTCACTGGCCCCCAAGTTCCAAAGTACTTTCATTGCATTGTTTGTTTACTTGTCCTTTGCTCTATCCAGTTTATTTCTCCCAAAAAAATGCGTGGTCTTATTTTAAGGAGGAAAACTGGTACAGTTTCTGTCGAAGTTTACACATTTCATGTACATTTAGCTTTCGAACGGCACCCGGGAACCGAATGACGTGAGCTTTATTTTCGTGCAGTGTTTATTTATCAAGAATTCCTCTGTCTTTCGAGCTGAATTTTTTGCATAAATGTAACAAAATGTACAGACTAACTTCCAAAAGACTATTGGTTTGATGTTATTTACCATGCTCTGAAGATTCAGAGAGACACTTGCTTAAACAAAAAATATTAAAACATGTTTTTTCTCTTATTTGCTGCACATTCAAGCATTGAAAAAATTGGGAGTTTCCACAAACACAATAGACTAATAAAGCGGATTATGTCGTCTTTACAATTCTTCTCAATGTTTGGAGATTTGTACTGTACTAGCTCCTGCAACAATTCCATGTTCTGTACGGTATATTCAAAAAAATATAATAAAATATAAGTTGGAACACAAATGCTATTGTGATAACTACTGGTAATGATCATCCTTTGACACACATGCAATTACTCTTAAACTGTTGGCCTGCGAATGAAATATGCTATTGCTTAATATAACTCTGCAGCATGACAGAAATATACACCAGATGGTGGAATCAGGTCAATCTAATTAAGAATGAAAATTAATTTCACTTACATGTAAATTAAGATTCAAAATGAAAATGTAAATGAGATTAACATTTTCATTTCCAATTTTCCATGAAAGGGCAATAAAGGTAAATGACCTACATAGACCTTCAGTGTTAACTGTAGCACAAAGTAAAATATTGTTGAATATCACTGGGTAGCAAGTCTATCCAGTAATTGAAGCCTCTAATAGAACTGGAAAATTTCATAATAGAACTGGAAAATTTTCATTATTTTAGCATTTTCAGTGGATGTGAAGATAAAGATAAGAGGATGGGGAGGGGTTTACTGTTAAAGCCCACAAATGTACTATTTCTGCCTTCTAATGTAATCTTGTTTATGTTATCTATTTCAGACCTTCTAAACTGCCACATATGAGCCTTCAAGTGAGCTCCCTTGTCTTGCATAAACAATCCTTCCAAGATATCAGTTGTAAATATGTGATGAAGTTGCTGTTATTTCCAGTTGAGTTGGTTGCAACAATGCTACTTTGGATACCATGTGTGTGTCTTTCAAAGAGACAAATCCTTGTTTCGTCGAAGCATAAGACCAGCAACTTGGCTTGGGGAACAATCAAAACTGTAGCAAATGTTGTCTGTTAATTGGCCTGTAATAAGAGCCCACCCATCAGACCACATGCCAATTATCTTAACAGAATAAATATGAAAACTTAAGTTGAAAAATGTGTAATTTTTGTTTTTTTTTTTTTTGTTTTTTGTTTAATAATTATTTAGTTTATCTGCAGCAGAAATTATCAATGGCAAATTGAAATATATGTATGTTTTGTTGATATGTTTAGCCAATTGGAGGAGGGGGTAAATCTGGCCAGGAATTTCCTTATATGCATTGCTGGAATGGTAATCTGCACTGCTAAGGCTGAAAAAATTGAGACAATTCCTGGGAGCACAAAGCTCATTCCAGAGGCAAAAAGCCCAACTTGTGAACTTTTAAGAAGATGCAACTGAAAAAGATTCTGTCATCAAAACACATGGTGCATCTTTTGAGGTATGGTTTGGTTTCACAGGAATGGAGCACCTAAATTTTAATAGCTATGTCGAAACCTTTTCAAAGTGTGTTGTTTAGTGTTTGACTATTGCCAATTTGACTATAGCCTCCATATCAAATGTTACTTTCACAGATGAAACTAATAATTGCAGTTAAATTGCCCTCTGATAAAATCTTAATTTTTTCCATCTCTAAAAGCTCCCCATGGGTTTAAATATATCTATCTCTCTAGTTCTACTACGTTTTGACTTTTCTTAACTCGACATTGAAGTTTTCTGTTTGGGTATTAAATTGTCGTCGCTGATCATGTCAATAAACTTGTACGAAATTTTATTTTCCGATTGACACAATTGCTCGAGGATTATTGCGCTAGTAGTTGAAGCGATAAAAAACGTTTATAGCCCAAGAAAAACCTCTAATACTTCAGAATTTACTTGAGGCAGCTCTAACATGATGAAATAGCTTTTAATTACGTCTGCGCTGAAATGGCCTTCTGCAACGCATCCGGCACAAATATTCCCTAATCTGTGTTCAAACAATTCCAAAACAAGACTAGAAGCGGTGGTATAGGCCTTGACCTTCTGAAACGGACTTGGTTGGGACTTTCTACTAGACTCCACAAAACCATTTGGTTGATTTTCCGCCGCTTTCACTCAAGGTGCAAAGGGAAAAAAGAAAGACTACTTCCATTACCCTAATTTGTCTCAACCATGGCCATTTTGCGTACACGCAATGCAGGCGCATACCAGCGGTTGCTCACATCAAAATACTTTTTGCGGAGCAGGCGCAAACAAAATGCCTCTATACTCACAAAATATGGACAGTTCGTGTTAATGGTTTTCAGAGGAAGGCTTTGCCAACAAATCACGTGTACAGCTCGGCATAAATTTTGTACATAAAACCTTTTGCTCCTTCTCGTTGTCTTGTCGTTGCCGATAAAGTGTGGTTTGCTTAATCAAGTGTGGCTCTGCCTAATCCTCTTTTGGATTTTTGCTAACGCGTGTTCAAATAAATGTTTTTGACAATACAGCTAAAGCTATGGCAGGATACATAGTTACGGCCACTGGCCACTCACATATGTCAAAAACAGAGATCACAGGGAAAAGGATATCACCTTCTTTGACGATAATTATTTAACAAGTGTAGTGATGATGGTTTACGTTTTTACGCTCTAGAGGATTTGGAAACCAAGCGGTGTATAAATGATTTCTGTTGCACAAGATAATTCCTTCATTAGGTGACATACATGGGAAAATCAGGCCAGATTGCTATATAACCATCTTGTTAAATATACTAGACTATACAAAATATTTTTGACACGTTAACGGGGTCGGTACAAAACGTGGTCCCTCTTCTAGACCCCCTCTGGATACCTTCTTGATACCCTTCTGGACCCCCTCTGGATGCCCTTCTGGACCAAATCTGAACCCCCTCTAGACAGGAGGCCACCACTAGGAGCTTGCAACTACCCCATATTACTGTCACGGCGTTTTCAGAGACCGATCTATTTTTGGTTTGAATTTATCTCGGATTCAGATCCCAACAGGAACCTCAGTGACCAATTGCAATCACAAGCACGGATTAATGTTGAGATGTCGACATGTCCACGGGAGGCCACATTGTTTTATCCTTACCGAAGCGTGCTCATGTAGACTGGAACTGGCCTATTTCGCGCGAAAATATCTAAAAATAGACTGGTCTGTAAAAGTGCCGTTGCATTGGCTTATTATGGGAGTTTAGTGCAGGCTCTTAGTAATGGGCTCCTGCTCTGGACCATTTTGGCTCCCCTCTTGACCCCTTCTGGACCCCCTCTAGACTCCTTTTGAATCCACTCTAAAACCCCTCTGGAACTCCTCATGATCCCCTCTCTAGAACTCTTCCAGACCCTCATTTCTTCTTTCAGAAAAAAACGGGCCTCTGATTTAGGGTGGCTTACATACAGTTTTTCTGAGACTCAATACCGCGCTATTCATTGCCTGCTGTAACAATCGCGAGTCTTTCTCTAAACAAATACCGTTTAATAACAAAAACATCTTGCGGACTATATCTGACAACGTGGCAAAAGAAAAGCGATGCTTATGCGCATGTGGAAACTGAACTATACTGGAATTGTCGGAATGCTGGAATGAATATTACACCTGTCAGACGCCAGTATTAATCGCACGTGCAAAAACGACGCAAGTAACCCTAAGAAGAAACGAAAATCACTTCAACACTTGAAAGGCGTTAAATCACCTTGGTACACAACATTTGTTTAAGCCTAGGGCCAGAAAATGACATCAAGGCCCCATAAATAACTTGTAAAAGAGCTCTCATTTACTCTTGCTTTCTCGCATGCGATACATGGCGTCACATGAGCGCGCACTTAAATAAATAATCACGCATGTTTTTCTGATTTTTGTGACGTCAGCGTGACCACATTGTGTTAAGTTGGCTCAGTTGTAACCTGATACAATTCCTTTAAAATACCCTATTTTTGTTAAAACCTTTTGGAGCTAATCTAATATATATTAGAATAATGACAAATTACAGAATATTGGAAAAACCGTCTGAAGAACCTTTACTTTTCACCAACGCAAAATGAGTAAAATTCCCCCTGTGTTATGTCCGAAATATCATAGAAATTTCGCGAAAAGAATAACTGCACAGGTTAAAGGGATTCACGGTATTCAGTTTATATGTAAAGTAAAATCAGAGGGGTCACCGAGCCTCCCACGCACTGTAATTTGATTGTAACTCATATCTACCTTGGTTTTAAGATATTTAATTGTAAATGATTTTCTAAGCGTTTGGCAAAAACGCGCACTACTTATTCGCGACACATCTTCTCCTGCTTCGCGCCAGCTACAGTATTTTTACAGTATTTCCTTCAAGTTTAGACTAGTCCACTGGAGGTCTTATGTTCTTTTTGATTGACTAAAGTGATAAGTCAGGTCTTGATTTTACAACACTTGAAACCGCTCTAACAACTTTTGCATCACTTTCGTAATTACATTAATTAAGATAAAAAATTTTGTTCATGACTTCTCTGTGAATGCACTTGGCAGTAAAACATTACAAGCCATATTTGGACGAGGAATAGGGGTTAGTCCAGAATAGGGTCCAGATAGGGTTTTAAAAGGGGTAAGTAGGGCCAGAAGGAGTCCAAAAGGGGTCCAGTCCAGAAGGGGGTCCAGATGGAGATATCCACGTTTAGTACAGACTTAACCATACATTATTATTCAGGTTAGGCTACAACAATAGCAGAAAGGGGTCCAGATGGAGATATCCACGTTTAGTACAGACTTAACCATACATTATTATTCAGGTTAGGCTACAACAATAGCAGAAGGGGTCCAGATGGAGATATCCACGTTTAGTACAGACTTAACCATACATTATTATTCAGGTTAGGCTACAACAATAGCAGAAAGGGGTCCAGATGGAGAGGGGCAAAATGCGTATGGAATGAATTTTTCCAACCCTTGTGACCACCAAAGGTTTGGTATAGCAAGATGTAAAAACTCTTGAAGTACACGACTGGAAAAAATCTTTCTCTGTTCATGTTATTCGATCATGAACCACATGCATGTATTTTCTATTTTTAGATTTTGTACTATAGACATTACCTAAGTTTATGGCGCTTGATGACCCTGCACGGCTTCCGCAGAGAGGCGAGGGAGGGTCTCACGCGGTTTTTTTCACCATGTGGTCTGGTAACACCATCAATGTACCTATGATCTTGGCAGTAGTGTTATTAGTTTAGTTCACATCATGAAATTGCTGGGTGGTCCCATTTAACAATTATTCGCCGAAGGCGAAGTGAATATTTTCGAAGAATCCCCGAGATGAAGTCGAAAGGATTGTTCGACAATATTCACTGACCTTGAGGGGCATAATTGTTTTAGTATAATTTCAGAACTGAACAACGGAGAATAACGGTTTAAAACATGAAATAAAGATCGAATTGTTCGTTTGCATACACTTATGTAGCCGTAGAGTTTTAATAATAAGCTTACATGTACATCAATTGTGAATCAGTTTAATTACTCATCGAGTTCAGCAGTAAAACAGACAAGCGAAACATTAGGAAAAAATGTTAATCCGGTTCCCTTGTTTTATCTCTGTTGACTTCATTCATAGTTGTCATCATGGTCTCAAAAAGAGTAAACTTTATCTTGGAGAAAAACAGATTTCGGTGAATCGATCTGATCTACTGGCGATCAACTAACCTCTGCGTTTACGATTCTTAACTGCCTTGAACACGAGTTCTTGAAAGGTTTTTTGGTTCAAGGGCGACAACAGTCATTTTGAAAATTCTCCCATGAACCTTTTCTAATATCCTGAGCTTACAGTGATGTCTTCCAAATAAACGAAAAATTCATTCACAACTGTCCGCCATGGTTACTTGCCATCCAGCAGAAAAGCTGTTGAACAAAATCCCCTCAAGATTGCAATAAATGTGAAACTGTGCAGCGACTAAAGAGATTGAGCAACTGAGTCAATAGGCCCTTTGCAGCTAAGCCATCACGTGACCTACTTTTCAGAAAATTATGGGCTATAACTTAAAAAATGCCAGAAATGGAAAAAGCCCCTGGCATTAAAGAATGAGATTTTTTGACGGTTTTAATTTTAAAAAAACCTAGAAGATTTGTATGGAAAATGTTACTGGAGAGCAAGGCCTTGCTCTCCAGCGACATTTTCCATGTAAATCTTCTTAGTTTTTTTTTAAATTCAAACCGTCATAAAATCTCATTCTTCAATGCCAGGGGCCTCAAACTTGGCCAGTTTGGTATTTTCGATATGCTCTTTCCATTTCTGGCAAGTTATAGCCCATAATATATAAAATTTGTAGGAAAATTGTGGTCATGTGACCCCAGCTGCAAAGGGCCTATTGAGCATCAAGTCATTAACTGGTAACATTTGGACTTTTTTGGCATCTGGTTGAAACAAAATACTTTCTGACTGTTTCAATTAGATAACTAACCAGGCACACACTATAGTCTGGTTTGAAAGGAGACACCAGGGCTTTGGCCGCTAGAACGTTTATTTGAGTCGTGACGATTTCCCGAATTCCCAACCAACATCAAAACAATCCCGCATCCCGTGCCCAAATTTTGGTAAGTCCCGCTTCCTGGCGAGCAGTTAAATCCCGGATCCCGTCAAGATATTTATCGTTTTCCCGATTCCCGAAGCGTATTTTGCTAAACCTCTCATCAGTACACAATTTAAGCTTTCTAAGGAACTCTGAATTTTCGAAATCCGTTCAGTATTCGCTGAGTTACAATTTTTTCTTCTTGAACCACTCGCTGGCGTACATGTCAGCGAGGGAATTAAATTACGCAGACAATTGGAATTTCGCGAAAATTTACTGCTCTTTTTCTACTATCGGTGCATCAGGAATACTGGCTTAATATTTTAGTTCACAATCTAAGCTTTCTAAGGAACTTTGAATTTTAGAAATCCGTTCAGTATTGCCTGAATTATTTTTTAACTCTGTAACTAATTTAAACGATATCAAAAGACTTGTTTGTAAACAGTGAGTATCGCTATAGTTCTCTATTCACTTGGTGACATACACGCAAGCGAGTAGTTACAGAATAGACAACTATAGCGATACTCGCTGTTTACAAACAAGTCTTTTGATATCGTTTAAATTTTGCCAACCACAGAACAAAAGAATCCTTTGTTTCGACAGCCAATAAACCTCTGGTTGACACATTAATGACAATAGGTGACGTAACGGTGAGTATCGCTATAATTTCGCGAAAGTAGCCAGTTAGTCTTTGACAGTAATTGTTTCATCATTTTTGACCCTGTGCTTGTACACGTTCCTGTTATTTCACAGTACTGCTCTTGAACAATTGTTACTGTTTATGTGTTTTGACTTATGTAAGTAATTTCGTTTATTTTCAATAAAATTTTTATTCCATTTAAAGTGCGTCTTTTCTGCGTCCAAGCCATTTGGGCGTGCAGTTAAGTTTTGGTTCTTGTCCTCCCTCCAAGAGTTTTCCAGCGGTTTTACCATCTCCTTGTAAACCTACATTTCCAAATTCCTATTCCATTGGCGACTTGAGGAAGAACAACTTTCAATTTCGACCTGGTTTCCTATATTAACAGTAGCCCTAACATCAACAACAACAATAATAATAATAATAATAATAATAATAATAATAATAATAATAATAAAAATAGTAATAATAACGATATTAATAATAACAACAATAATAACAACAGCAATAATAGTAATATTATTGACGACAACAACAACTGATTATAAATAAATCAACAGCAGGAACCCACAGCCCGCGTTTCTCCCTGCTTTTCCAATGTCTGTTACATCCCCGGGGGGTACTCCCTTACATGGGCTATATAGGTATGTGCGGCCCCAAAGGGTATGGTTTTTCAGCCGTTTTGGTCATAAATAGGGTATTGATTTTAGCCAATTTTGGCCATTTTGGTCATAAATGGGGTATGGTTTTTGCACTCTAGCCTTAATATGTGCATGTTTCTAAGAAGTCACTTTTTCATCATTATCGAAAAGAAAATCAGCAAAAGCCCTTTACATTTATGTTTACGGTCTGGTCGGAACTAAGGAACTAATTATAACGTAGCTCTGAAACAGGGTTTTGATTTAAGGGTTAGGTCATAACTAGGGTAGGGAATATCGCAGATTTTGGTCATAAATAGGGTAAGGGTTTTGGGAAGCGGGCTGCACACCCCCACCCAATTTTTCTGGGAGTACCCCCCGGGGTTCCATCTCGCAGCAGACCAGGCCCGCACTTCTTAACCATTGGCTACTGCTAGTTTTATGGCGGACTCATTACAGGAAACCTGGGAGGAAATCCCATTCTCGTGGTTGTCCGTTATGACAAGAGTTAGTTCAACTGCACAGGGCTCAAAGTACATATTTTCTAAAAATAGGTCCGGCATCAAAGTTGCATTGTTATGTAACTAATCAAAAACATGACAGACACCCATGTCACGAGATAAACATTGTCACTAGCATGAATCCGCCGGCGACCGAATGGCGGGCCGAACAATCTAGCAGCAGCTTTTCTCCAAACACCATGATTGAGCAGCAGTCTTCCTTCAGTCCTGGGTTAACAGTTAACGGGTAAGAGAAACTAACTACAGTGAGCAGGATCAAGTAAAGAATAATGTCAATGGACTAGGGGTGGCAAGAAATTTTAGAACGAAATTAAGCGGGCATTTTGTTTGCTGACAATAGCTTCGTATAAGGAGGTTTAATAGCAAGAAGAGTTTGCAGTTATTGACCAAGATAAGGCGAATATATGCCACAATGACCACGCTATATAAACGATTGGCTTTCATACGAAACAGCGATATTATAGAATAATTTCAGAATGTTGCTTTGTCATACAAAATAAGCTAGTCAAGGTTAATTTATACTAAGTCTAGAAAATAGAAAACACGTCGAACACGAGCCTGAGTTGTGCCGTGCCTCAGATGTGTTAACTGAACCATGTGAACTGAAAGCTTGCAATACACGTTCACTTTCGATATTGCCATTACTGAATTTATTGATGCGTCATGCATTGCCACTAGAACATGCTAGAAAGCATAAAGAACATCCCAATACGGTCCCTAAGTTCGGTAGTTAGTAAAGAACAGTTTAACTTATCCAATTATCGGTGTACTCTAAGAAAAAAGTCCTTCGTGCCTTTATTAAAGGTACGTAGACGTTTTCTCATGTTATTTCGCATGACCGATCATAGCGTCACATTACTCGGCGAGGTTTGCATTTTGTGGTTTCGTTCCACTCAGGAGATTTACATGAACATTGTACCAGGTCATGACCCTGGCTTTCAGTGGTCTGTCTTTATGAAAAAAGAACATGGTATGGACTGACAAGTTTGGTTAGTCATCATTGTTACCGTGTGTGGACGCGTGGTTTAGTATTTCACAAGTTATAATACCCGACTTTTCAAAGGTATGGCGTAGATGAACTAAATGAACTATAAAATAAACAATACTACCTAGTGAAAAAACTAAACTTATTAATTTAACAGAAATGTGTCTAAGCCGGATGGATTCGCCCAAACCTACGTCAGTCACTCATTCAGGGGTCTTTGGCAAGCGTACAAATTTCCTTGGCAGCTGGAAATAATGATATGCAATATGTCAAAATCTCAACTACCGACGAATGTTTGTGAGCTCTATGCCTTTGCTCTCAGGTTGTCCTCATTGACATTACTTATCAGAGAAGTTCTACTCGTTTTCGACAAAAGCTTTTAATCGGTTCATTACTGAGAAATATTAAGGAATAATCATTTCAGTGCAATGTCAGCATTTTTCCCCCGGTTTGCTTATTTAGTGTGAGTGGATTTCTTCCTATTAACCCCTCGTTTTATATGTTTGATATAATTACAATTAAACTGAATTTTTCTTTTGTAATTTGATCTGATGCAGGACCAGTAATGATCAACTGTGGCTAGAGGTCGCTAAAAGATATCAGCAAATAATTGAAAAGGACATCAAACTTCGATACCCCAGTCAGCCAGTAGTTCCAATCAAAAATTTCCACACTGATTGTAGCATACCACACCTGATACCAAACCCGGTGGAAAGTACTCAGTGTGGAAAGAACCACCCTCTTCTGCCTGTGGGTTATCAAAAGCAAGAGAGCTTGAATCTTACTGCAAGACAAAAAGAAATTGACCCCGGACCCTTTCCGAGAATCATTGACGTTTTCAGCTTAAATCCCTCATTGCCTGCTAAACATTTTCAGGACAATGTTGCAGTTCGGTTAACCCCAGGGGGATTAATTGCTGAGTCTGTTGGTAGACGATCGTTAGAAAATGTTGTACCCAAACAGAACTCGATCCCGGGTGACTCCTTCACCAGAAGGGCGGAGAACCATCAGGAGAAACGAAATCATGTTGATTACAATAAGAAATGTATGCAAGGTGACAATTTCCAAATAAATCAGCGTGCTGATGTACTTGATTACTTTGATATTGAAGCCGATCTGAATGTGACCAAAATTGGCAGTTTGACGGAAGGAAAGTCGCACGCCATGGAAATGCACGATGGCTGTGAGTTTCATGATAACTATGCAAAGGAGGAAGAAGCGTACGATAGGGAAGCCATGGTCATTGTAAACAAGAGTGATGTTCAGGAGCAGATATATTCTGACGTTAAGGCCCGAGGCAAAAGGTGGAAGAGAAAACGAAGAGCCATATTTGGCCTCAGGAGGAGCAAAAAAAGGCAATTCACGGCCAATTTGAATACCGTCAAAGAAAAAAACCAACGTGAACTTGAAGACGAACTCATAAGGGATAGTAACAAAATAGACAAAAGTTTGCGGGTTGAAGGCTGCAGTTCTCTCAAAGATGCAAATAATGGGAGCGAGGATATAAGCACCCATGAGAAAAGCAACAGCAGCGAAATGCAAGGTCAGGGAAAGAATAAAGACAACAGCATCCAATCAAAACAAAGTGATGAGAAAAACACCCCCATCTCTTTCGCAAGCCAAACGGAGATTAAATGTGTAGATACGATAGATAGTGTAAACCTCAAAGACACTTCTGTTTCTTCTCTTCATGGTTATAATATTCGGCAAAGTAAAATCCTTGACCTTAAAGAAAAACTTGCGAAACAGGAACAAGAAATTCGGAATCTTAAGCAAAGAAAAGATTTTAAAAAAAATGAAAAGGAGGATTGCGCGTCCGATACTAGACCTGTTGAGGACAATGGTAGTGCGCTTCTCAAATATGAAAAAAATTTTGATTTTAGCCATCCGATAGACGTCACCCTCTCGGCCCAAAATGAAGAGAACGACGATGATTTTAACCTTGGCAAGATAGAGGATCTTATGGACACATTCCAGAAAGAGATAAAATCATTCAGAATACTTGATACTGAATTGTCTCCAACAGGAAGACATACAGATTATGAACATCTCCGAACAAGGACATATGTCGCTGGTGAAAATAACAAACGTGTTTTTACTGGCGTCAACAACCAGATTAGATTGGCACCAGGGGATTTGACTACCAAAGAGGAGTTTTTGTTTCAGCTTGGATTGCTTAGAATATAATGAAAGCTGAGCACAACCCCATTCGCATTCAGGTTTCATCGTTATACTATTTTACTGTGATAATACACACCATTTAGATAAGTATATTCTCATGGGTTTTAAAATGCTAATTGTAGCGACGCTGAAAGGAACACGTGCGCATCGGAGACTTTTGCCCCTACGAATTATGATTTCGTTTTGCTACTATCCGAGATTCAGTAACGCTTTATTTAAAAAATGATTGCGTAGGTGTCGGACATCCCATAGGTTTCCGCCGGGCAAAATGCAGTCATGTGTATTACTTCTAGGCTTTGAAAATACAAAGGTTTGTAAAGACAACCAGTGTGTAATATCAGTTATATGTCTCACGTATCGGTTGCATGTTGTTGTTTTGTCAGTTTGCTCATGTTCAGTTTTAATTACCAATCAACTAAACTGCAGATTCATTGTTTTTACTTCCCGGTAGCTGGTGGGTGTTGAAGTCCCTCTCCAACTATCAGGGTCAAGAGCGCGTGATCAAACTTTAACGTCGAAAGTCTATGAAGGCTAAATTCGATATTAACTTTATTGGGTAAAAAAGAAACAAAGATATCAAGCAAACAACAACAAAAAAACAATAGCCCATTTCTGAGTTGACTTAAGCCTCGCTATCAGAGCGAGTCCTGGTGCGCAACCATGAAATCGAAAGGATGGTCAGAAATGGCCTTTTGTGACCTAGTAGTTTACATTGTGGCCCACTAAGTTAAAAAATTACAAAGATGAAAATTAGACTAAGTGAATTGAATTGAATTAAAGTTATCTGGAATTTTAATATACCGTAAAAGCCCAAATGAACCTCACACCGTATGCTCAGATGCTTGTGAAGGTCGCTTAATGACTGCAGGATCTGTTTTCTGTTTCACTGACAAAATGGTAGATATCAAAATGCTTTTGGAAGAAATCACAGGAAAGCGAGGCATATCATTGCAAGGAACGATTCCCTCCAATAATAGGTCTCGCTTTCCAGTGATTTTCTCCGATACCAGGTCCTTCATAAACTGGATCACCAATGAAAGGCTTTTGAGCAAATTTAAGCTGGGGTTCGCTGGTCGGAATTTTGTAGTATCGGAATTGACAAGTTCTCCTCATAGGCTCGCTTCAAATTGACACGAATTCTTGGTGTTGGTAGAAGAGTAAACATTTTCCTGAAAATTGGTGTCATGGCCTTGCTCCTAGAGCCTGGGTTTTTTATTCTACCGTGTTTGCCAATTCTTGAGGACGTCAAACACCCTCCAATGAAGTTACATATATTTATGAGGTACAAGAGTGTTTTGCTAAAAAATACACCACTCGAAAAGTTCAGATAAACCTACTTCCAGGAGCTGAGTGGAGTAATTCCATATCCTCCATATGCGAGGATATTGATCAAATTTCCCGCTTTTTCGCGGTTATTAACTTTGGGCAAGCGATATTTTCGTGTTCATATAATTAAAAAAATAACACACGGGGGCCTAAAGATATGAATTTTCTCGTGTCAAAACCAATAGTTAAACTTACTTGCTGTGCTCGTTCGTAAAATATTGCAGATATGTCCAGGATTGAACCCTAATGAGATTCAAATTCCTTATGTTAAGCATCACAGAGTGTCCTCATTGGTAAAAAGTCACCAAAGCGTAGTATTTCCTGAACTGGACGACCTAACATAGACTAACCTATGAAATATTCCTACTTCTAAGACTTTTAATTCACTAAATAACTCTTGCACACCTTGCATGCCTATGTTTTGCACCCGTCCGTACGTATGTATCACGATATATAAACTGCTGGATTATGAAAAGCAAGAACAATAACACACAAATTGCGGTTATAAACATAACGAGACGACGCATGTTGTAAAAACTTTCATTTATGAACTTAACGTTTCGTATGCTCCAACATACATCTTCAGAAGTAACAGCTACCAAAAATACAATTAAATTTAAACACGAAGGCTAATACCAAATAAGGAAAGTAATGAAAATGAAAAAGTAAATGAAAATAAACAGACCTAGTTAAATCTGCTGGAAAAAATATGAATGGCTAGTAGAGAAGAAGTTTCTCACTGCCAACATTTTCATTGAGCGCTGGTTTTAAATCGCGAATCAACAAGGTTTCCTTAATTTTACAGTGTATATCAGATTGCCCAGTGGCTAAAATGTCAAAGTGATCCCATTTAATTTTGTGGCTTGTTTGGGTCATGTGATCAGCAATGGCAGAAGAATGGCTGTTGCTCGTCAGCGCCTTGAAATGTTCCGTTTTCCTGTCATGTAAACGACGTTTTGTTTTCCCAATGTAGCAATCTTCACAATCCCAGCAGCTAGCCCTATAAACTACTTTGGACTTAAGGGAGCGGCTGAGCCTGTCTTTATAGGGGAAAAAGACTTAATTCGGCGAGTGTTTCTGAAAATAATCTTAGGATTAAAACAGCCATAGAACTTGGAAATACATGATTTAAGCTGTTGAGTAACGATTTTACTTTGAATTCCGAGATAGGCTAAAGCAACGAAAATTTCTTTTTTGGGCACTGTAAAATTAAGGAAACCTTGTTGATTCGCGATTTAAAACCAGCGCTCGATGAAAATGTTGGCAGTGAGAAACTTCTTCTCTACTAGCCATTCATATTTTTTCCAGCAGATTTAACTAGGTCTGTTTATTTTCATTTACTTTTTCATTGTCATTACTTTCCTTATTTGGTATTAGCCTTCGTGTTTAAATTTAATTGTATTTTTGGTAGCCGTTACTTCTGAAGATGTATGTTGGAGCATACGAAACGTTAAGTTCATAAATGAAAGTTTTTACAACATGCGTTGTCTCGTTATGTTTATAACCGCAATTTGTGTGTTATTTTTACTCAAGTTGAAATGGCCGAAGAATAAGAGTGTCTACGATTTGGTTTAAGAACAATAATCCCGGAAGGCACTGATTTTGTGGACATCTCCACCATTTTTTTTTATAGTGGTCATTTATCCCTCTCCTGCCAAAGAAACAATCATAATTGCCAGTCATTAGCAATTTTGCTTTACTTGGTCGAAGAACTTGCCCTCCTCTCTTCCTCTCCCAGATTTCAGGCCGAAAAGGCGCGGCTGTATTCGCAGGTATTCAGTCTATGCAGGCCACAGGACTTATATCTTGCCCCTAAAAAAGAAAGCAGTGTAGTAAATACTGTCAATACAAGATATTTGATATATCTATTTCGTAAAATAGCCCCTCATGACGTTCTCTAAATGCAGATCACAAAACATTTAAATGGATTATTATCACAAGGCCAAAAGTTTCCTCCTGGAGTATAAATTTTCTAGGTGTCTTGATTGTGCGTGACCACGTCAGCAGCAGTATTGTATAACAGTTCAAAGTTCGCAACGCTTCAATGAGAAGAAATTTGGTCATATTTCACTGTACTCACCACGAGTGGTACTTCGGTCGGTCTCACGGCTACTGCGAATACCATCTTTAGCAGCTGATATCAACGGATACCGCGGTCAATAGTTGCTCCAACGTCAAAATTAAACATTTTATCGGCGATGAACTGAAACGCAACCTTCACATTATGTCATCTTGGACCATCGACTGTAGCGATGGTCTCGCGCCGGTTCCTGATGGCGACCGAGGCACCAGTAAACCTTCCACTAACGGTTCTTTCCCTATCGCTCTTATTGATCAGGTTTCGTCTGGTGATTTTGGATCGACAATCAGCAGGTTAGTGTAATGTTTCTGTACATGAGCGAATAAAGTTTTTTTAAGGGCTTTTGGTTTATTGCCATCGCTCGTTTAAGGTCAAGCGGGGGCACTGCGAAATGGCTTCGCGCCTTTAACTGTTGCTCGATTGGTCCTGACGAAAGCCGTTGCCCCGTAGAGTACATAATTAATAGGAATGCTTTGATTTAGGACTTGAAGCAGACAAAAGTAAAATGAGCAGTGGTCCGGAACATTTTCACTGATTGTTGCCTTGATTGCTTGGAACTCGTGGCCATACAACGGTGAATGACACGTTCAAAAAGGTCAAATGAATGTGTCAAACATCGTTCATGAATTAGTATACGGTAATCAAATGTCTTCAATGACTTATGATTAGCCTTCGAAAGCCAGATTGCTGTATCTGCCCAGAGACCAAGAGAATAACCACAAATTGATATCCACCCTGAATTGAATTTGATTTAATAATAAGCTAAACCGGCGGACAGCGTTATCGCTTCATTTGTTTCCTGATCAGCCATTCATATTTCTTTCAACTCTTTAGAAAACGTTTTTAATAATTTTTGCCGCGGGATTTAAACAATCACGATGGAAAAATAAGACAAAGCGACGTTCGCTTCTTTTGCAAATGGACGAGGCAGTGATTTAAACCATGTGAATATCTGCACTCTGCAAACCGTTGAATGTGCTGTTTGGCATGCGAACTTTAAGTAGTCAGTTTAGTCAGCCATGATCTCTTGGATATCAAGTTGAAAGACAAATATATTTTTTGGTTACTTTTTACTGCTTCATCAAGTATGGGAAGATTTCAAACTTTTTTGCATATTGAAGATCGAACACGGCCCGCCGAGGTCACATTTCATGAACGTGTGATTTGCCATTATTTCTAAGCGATTTCAATGTATCCAGCACCCGCAAATCGAATTTTCTATTTGTGTTTGATCAAAACTAGTCTCCGTGGGATACGTAAAAAGTCCTGCATGATAATTGTAAAAAGGGTGATTATGGTTGCTGTAAAGAGCGATTTCTATGGACACGTCAATGAATGCTGAATTCGTATCTCTTCTTCCCATCCGGTGGCCTATCATGATGGCCTGCGACTCAATACCGTAAAGTGACATTTAGCTTTTGTCGCACAAATCTTAAATTGCTCATAGTCTCCGTCGGAAGTACTGAGAAAAGCAATAAATCAAACAGATTCAACTTAGGAAATACCATGGACAGTAAATGAGTGGCCATGTTTTGATGGAAGTTCGCTGACGACGCATGCGGCCGCAAACATTCCCTCAGTCGCCACCATCATTGTTTAACTTTGCAAAACTTTCTACGTCCCAGCAAAGCGCGTTTGATCCAGACTCGAAAACACTGTCAGAGTGACTGATATAACGGCCGGGCGGCTTCGCTTCACGATTAACGCAATTTTGCTATTTACTAAATATTTAAACAACCCTGCGGGAGCCGATATTGACAGCTATAATAAGACAATATTTTCGTGACCTACTGATCCTCCTATTGATCCTCCCACTGAGCCACAAAAGAACCGGAAGTTTCACACCCAATTATTAGTATATGAATTGTGAAAGGACCGTTTCATTTTTCGATAAACGAGATCCGGCCACACTGTCCGCTGCTTGCCCTCTCCCTCGCTCAACATTACACTCTCACGGGAGGGTCCTTCTCACGAGAGCGTAGCTAACCTACACTAACCAATTTAAAGATGCTACTGAAATATTCCTTTAATTTACCAAATGACTCTTGCACGCCTTGCATGCCTATGTTTTGCATTCATATCATACGCGAAAAACCAACAACAATAGTCACAAAAGGCATGGATTTTCTGGACATCTCCACCGAATTCTTCATCTCGCTTCTGCAAAAGAAACACTCCTGATTGCCGGTCATTGGCGATTTTACTCTGTTTGGTCGACGAACTTGCCTTCCTCTACCAGATTCCAGTCCGAAAAGGATAGGGGTTCATTCGCATATTTTAGACCGGAATCTCTGGCTTTGAAAGCTAGGACAAGTATTCAGGCCACAGGAAGTGGTCAGCAACTTATCTCGCCCCAAGAAAAGAAGCAGTGTAGTAAATACGGTGACACAGGATATTTAATCATACCTATTTCGTGAACGGTATGAGAAGCAGTGAAATTTGCATACCACATGAATTCCTCATGACAATTCTCTTTGTGCAAATAACAAAACACTACCATGGATTACTATGATTACCACGAGGTTAGAAGCTTCCCTCCTGGAGGGTCAATTTTCCAGTTGTTTTATTTGTGCAACATAACTAACCAACCCTGTCGACGTAAGTGGCAGCATTAAATTACAGTTCTAAGTTCGCAACACTTCAAGGAGAAGAAACTTGGTCATAATTTAACAGCGTGACACTACGGCTACGGCTAACAGCTGCTACGAATACCATCTTTAGCAAGTCCAGCTTATACCACGGCCAATAGCTACAGGCGAATTCTCAGTCCGAAGACAAACATTAGACATTTTGTCGGCGACAAACTGAAACGCAACATTCACATTATGTCATCTTGGGCCGTCGACTGTCGCGATGTTCTCAATCTGGTTCACAATGGCGACATAAATAGCAACCGAGGCGCAAGTAAACCTTCCATTAATAAGGGTTCTAGCCCTACCGGTCTTATTGATCAGGTTTCGTCTGATGATTCTGGATCGACAATCGACAGGTTGGTGTAATTTGTCCGTACACTGATAGCGAATATTAACTGTTTTGTGAAGAGCTTTTGGTTATCGAGCGCTCAAGGTCATGGCAGCACATGGCTTCGCGCCCTTGTCTGTCGCTCGATTGCCCCTGACGAAAGTCTCGTAGGAGTGCCGTTATTGCATGTTTCCAAGCTAATTATGGGGTCATTAATAAATAGGAATACTTTGATTTAGGACTTAGGAAGACAAAAGTAAAATTAGCTGTGGTGCGGAACATTTTCACTGATTCTTGACTGGATCGCTTTGAACTCGCAGCCATACAAGAGGGTCGTAGGAAAGGACAGCGTACAGGGGGGTCTCTGGCACAGTTCACGAACAGAAAAAAAATAGAGGATCACGGATCACGGATATAAGCAGGTTAGATGCTCTTTTTAATGACCTGTTTTTACACTAGAAACAGCGCTAAAAGACAACAAAATCGCGAATGGCTAAGTCAAGGCTCCATTATACTGCAAATCACATACCTAAGTCATTCTCGATAAACCACTCTAACCATTCGGAAGACTTGCGTCTCAAAATCACGCATATCGGTTCACGAGTCACGAAGAATAATTTCCTAAATTCACGTTTTATGGAAAATAATATCAGCTTATCATCACGAGAATACCCCTGTACGACCCTCGACACGCACACAAAGGTCAAATGGATGTGCCAAACATCGTCCATGAGTTAGCAAGTAATATATCAAACACGAGAGACAGTGTTTCATCGGGATATCCAAACACCGAGACGAGAGTTGAAAACACGACGCGCAGCGGAGTATTTTTGACGAAATTCGAGGTGTTTGGATAGCCGATGAAACACTGTCTTGAGTGTTTGATATATCTTCTCAATTGAAACAAAAACTAAAGAGTAAACTAAAGAAGTAAAATCGTCAAAATCTGTGCTAATTAAGACCGGGTATCCAAACCTCCTTCACGCTCGTGATTTTCTTTGTTTTAACTTGATGAATTATTAATGAGTTTGAGAAGTGGTATTCAACAGTCTTTAATGATTTATTAATGACTAGATTCCTGAATCTGCCCAGAGTCAAAATGAATAAAAACAAACCGATATCGACCTTTTTAGTAACAAGCTAAATGAACAGCGCTATCGCTTCCTGTGTTTCGAATTGAGCCATACATAATTCTTTTAACGTTTCTTAATGTTATTGTCGCGGGATTTTTAAACAATCTAGCTGGGAAGATATCACAAAGCGACGTTCACTTCTTTAGGTTCTGCCTCGGTGTAAGAACCTGTAAAACTCACAAGTGACGTAAAACAAAGAAAACAAAGAAGTCAACATAATAGACCCTAACCCTAACGATAGCTACAAAACAAACAAAAAGTTCACAGGTTCTTACACCGAGGTAAACCCCTTTCTTTTGCAAACAGATTTGGTGTACAATCACGTGAATATCCCCGTTCTATGATAACTTGTTTGGCTTGCGAATCTGAGGTGGTTTTTAGATAGCTAAGACCTCTAGGGTATAAAGTTAAAAGACAAAAATTTTGGTTCATTTGTTACCCTTTACTGCTTAATTAAGTATGGACAGATTTCAAACTATTTTTGCAGACATTGAACACCGCCCGCCGAGGTCACATTTCATGATCGAATGAGTTTTTTTGCCATTGTTTTGCGATAATTTTATTGTATCCAGCAAGGAAATCAAATTTTATATTTGTATTTTCGATCAAAATTAGTTTTTCAGGGAGTAAAACAATTCTGCCTGATTATTCAGTTGTAAAAAAGAAGGCGGTTAAGATTACTGTAAAGAGCGATTCCTGTTGACATGTCAGTGCCGGAATGAATTCCTATCTCTTTTCCCAGCCTGTGGCCTTTGGCCTGTGACTCATTATAGTAAAGTGCCATTTAGTTGATGTCACACAAATTTTAAATTGTTCTTAGTCTCCGTCGGAAATACTGTAAAAAGTATTAAATCGAACAAAGACAGATTCAACTAGAAGATCCATAGACTACGAACGAGTGGCCATGTTTTGATGGATATTCGTTGACGGCGCCTGGCGCAAACATTTCTTCAGTCGCCACCGCCATTGTTTAACTTTGCAAAACTATTGTTTTGAGTTTCTTTCAATGTTATGTTGTCGTACATCTTCATTTCGCCTTCTTTCATTGAAACATATACATACACGTCCCAATCAAGCGCGTTTTTGATCCAGACTCAAAGATACTATTAGAGTGACGTATATAACGGCGGCTTTGCTTGACGATTAACCCGTAACCCTGGTACGGGTATTTTGCTGTTTACCAAAAATTTATCAAACCTGTGGGAGCCGATGTTGACAGGTATGAGCCAACCTTTCCATGACCTATAAAATTGACCCTTTCACTGAGCCACAAAAGAACCGGAAGTGTCCCACTCAATCAACTTCATTCATTTGAACTAGCGTAGCAACAGAAAGGAACTTCTATTAGAATTTTTATTTACCGTGAATTGTGAAAGGACCGTTTGATTTTCCGTCAAACGTGATCCAGACCCTCCTTAACGACCTTCAATTAACCCAACAAATACGACCGGTGCTGCAGGGCCCTCTCCCTTACGCAATATAACTCTCTCGGGAGAGGGTCCTTCTCCTGAGAGCGTGGCGTTTCGTAAACTGGACTACCCAACCCAGACTAAACTACTGTCAAGACTCTTGAAATATTCCTACTCCTGAAGACTTAATTCACCAAATAACTCTTGTCACATCTTAGGTGCCTATGTTTCGCAATTGTTCACATATTAATATCATATCACGTGAAAAACCAAGGACAACAATTCCGAAAGGTACTGATTTTGTCGACATCTCCATCGAAGTTTTCAGTTTTTAATTGTTATTCATCTCGCTCCTGCAAAAGAAACACCTCTGATTGCCATTCATTTGAGATTTTCCCTATTTTTTGGTCAATGAACTTTCCGTCCTTTCCTAGGTTTCGGAGCGAAATGGATGCGACTGCAATTTAATAGCAGGTATTAATTGGACCGGATACTCTTCCTTGAATTCAACGTATCTCGCCCCGAAAAAAGAAGAAATAGAGTAGATACTGTGATAGAGGATATTTGAATGAATGAATGAAAGAATGAATGAATGAGTGAATGAATGACAACTTTATTTTAAAATCGTGTCAATGTATTTAGCTTTAGATTTATTGATTTTGTATTAGCTATTTACAGTTGACTCCCGATAACTCGAACCTCCCGGTAACTTTCAGGCCATTCTCTATATAATCAGTTTACCCTCGATAACTCGAACCTTTATCCATTTCTCCTGAAGGTTCGAGTTATCGGGAGTCGACTGTATTTCGAGAAATGTGTGAGAAGCGGTGAAATTTGCATGACACACGAGTTCCTCATGACATTCCCTTTATGTAAATAATAAAACATTACCATGGATTACTATATGATTACCACGAGGTCAGAAGCTTCCTTCCTGGACTATCACGTCTTGTTTTTGAGCTCATCATAACTACTCAACCGTGTCCGAGGATGTAGGTAATATCGAGTATTGCATAACAGTTCAAAGTTCGCAACGCTTCATTGAGGAGAAACTTGGTCATATTTCAGGTTACATTCACACTAACTCACAACTGTGACACTACGGCCGGTCTGACGTCCGACGGCCACTACCATCTTTATCAAGTTTAGCTTACACCACGGCCAATAGTTGCAAACGAATGCTTAACGTCATTTTGTCGGCGATAAACTGAAACGCAACTTTCACATTATGTCATCTTGGGCCGTGGACTGCCGCGATGTTCTCACGCCGGTTCACAATGGCGCCATAAATAACGACCGATGCACAAGTAAACCTTCTATGAACGGTTCTAGCCCTACCGGTCTTATTGATCAGGTTTCGTCTGATGATTCTGGATCGACAATCGACAGGTTGGTGTAATTTGTCCGTACACTGATAGCGAATATTAACTTTTTTTGAAGAGCTTTTGGTCTATCGCTATTGTCTGCTCAAGGTCATGCATCGCATGGCTTCGCGCCCTTGTCTGTCGCTCGATTGGTCCTAACGAAAGTCTGTTGCCTCGTAAGAGTGCCGTTATGGTATGTTTCCAAGCTAATGGGTTAAGTAACAGAAAAAAAGTATGCTTTGATTCAGGACTTGAGGCAGACTAAAGTAAAATTAGCAGTGATCCGGAACATTTTCAATGATTCTTGCCTTGATCGATCGGAACTCCGCCGCGGCCGTATAACGGTGGAAGACACGTACGAAAAGGTCAAATGAATGTGTCAAACATCCTTCCCTGAATTAATGTACGGTAGTCAACAGTCTTCAATGACTTATAAATGACTAGCCTTGGAATAAGCCAGATTGCTGTATCTACCCACAATTGCAGAGTCGAAATGCATAACCATCAATATTGATATCGACCCTGAATTGAATTTGATTTATTAATAACCTAAACGAACAGCGCCATATCGCTTCATCTGTTTCGTAATCAGCCAAACAACATTCTTTTAACTTTGGAGAAACGTTTCTTAATGTTTTTTTAGTCGCGGGATCTGAACAACCCCCCTGGGAAGATAAGACAAAGCGACGTTCGCTTCTTTTGCAAATGGACGAGGCAGTGATTTATAGCCACTTGAATATATGCACTCTATAAACCGTTAAAAGCATTTGTTTGGCCTGCGAATTTCAGGTGGTTTTTAGTAAACCACGATCTCCTGGATGCCAAGTTAAGAGAAAAAAATATTGGTTAATTTGCTACCTTTTACTGCTTCATCAATTATGGAAAGCTTTCAAACTTTTATGCATATAGTACATGTATATTGAATGCGGAACAATGCCCGCCGAGGTCACATTTCATGAATGAGTGATTTTGCTATTGTTGTCTTATAATTTTATTGCATCCAGCACGCACATAGATTTTATGTTTGTAATTGATCAAAGCTAGCCTTGGCCTTATAAATCAATTCTGCCTGATTACTGTAAAAAAGGCAATTATGGTTGTTCTAAAGAGCGGCTCCTGTTGACACGTCAGTGAATGCTGAATTCGTATCTCTTTTCTCAGCCGGTGGCCTACCTCATTGTAGTAAAGTGCCATTTAGCTGATGTCACACAAATCCTAAATTGTTTATAATCTCCGTCGGACGTACTTAGAAAAAGCAGTAAATCGAGCAGATTCAACTTAGAAAAATCCATCAGTGTACAGTGAATGAGTGGCCATGTTTTCATAGAAGGTCGCTGACGGCGGCTGTCGCAACATTTCCTCAGTCGCCACCGACATTGTTTAACGTTGATCATTTGTTAGATCTTTGGTTTTTTTCTTCCTTGCAAAAATAGTGTTATGAGTTTCCCTCAGTTTGAAATTATCTTTTAAACTTCCTAATCAAGCGTTGATCCAGACTCGAAGATAGTGCCAGAGTGACGTATATAACGGCAGCTTCGCCTTACAAAACAAGATTTGTTTACAACCCATTCACTCTTACAGTTTGTTACAGGTACTTTTTGGTTATGAAATAATAAACCAGCCCCTATCCTGCGGGAGTCGGTGTTGACAAGTATAAGCCAACCATTTCGTGACCTAAATTGACCCTTTCACTGAGCCACAAAAAAACCGGAAGTGTCCCACCCAATGAACTTTTAACTAACCCGCATGCGCTTGCAGTCACTGAAAGAAAAGTCCAACTACTCATTGACCGGCTCAGCCCGAGACCGCCCGGTAAAATAAAGAGTATATAAACGTTGCCTTCGTTTCAAAGTAAACATTGTGATAGAACTTTATTATCTCATATCTTTGCAATTTCCCTTGCATATAAGAAAACTTAACTGTTTGGCGGATCTCTGTTTGTAAGTGTATCGCGCAAAACAAAATTTGTGCACAGTCCATTCAGTTCACCGAGTTTCTTAATACATTACAAACACATCTACTCACCTTGGATGAAGTTAGCTCATTAAAAGCTGAACACTCCCTAGCATTGATTCAAGGTACCCAAATGATTGCGCGGTTGATGAGTTAATTTTCTCCTTTATCGTCTTCTTCCAAGAACGTAACGCGAGGACTTGTCCAGAGTTTTCCGGAGCGCGTAGTAGTAGTAGCTGTAGCAGCAGCAGTAGCTGTAGCAGCAGCAGTAGCAGTAGCAGTAGCAGTAGCAGTAGCAGTAGCAGTAGCAGTAGCAGTAGCAGTAGCAGTAGCAGTAGCAGTAGCAGTAGCAGTAGCAGTTGCAGTAGCAATTGCATTTGCTGTTGCAGTTGCAGAAGCAGTTGCAGTAGCAGAAGCAGTAGCAGTAGCAGAAGCAGTAGCAGCATCAGCAGCAGAAGTAGCAGAAGTAGCAGCAGCAGTAGCAGTAGAAGTAGAAGAAGGAGCAGCAGCAGCAGCAGTAGTAGTAGTACTAGCAGCACCAGCAACAGTAGTAGTAGTAGTAGTAGTAGTAGTAGTAGCAGTAACAGTAACAGTTGTACCAGTAGTAGGGCAGTGTAAGTAACATAAGCAGTAGTAGTAGCAGTAGCAGTAGCAGTAGTAGCAGAAGTAGTAGTAGCAGTAGCAGTAGCAGTAGTAGCAGCAGCAGCAGTAGTACTAGTAGCAATAGCAGCAGCAGCAGTAGTAGTAGTAGCTGTAGCAGTTGCAGTAGCAGTAGTAGTAGTAGTAGTAGCAGCAGCAGCACTAGTAGTAATAACATTAGCAGAACTGAGCAGTAGCAGTAGCAGTATTAGCAGCAGCAGCAATAGTAGTGGTAGTAGTAATAGCAGTAGCAGTAGCATTGGCAGTAACAGCAGCAGCAACAGCAGCAGAATTAGTAATAGTAGAGTAGTGGCAGTGGCAGTAACAGCAGCAGCAACAGTAGTAGTAGTAGCAGCAGCAGTAGTAGCAGCAGTAGTGGTAGTAGTGGTAGTAGTGGTAGTGGTAGTAGTAGTAGCAGTAGCAGCAGCAGTAGCAGTAGCAGCAGCAGAAGCAGAAGCAGAAGCAGAAGCAGTAGCAGGAGCAGGAGCAAATGAAATATCATTAAAAATTTACTTGTTAAAACTATAACGAAAAAAAAAACAAAAAAGCAAAAAATAAGATTTATAAAACTTATTGTGAACTTTTCATCGAAAAAGCCTTTTGAAATTAAGAAATTAGAGATAACGAAATTGTGAGACCTCCAGGCGCCTCAGCGGCTGTGAAGTGACCATTCTTAGTACTAATCTCCATTTCTTGTTAAAGGTACTCAAGGAATGACCCTGTATGGCATGAGGTGGCCAAACGATATCAACAGATCATCGATAAAGACTTCAAACTACTCAGCAAATTTCCAGTGTACTATGACGGTCAAGTGATTCCCTTGACTACTCCTGTGAAAGCAACAATGAGTAGGCCACTTAGTTTTAAGGCAGGTGGGAAGCAAACGGAAGCGTCGACGTGCAAGTCATCGGAAAAATATACGGAAACAGTTAGCATCTCTGCAAATGAATACAGATCTAGCAGCATTTTGACTGAGGAGGACAATAACCTTCCTAAAATCGTGGAAGTCTATAGCCTGAATTCCTTGAAGTCAAATACACAAGAACATGAGTTAATGAGCAACACCCAAGGTGGGCCCTCCTTTAAGAATGAGGAAACATTTGTTAGGAAAAGTGACATGTCTACCAAACAGCCTTCGAAAAGTTTACTTCAAGATGCCAAGGCATGCACTCACAGTTCGCAGATAAAGCCTTGCATGGCATCGGATAACTTTATAGACCTTACAATCGACGGCGAAGAAGAAACTAAGTCATGCAATGAAGATGACTTAGCAAGACCAGGTGACGAAGGTCGTTGTGGGAGAGATGTGAATGCAGACGACCAGAGTGAGTTTGATCGACCCAGGGAGGACACAAGTGACAGAGGACTACAAAAGAAGAGAAGTAACCAGGGTAAACGTAAGGGTGGTTTTGGCAGTAGAAAGAAAGGTAAAAGGACATGCCCAGCAAAAAAACAGAAACAAAAAAATACCATTAAAAGTCTGAACGCAGGTTGGGACAATGTCATCCAAGGTGATCAAGACAAAACTCAGTGCAGAGTCGTAAATGACCAACAATACAACTTTCAAGGCAATGGTGAACAAGAGTTAAGAAACCTACACAATGACAACGACTGTAAGAAAGAAGAAAAGATCACAGAAGAAAGAAAAGAACATTGTATTAACGATGGCCTTCACATTTCATCAGATATGACTTATCGAGAGAGTAAGATAACGAATCTGAAGGCCAGATTAGCGAAGCAAGAAGAAGAACTAGCTAGGCTAAGAACACAGAAGGAAGGTAAGGTTAGGAACCTGGAAGCACAAGATCAAGTTGCTGGACAGGAAGAAATACATTTCGAGGCCAACGATTGGAGTACTAAAGTTCACGAGAGGCAGGAAGCGACAAAAGATGATCCTGTAGAAGTGAATCTGGATGACATCTGTCAACACGTGATAAAATCATTTGATATTTTTAACTCTCGTCAAAGGGAGAGTAAGAAGAGACGAAAGGAAGGATCTCATACAGTTAACGAAAAAAACACTGGTATCAAAAAAGAAGCAAACGAAAGAAAGCCAGATTTTAATGACGTAGCTTATCTGCCACAAAGGAGACAAGATGAATTTTTGTCTCAAATTGGTTTAAGAAGAAGACCTAGCAACACTTAAGTTTTCGCTTGTGCAACTTGGCATACTGTGGCTTTCCGCTTTCGAATCGTACAAACGATGATAGGCCTGTGGTGACCTAAGGAATAGACAGACCACAAAGCCCGCTACCTTCCTCCGGTTTAGGCCAGCCCTCCAGAGTTAATACCCATAGAAATAGTGTCGTTATCAACGTATTTCAGTGATTTTTTTTTCAACAAAGAAATGTCTTTTCCAAACATGTTAATCATTCTGATTCCTTTCCGTTATGTGTTTAGAGGTATGTTATATGTGATCCGAATGATAATGAATTCTTGTTTCTTTAAGCATGCTTTGATTTTACAACATCGGAAGAAATCATGTTGCAGTTATTGAAATTTGCTGTGCTTTCATGTTTAACATTTGTACAAATGAGGAATGTCATCATTGACTAAAGTCGATATTTTGGTGATAACCGTGTGACTACCGGCACTAATACTAGCAATCGCGTACCTCTTTAGAATCGAATGGGTAGATGTATTGCAGAACTGCAAGTGAATATATGAGAAATATCGTATATTTGAATTGCGGAAAAATGTATTAAGAAACGATTGATAATCGCAGTTGTATACAAATTAAGCAGTTGTTGAATAAAGCCTGAAAAAAATTCAGGGCTGAATGGGATTCGAACCCATAACCCCTGCGATATTGGTGCAGTGCTCTACCAACTGAGCTATGGAGCCAACCGAGAGCTGGTCAAGTTGTGAGTTCGTATTATATAACCGTACATTTCTCCGCAGTTCAAATATCTGTTCTTTCATCTATTCATTTGCATTCTTCATCAGCTACGGGTATTGATGTAAAGTGTATATGAAATAATTCATATTTGAACTGCGGTTATAGATGCAAGTGAAGTATGATCCTCGCAGTAACTTTTCCAATTTAAGCAATTGGAAAGAAGAAGCCTGAAAAAAAATCAGGGCTTCAACGGGATTCGAACCCATGACCTCCGCGAATACCGGTGCGATGCTCTACCAACTGAGCTATCTGAGCTTCTTCTTTCCAATTGCTTAAATTGGAAAAGTTACTGCGAGGATCATACTTCACTTGCATCTATAATCGCAGTTCAAATATGAATTATTTCATATTTTGAATTATTGCTTAATTATTGCTTAATTATTTCATATTTTGAATTATTGCTTAAATTGGAAAAGTTACTGCGAGGATCATACTTCACTTGCAGCTACGGGTATATTACAAACTCTCAACGTGACCAGTTTTCAGTTGGCTTGATAACTCAGTTGGTACAACATTGCACCGGTATCAGGCGGAGGTTATGGGTTCGAATCCTGTTCAGGCCTGAATTTTTTTCAGGCTTTAATTTCACAACTGCTTAATTTGTGTATAACTGCGATGATCAATCATGTCTTCATATATTGCGGAAGTGTACCCAAGACAAATTTTACCTTTTGAGTCATACTTCAATTTGTATTGACGAGATGCTTACGTTCAATGCTCGCTGATTAGCTAATATTCTTACCCTTATGCTTATTATTATTATTATTATTATCCTTATGCCAACATGTCCTCTCTGGACACAAGAGCAGAACATGGCAGTAATTTTCAGAAAGCGGACGAATTAGTTTATGGTCTATACATAAATTTCGTTGCAAACGCAGTTGTTTTAATCACTTTTCGATTTCGCTTCCCAAATTAATCACCTAAAGAACACTTGTTTAGTTTTTTTTTAGCTACCAGCATCTATCATTTCCATATTTGCTTTGAGCTGTGAGTGCGGAAAACACTACTACCTTGAAACTTTTTTTTTACTACCTTGAAACTGGTATAGTACCTGTCAAGCTTACTAGGAACGCAAGTGACTTGCGAAGCGTTCTCCCAACAGTGGTTGAACCAGTAACCTTTCCGTGAGCTCACTTGTGACAAACTAGGAACGTATAAACCATGCTATCCGAGCGATTGGCAAAGGACATCGGTTCGACCCCTGGGACCGATCGATATCTTTCTCATAGAATGAGATATTCGAAGCTTGCCGATTATTTATCCGTGTTTTTTCCTTCGCCAGAGTTAACTAACAATGCTGACTAAAACTGTTTTGGAATAAATTTAGTTTCGTTGTGTGAAAGGCATCGGAAAGTCATACATGAAAAAATAGGGGTAAGTTTATCGTCGGAGCACTCTCACAAAGTGGAGACACTGTTCATACCAGAAACATTTATTGCCAGTCTCACTCCCGTCTACCGAAGAAATAATCTTGTCAGTTACTAGGTTAAGAATTCTACTACGAGCAGCAGCATGATCACAGTTTTAAACCGAAATGACAATAATCACATCACTTGAAAAATACTTTTGTGTTGCCCCACCGATTCTTATTATCAATATGTCACCACTTATTTTCTGTCTTCCTTCAAACCATGTAATGAACAAATTTGATAAAATACCTATCTAAAACCCTCCTTACGTAAATTGTACTGTTCTTTAATTATATTTTTGTATATACTCCAATCTAATTTGGGCCTATACATAAACAAAACTAACCTACGCCGTCTCGTTACTCTACAAAGCGTATCATCATAATTTTCTCCTCAGAATCAGTATGAAATCTTTATACCTTTGTTTCTTGTACCTGCATGCAAGCAGCCGACCGCCGTAGGATAAGCTGGACCATACTAGCTCATCCGGATTCACGCTGTTTCTTGGTGATAATTACTTACCGCCATCGTAGCTCTAACAAGTCCAAGAAAAGACAGGAATTCATCTTGTGTGAAAGTTTTTATCCCCATGTCCCTTTTAAATGATTCAAGTGTTATTTTATCCTTGAAAAGAGAAACTGTTTCCTTAGTTTTCCTTTCCAAAGTTCTGTTAATATCTTGGGGTATATCTTTTCTAAAATTATAGCGAAATCGCTTTGTATTTGACAAGGCGGCATCTCCGGTACGCATTCGTTTTCGACTAGAAGTTGTTTTGAACTCTTTATATATACCATTCTTGGGTATTTGTTTACGATGACTTTTAACTGAAACATCACTCTCACTTTTACATAATACTTGTTTACCAAAGTCATAGTCATGTTCTGCCTTTGTAAGAAATCCTTTTGATTCAAATATTCTTTCCCTGTTCTCATTTTTCAGTCTATTAATTGCCTTTTCTTGCTCTGCTAACAAAGCCTTCAAACTTTGTATCTTCTCCTCCGTTGTAGTTAACATGTCGTGGGTACCAGTCTTGTTTTGATCAGAGATGTCGCTTTTAGTACAGTGCGCGATTTTGAAGCAGGTATTGGCTTCAGTTTTATCAGCAGCACTGACAATACGTACATCAGAGTTCAGCCAATATGGCGTCTCCCCAGCTTGATCAATGTCGTAAGGCTGAAAATCATCCGCACCGGAAACAGAATGGTTCCACCAGTCATCTGAAAAACTAACAGATGAATGTAGGTGAATATAAACGAAAAATTTGTTATTATCGAACTCTGAGAGCAAAACGTTATCTGTAAGTAACTCATTATCTCAATAATTGGCACGTTATTGTGTGACGTCACCATCACGGACCTATAATATTGATACGTTCAAACAGAAAGTAAATTATGCTCGAGGGAAACGGAAGTAGTTACTTTTGCTTTCTCGTGTGTCGACTTTAGAATTCAGTTAGTTTTTCATCTCAGCATCGAGATAATACAAAAGTACCACGTTCTAAGGCAAACGGCAAACGGCAAACGGCAAACGTCGGCTCGCTGTTAATTCTGTTCACTCTAAATAACATGACTCAGACTGTGACTATTCACCATAACGTAAAAGCAACAGAGAAAGCAGCAGAGGGTACAAGTAGCTTGTGAAAGGAAAGTAAACGTGATTTTGAACATGCCCAATACTTTGAGGCATCCTCAATAACTTGTACTGAACCTCACAGCTGGACGAAGCAAATGAGGCCTGATCACACTACCCAGTGCCCGGGTTTTGTAACACACAAAAATAGTTCAGCTCAGTGTAGCTGATCGACGGTAATAATCGCGGCCATTTTGTGACATCCCTTTTAAAATATACTGAGTTACTGGATAACATTGTGTTTTCGGTGAAATGAGGCATTAACGGAGACTGGAATTTTATATTCGGCAAACACAACACGCATGGTTGGAATGTTGAATAGGGAACTGAAAAAGACTAGTCTGTTTGTTCTGACGAAAGCCACCAGTTCTTTTGAGAACCTGCTCTGTTATCAGTTCCACAGTGTTTAGTTATTAAGTAATTTTCGACCAGCTAAGTTATCATACCTTGACAACCGAACATTGAGCTAAAATTAGTATATAATATGGTAAAAATAATTACTGTGGTGGCATAAATTGTGTCTTGTTGCATCGGCGATAGAACATTCTTGATCTACCCTGCGAGACGGACAGAGAGTTCTTTTGTAGAGTGAAAAAACAAAAAAACGTTCTCAGGTAATCAGGGCTAGAGGGGATCTCATAGTGAAAGGAAAGATAGTTGTAGACGAACCTTTCAAGTGGTAGCGAATCAACTTCTCGTTTCCACTTCTCTTCATGCTCAGCAGAGTCTCCATCAGGCCCGAGCTCGTTGATTGTATTTGCCGTCGTTGGAATCACACCTCCTGTAATTTTATTCACGTCTTGGTTATAGTGCCGAGTCAAACTTCTGTGTGAATCAGGATTAATGTCACATTTGCCTCCATTTGCTTTGAGCCAAGCTGAGCTGGGTAGCGCGATGTCTGTGACTGGAGCAGCCATCATAACAACCGGAAATTCGGTCTCCGAGCGTTCGGTTCGAGAGAGTATTTTACCCATATCTCATAGTATGTACCATGTATCGAATGGTTAACTTACAACGATCGTTGCTCTTATTTGATTTTAAAAAGCGCGTCTTCACCACCAAATTGAAGATCCGTGAAGTACAGATACGTTTTAACTGATGGTAGTTTTATCTAACTCAAACGCACATTTGTGTCGACATGGTTTGTTTTGATTCTACACTCGAGCTCGCGTGCCACTTCCTCTGTTCTTTAAGCTAAGATACCGCTGTAAGGCCTGTTTCAAATCAGTGTGTCCGTATCTGTTCCCTTGAAATCAGTGACCGTTAAAACAGCCAGAGTTACGCTTGATTGAACATGGTAATATTGAACGTCTTTCAAAAGGGCTAATTAAATATTGATCACAGTCAAAGTGCTAGCGAAGAGGAATTGTTTATAAATCAATGTTATTGTTTTTCTTCACCAATCAGCTGGACGTTTGCAAACCGCAACTAAAAAGAATCATTTGACATACAGGTTAGCAGTTGCCGATGTTGAAATGCTGAAACGCATCACGTATAGCATGGAAACATACATGCTTTATTTAAAATTTATGTCCTGACGATCCATAAATTTCTTTTAATTCACACCACTTTCTAGGGGCAACCAGCCCTTTTGATTCAATTATTTGAATCGGCTACTAACTGATTAATTCTTGATGGTGGCATAAGCATCTGTTCTTTATGTCACGTGCGGTACTAACTGAAGCAGCCTTTGTTTTTCTCCTCGCTCAGACTAAAAAGATACTCTCAGAAAGAACTTTTAAGTGTTATGCTGGCTGCCATGTAGATCTGTCAAGTGGTACATTGAAACAATAGGCTTAACGTCATTATTCGTCATTGCAATTGACAGCTGTCTGCCTGGTACCGTGACACCCTTTTCTCAGGTTTGGAAAAAATCGTTTATCTTATATAAGAATATCGAGGTGAAATTTGCGAGATTACAAGAATATTTTAAGATGAAACCAGTGGTCGAAATTTTGTAGACAATATTCTTGTGTGTTGAAATACAGTTATGTGTAGAAAAGATTTACAAAATGTCCGGTATATATAACTCATTTACAGGTATTCGTTAACTGTTGAACTTATTTAAACTAATTAAACCAATAAAATGAGAGACTCAGACAAGAAATAGCAAAAAGTAAACTAAACTCCCTGTAAACAACAGTAGATAAATTTAGAAATGCAACGACAGACAAACATGCTCAACTTGTTTGTTGAGTTTAGGTTTTAACTGTGCAATATGAAAGCTCTCTTTTATTTTAAGTTGAGAATAAGTGCTGGCATGATGGAGAGAATCTTAAAACAACAAATATCACACTTATCCCTACAACCTTTAGAAGTACTGAGATCGGTTTAAAAATTAATGTGGGAAGTTTTGTACCGAAAGAGATGCTCATTAACATTTTACGCACGTGTTAATGAGCATCTCTTTCGGGACAAAACTTCCCACATTTGGTTCATGGGAGATTTATTTGCAGTATGTTACTGACAATAGCTGCAGGAGTTTGTTCGCTGTTTCTGCTAAGTCGCCTTTCATGGGGTTATGGGTCAAGTGGCCTTGGAAGAAAATGCGCGACTGTATTTTTAGACCTATCCCGGCTTCACACAAAAGTAAACGTGTTATAATTAATGGAGGAGCTCCAGTTTTTGTTAAACTTTTTCATATGACATTGGTTATTTGAAATAACGCCGCCGGTGTGGGAGGACAAGAGGGGGTCGCCCAATTCAGATTCTTGCTTCACAGAGGTGGCATTTCCTGCATGGACCTCTAAAAGTAAGTGACAAGTATGATTGTTCATTATTTGTTCACATACGTCGTCTCTGAGAGTGAAGAGTGATGATCATCGCACTAATTTTTCCAATTTAAACAATTGGAAAGTAGAAGCCTGAAAAAATCAGGGCTTCAACGGGATTCGAACCCGTGACCTCCGCGATACCGGTGCGATGCCCTGCCAACTGAGCTATGAAGCCACACATTGGGAGCGAGGTCAATTTATTGAGTTCATATCTTCACGTGCAGTGAAATGATGTGAAGTATATATGAAATAAATCATGTTTGAACTGCAGTTGTAGATGAGAGTGAAGAGTGACCTTCATAGCTCAGTTGGTAGAGCATCGCACCCGGTATCGCGGAGGTCACGGGTTCGAATCCCGTTGATGCCCTGATTTTTTCAGGCTTCTTCTCTCCAATTGCTTAAATCGGAAAATTTACTGCGATGATCACTCTTCACTCTCATCTAAAACCGCAGTTCAAATATGATTTATTTCATGTATACTTCACATCATTTCACTGCACGGGAAGATATGAACTCAATAAATTGACTTCGCTCCCAATGTGTAGCTTCATAACTCAATTGGTATAACATCGCATCGGTATTTTGCGGAGGTCATGGGTTCGAATCTCGGATTTTTTCAGGCTTCTTCTTTTCAGGTGCTTAAATTGGAAAATTTACTGCGATGATCACTCTTCACTCTCATCTATTACCGCAGTTCATATATAATTTATTTAATATTTACTTCACATACGTCGTCTCTCTCTAAACAGAAACTCGACTGATCGGATATTTGCTTATGAGAAGTCGGCTCTGTCTTTTTCCTCGATAGGATGCGCGGAGTGGGTGGAAATCCAAGAAACCAGGGGAGCAAGATTAAACATGAAACGCACGAAACAGTTGCCGTTGGCGAGAAAGGAGAATGTTTTGGGTCACGTGGCAAAACGCACATGAACACATTCCTTCGCGCTGTGTAGCTCAGTTTTTTCTTTGCGCTTCTTCTCAATCGTCGATCTTTGGCTTTCGTTGTTAGTACAACATGATAAGGATAAAGATTATTGGCAATGCTTTTCATACGGTTAAAAGCTATTGTATTTTTACTTACGGAGAAGCCCGCCATTTCCATGCGATTTCTGGCTTGCCTCAGCAATGTGAAGGAATGCGAACACGTGCGCTTACCTATTTGGCGTCAGTTATAGATCACGTGGGCTTAATTCAAATATGTTATTTCTCGACAGCGGCGTCTCCGAAAAAAACAGTTCACCTGTTTCGGTAGTACAGGGGAGCAGAAAACTACAATGCCCTGCTCAGATTCAAGTCCGTGACGTAATGGTATTCGAAGATTATGGAGTAGATGCGACGAGTTGTGACACTGAGAAAAGCTTGGGATCGGCAAAGGAAATAGTGGCAAAGAAACTGAAGAAAGACTTACAGGATAGAGTAAAAGGGAAAACAACTGGACGTCGTTACATTCGTATATTTCTTTCCGCAAAGGGTATCTTATTGGTGAGACCTGTGGCTGGTGTAAATCACAGGATAGATAAGCGAATCATCGACAAAGTGTTCGAGGTAATAAGAAAGGGTCGGCGTGACCAACGTTGGCGAAGTGAAGCGCAGCATTGCAGAATTCGTCGAAAAAGAGCTTTTTCGTGGAGTTCCTGTTGATAAACGACCACCTTTAAGTAGTCGGTGGTATCATCCCACCAAAAGGGATCTTGGGAACCACGTTTCGCGACCCACAGTTTCCCAGAAGTACTGAAAGGATAACCAATAGTCTTTAGGGAGAAAAATTGAGCAGTTGCAAAAAATATCACCTTCAAGCAAGTTCTTCTTCAGGCGTCATTGTGTCAAGCAAACCGAAGAGGACAGCGACAAGAGGGCAGAGGAAGGCCAGCCGCAGCAAAACTTTCTGTTTATTCACCAGGAAGAGTGGCAACAGTGTCTGTTACAAAGATTTTGTTCAGAGCTCGTTCTCATGGATGCCACGTACAAAACGACCAAGTATGCTTTTCCCTTGTTCTTTGTATGTGTAAGAACAAATGTCGATTACAAGGTGGTTGCCGAATTCATGACGCAGTATGAAGATCAGCAGTCGATCAGCGAGGCACTGTCTATTTTGAAATCATGGAATCCTCTTTGGCAGCCCAAATGTTTCATGGTTTACTTCTCCACCGTCGAAGTAGGCGCCATTGAAGAGCAGTTTCCTGAAGCAACTGGCTACGTTTGTGATTATTTCAGGTTGCATGCAGGCAAGGCAGTGATGGGTGAGGAAGAGTAAAATCGGTCTCAATTCCCTGGAGCAGCAGGAGCTGTTGGCTCACTTAAAGCGCGTTGCAAACCCGTCCACTCGCAAATCCTACGACTCGGCAGTTGCTTCTTTGAAAACAATTGTCTTTGTGTAAAAGTACGTCGACTACGTGTGGCTTTCGTGTTCTTTCCGTTGAGCAAAATGCACGAGAAAGCGGCAAGAACTCAACATCGTCGATACTAACAATGGAACAGAAGCCCAGAATAAGACCTTCAAGTATGAGTACTTACCAATCTCGTTGGATAAGTCCTTATATGGAATCCCTGTGATGTTAGTTGACAGGTACATCCCTGACTGTCGTCAAAGGTACCTGGAGCGTAATGTGCAGCTGAGAAGCTCATACAGGAGATATAACGCGACAATACCATCATACCTGCATAATCGGCTTCCACATTTCATCAAGCACTGTCTTGAAGCAAATTTCAGCTCTGGTGACATGAGGGAATGCAATGTTCAATGTGTCGACATGGTAAAGGCTGTTTTCTCTGTACGTAGCTCATTGCAGCACAACCACTTTCACGAGGTGGGCTTAAGTGTACGTGGAAGCAGTGGGATAACTTTCATTAGTCTCACCCAGTTAGTGGATTAATGCAAATCCTGCATTTTCATTGGCTACGCTACTAGGGGACTAATAGTAATAGTCATCGAGTAGCGAAATTCGCCGGTTTTTCTTTCGTTTTTCCCCCAAATAAATATTTCTTCAATTTGCTTTTGCTATTTTTGTTATGGCCTTTTCTGTCCGACTAGTTGGGTGATACTAAAACAATTAGACCCTTCGCCCTCAAGGGCCACGTGTCAATAGCCTATTCGGCTTCGCCTCATGGGCTATTGACCCGTAACCCTTTCGGGCTACGGGTCTAATTGTTAATTATCCAGGTAAACACTTTTTTGGCGTTTTCAATTTCTTCGTTGA
>CM042754.1:6051678-6065079 GCA_022496165.2 Catalaphyllia jardinei
ATTTCTTCGTTGATAAATGAGACTTCGAGAGTCTTCCGTTACATTAAAGTGATAGTGTTTTCATTACACTGGACACTGGCCATCTGGGAGTAGCGTCAAAGCCCGACGAAGCTGTAGCTAACAATGACAATGTTTATATGGTGGAGGGAGGCCGCCAAGATCCAATCACAGTCCACGGAGATGAAGAAGTATTTGATGAAAAGGTACATGCCGAACATAGCGAAGACAACCCCAAAATGGATGTTGCGAATCAAAAGGAGGGTGACTAAGAGATTATTATGTTGAAAGGAGCTTTCAAGGAAAAAACCTAATGTATATCCGATCTAATGTATCTCGTTGAAGATGTTAGTGTCCTTCAAAAAGTCCTTGATCGATTCTTTGAAAAATGTTGTCAGAACCATATGGATGGCTGCTTGCATAAAACAGGAAGGGCTCCCAATTCGTCAAAGCCCATGAAAGTGAAGCTGAAACTCAAAGACGTGGAATACCACAAAGTTTTTCATTCCAAGTTACCTCTTCACGGACGATTGAAGCGGGCAGCAGGATTTAAGTCAAACAAAGCTCACCAAAACGCAGGTAGTTCTGACCTGCCAGTAGATAATTACTTTGATCCACCAGTGAAGCATCACAGATCAGCAGCGGCTCGTGTCTTCGCGGTAAGTATCTTGTCAATTTAGAGCCCTGCAATAAGTATAGGAAATCGTATGAACGCGAGTGCATTTCGTGATTTATGGGCACGAGTGATGTTTTGAAAGTTCTCAAAATTGCACGAGCCGTATGCGTGTCTTCTCGTGTCGGTGTATTTATGTTACGTTTTATTTTCTGTATTCGTCTAGCAATCGTTTCCACAAAAAAGATCACCCCAAGATTTTCCCTAACTTGATAGGATAAGGCAGGCCATTAACTGTAGATTGGCGGTGACATTTAGAGGCCAACCAAAATTACAGTAGGAGACGATTATACCACCAAATGAGCAAGCTCTTCGAGAAAGGAAGAAGGGGCAAGAAAACGTACCTGATTATATCCCAGCTGGCTCAAGTCCATGGGATGCTACATGAAATAACTTATTAATAATTTATTTACTTATTTGTTTAATTATCTATTTATTTATTTACCTATACAGGCTCCCGGTTAGCGTTACTTTCGTTTATTTCGGAGTTTTTATTTCTTCATTTGCATCGGCTTAACTCTTGGAAAGTACTATTCGTTAATTTGTCGCACCCTGGAAAAAATATAATAGAGGACCCCTTATTTAACCAACAGATTATAGAGGCTTACTTGTGGTCCATAGAGATGGAAAATAACAACTTTTTGCCGCAGACACCACTGCATTTCAAATAATGTCTATGGGGGGCTGCAAGCGTCGCCTGTGGAAAGGTGCAAACTTCAGTTCAGCAAGTGGAAATCATGGTCGTCCCGATGAATAGTAAAACCCGACACTGGACCCTTCTGGTACAAAAAATTGTTCATGATGGTTTTTATTAATGTCGTCTTCCTTTTCCGATCGGTTGATGTGAAACGTAAAAGGCGTTGATTGGCAACATAAGGTGTCCATATCTGACATAGAAGCTCTACTTTCCAAATCAGTTCCTATGTGACGATTTCTGATTTGGTTAATTGTCGGCCGGGGACATTCTATACGTTCTTAATCCTTTCTTTGTATCCGGTCTTGCAGTCAACTGATCGATCTAAAGACCGGATGAAAATGCACAGAGTGGCCTTGTGTTGAACCACTTCACTATCACCAGGAGGATGGTTACAACTGTGAAGTAATAATTTGCTTCGTAATTTTCTGGGTATATTACAGGAAGACCTCGCAAACATCAAAATTTAATTTGTGTCGTGTTTACCAAATAACTCTCATTTCAATTGCTGTCTTTACCCATATATTATGCTGTAGTTTGCGAGACCCTCTGGCAGATGGATTTGACTACAATAGTTCTCTATGAGGATGGAGAGGGAAAGAATGGCATGCACACTTCTTGGTTCATGTTATAGTGATATGACTAGGTATTGTCGGCTTTATGTCAGTGGCATTGATGTCATAATAATACTTGCCTGCTGCAATCGTACTAGCAGAAGGAATGCGAATTTATGCAAGATTTGCCGAGATGAAGACGGAGAAGACTTGGTGGGTTACGACGGATGCGCCCAATACTTCCATGCAAACTGCCTCGGTGTCAGTTGCTCTAAAGTCCTCTCACAGCCATTATTTTTACCAAGACCAAGTTTGCGCGTGGTTTAGTCTCGCTCGACTGCCGACTGAGGCTGCTAGAAAATTATTTCTGTATCATTTTCTAAAAGAAACGCCTTTATCTTTCGTTTTCTGGCTTCTCGAACCTGTTCAATGCCTCGGCAAGACTTTTTTGTACCTTATCTTTTGCCCAGTCACGTAAAATATTATCCTAATTCTCAAAACTTTCCGCCATTTTAAAACAGCAGAGGAAAAAACTTTGTAGTGATGACGTCAATCGTGCATCTGTCCTGTAATAGATCATAGGCGAGAGCCAATCAAAATGCGAGAATAACTTGGGTTATTATATAATTATAAATAACTGCTATAAACTCGAAAGAATAAACAACACGTATCTATAGTCTTTATGCGCGATGAGTGAGAATCTTTTCCACTCCCGGCAAAATTAGCAAATGCTGAAATTGGACATTCGTTTACTAAGTGTATTGCAGCGGGGGTACAATCCAGATTCACCTCACATCGATTCACTAGTAGCTGGTCTGACCAGCATGACGATATACCAAAATTAGCGCAAAGCTTAAGCTCGCTTCAGTGTTAAGGTTCGACGAGTTCTCCTCCGAAGCTGTGCGATACATTTTCTCTTGGTGATAATAGGTGTTAGGCCTGGCAAAACACTTCTCTAAAACCTGGGGAAATTCTCTGGCTGCAGGGAGGCCGGGATCTATTACAGGGACGTTATCTTCAGAGACCAGTTAAACAGAAATAGCTTTGCTCTAACAGAAACGTTTTAATCATCAAGAATACAATCAGAACGTCATCCCGATACGGGATATAGGTGTCTGGTGTCCCGCTACTGGGGGTGTAACCGAAGAATTATTTACAAAACACCTACGCTCGAAACAAATGATCTAATATTTCATTTAACTATAATCCTAAACCCTAATGGCTGCCAATGAGCTCACTGTTGTTCTAAGCTATTCCATTACAGTCAAGTAAGTTATTCTGTTTAACAAATAGATTCCATGTTGCCGTGCGACTGTTCAGTAATAGAACACAGATGACGTCAAAATGTGATTAGAACCAAAAAAGTGGCGCACTAGGCGATAGCCGAGTGTGTCATCGACCGTGGAATGATGCATGAGCACAATTAAACTGCAAAATCTACAAATTAAATCTTGAAGAGAATGCTGGAAATGTCAAATCAGTTTTTGACATCAGAGCAGCCCTGTTAGCCGAGAAGTTTGGACGTTGCCTTGAATTTTGCGGGAGTTACAATATACGCTAGGAAAAATTGCGGTCCCGTCAACACTGGAGGCCATTCGATTCAAAATTTGAAAGAAAGGATCGCTAGCGACGCTGGAAATTTGTGTCCTCTGTGGCTGGTGATTCTCAAATCATTTCTGTAGAGTGTCGGAGACACCTTCAAATATAGCTGCGATACAGTTGGCCATGGGCTGTAGTGAGCTACACTTTGCTCGCTGCTGTGCCCTGAAATGGTCTGGAAAATTCGCGTCGAAAAGCAAGGTTATTATGTAATTATTTTAACTGATTTCAAGATGTGATGTTTTGATGTTTCATTCGAGACATCAATCTGTGTCACATTTCAAAGTTGAGACTTTTAACTAAATTAAACTATTGTTGGGTTTGGTAAATTCGAGACAAAACAATGATTTCTTACCTCAAGGTAAAGCTAATTTCAAGACCAATTTTGTGTTTAGTCCCACCCGACTGCCGACTGAGACTGCTCGAGTATTTTTCTGAGTTATTTTCTAAAAAAAAACCCCGGATTTTTCACTCTCCTTCATGCTTATCGTACCTGTTCAATGCCTCGGCAGAACTTTTCTGTACCTTATCTTTCGCCCAGTCACGTGAAATATTCTCTAAATTCTAAAAACTTTCCGCCGTTTTAAAACACAGAGAGAAAACCTTTGTAATGATGACGTCAATCGTGCGTCTCTCTTCTAATATGTTTTATTGTTTACCATTAAATAATTGGTTTAAATTGATGAGGTAACGCGAGTGTTCATCCGCGGAGAGACACTATTAGTTCCGCTATCCATCCGGGCATTTTCCTCTGAAGCGTCCGAGGAAAATGGCCGGATGGATAATAGTCGTTGCATCTGTGAGAATTTTCCTGTAAACAAGCGGACTTATAGAAATTAAACAATTGAAATTGTATTAAGTGGGTTTTGTTAAGTGCTGCGAGTGAATGGAAGATGTTTTTATGTCATTTTGGAGGTATTGTGGGGGTTTAATCAACATGGGCTACTGGGGGGGGGGGGGGGGATTGTGCCACAGGCTAATGGACTTAAATGGACTTAAAAACTTTTCTGTTTTAAAAAACGTACTGAGGTCGAGACAATAAACTGTTCACTCATGCGAAAACCTTTCATCGGGTATTCATGGTCGCTGACCGCGACCGCATCACATCACGATTAATTTATGACAACAAAAGATTTTGTACCACGCTGTTTTGATGTTCACTGAAACGCCCCTCCGTTAAACTGACAAAAATTCTTGTTAGATGTTTAAATGCTCTTTGAGAATCGTTTTACGTTAACTTACCGATCGAACGACTTGCGTTACCATTTGTGGCATGCTGAAAGCTCATCCGCGATCACGCTGTTACTCCACGCTGATTGGATGATGCTAAAGAGTGCATCCAATCAAGGGGGAGCAAACAGCGTGACTGTTGCTCCTTAGCACAAAAAACGAAATCCCGACCGCGGATGCTGGTCGCTTTGAAAGCTGCATTTCTCGAAAATTGAATGCCACGAGAAGAAGCATCAACCTTTCAGTTTATCTGGTGTTCGATTTGGAAGCCGGGCGATTCAAATTTCTGGGTGAAAATCTGCGTGGCGCTGGAGCGGTCGAAAATGAGCTTTCCACCCTTGACTCCTTATAACATGTAGTAAGAGCCAACGCAAAACCCACCAAATCGTTCCGACTCGCCATTTTGCAACAATTATGCTTTAAGTGGAAAGCATAATTTCAAATACTTCGGAAAGCTTGAGAATTAGTTTAGACAAAACTTACGCAGAATTACGCAGCATGCAAATGACGAGTATCATTAAGGCGGGGTTTTACTTGAATGGGAGTGAAATATGAAGTAGTTTTAAAACGGAATTGTTAAGATTAATATGGGTTGAAAACACTAGCAGACAGTTGACCCCCTCAAAAGAGAGCCCCAGTTTGGTAAGGGACTGTTTGGTGTCCGTCTGTTAATTCTTCACTTTAAATTTCAATTTTCCAAATCCATCAAATCTTCAACATTTCATATTTTGCTTAATTTAACCTATCCTTTAAGAAAAAATATCTCTTTCCCAATTGCAAAATGCCCAAAAATCACCCAAAAAGCTACACAAAACCGCAAAACATTGGTTTATGTTCTTAAGAGAGGGATTTGGCGTTGCTTGAAACGTGCACAAGATATTGGCACAAAGGCCATGCATATGTTGAGTGACGTCAAAACAGCCTTCAGGGGGCTCAATAGGCTGAAAATAGGATGTTTTTAAAAACATAATACTTAAAGCCCTTGAACACTTGCAAAAAGCATTTTGAAACAATCTTGCTGAGTTTGCCTCCAGATAAGAGTAAAATGCAAGGAAAGTACACTGTGGGTTAGACTGTAGCTTGTATGTCTTATGTTCGTTAATATACTACCAGCAGTCGGTTTTTATTCCTTAAATTCTCTGAGGGACTAAAAAAGTTAAAATTATGCAAATTAACGCTAAGCGCTTTACACTCGGCTGCGAATCGTGGCATCGCTGCTCGCTACTAATCCTTCTTATTGTGATTGTAGTGACTGTTTCTGATTGTAGTGTATTTATAATAATGAGACTAACAGCAGACCAGGCCGTCATTATTCTGACACAGGAGGGTTTCCAGGTAAAATTGCAGTATGTCGGTATACATTAGATAGGTTTTACAAGGCTAGCGCACGAAGGGATATTGAATGGAAAATTTCCCTAAACATGAAGGTCATAGAAACAAAACAGATGTTCATTTAATCACCATTTCGCGCTGCGCTCTAACTAAACTGAGGCTAATCTCATGAAAATGAAAACCAGGCCAACGGCTTTATGATACCAAGTTCTTTCCATTCCATTTACAATCAGAAGGAATTAATACTTTTGTTTAACTCGAGCCGCGGGGCTGAGTGGACTTATTTCTTGGTAAAGAGGGTTTAGGGACAAGAGATTGCGGGTATTGGATTGCGTGACATTAGTATTCACCCGCAGTCCGGCAGTCAATATTTGCATATCGAAATTAAGAGGAATACTTGTGCTAAGCGACTACGTGACTGTGAATAATTTATCGCGGAGACACTTCCCACAACGCATATTCTTCATTCAAAACCGTGAAACCTCGAACACGCCACACATTTCGACCGGGGAACATGTTTTCGACTGCGGGTCTGCGGGTCTGCGGGTCTGCGGGACTGCGGGACTGCGGGAGCACTGTACTAGTTGTATACCTACTTTGAAATATTCGATTTTTTTGCGACCTTGGGAGTTTGGGACTGCGGGAGCAGCAGTTTCACTCTAAAAAATAATTCATATCACGCAGCCGTGGCTGGGTGTTCTTAAGTTGCTTAACAATTTTACCGATGTGGGGCAATGTCAACAATTTTTGTATTTTAAAAAACCGCCTCTACAGATCAGTTTATCATGACGGAACTAGTAAATGTGCAAAGTTAAATAAGCATCTATTGTGAAAGCGTGGAAATATGTGACCCTAAGCTTGCCAATTTTTACAAAGACAGGGGCTCATCCTGACAAAGAAAAGTACACTTTTTTATATCAGGATACATTTTATACAATATTGAGGTTGAAATTTGCGAAATTTTAGGACTATTTTAAGAACAATTCCCAAGCTTAAGCCGAGATTTTGAAAAGAATATTAATTTGTAAATGCAATATAATTACATGTTTTAACTAAACCGTATAAAAATTCTTTCTTTCTCTAGACTGCAAAATTAGACAAAAAGGCAAAAAAGACAACACCAGCCGTATGTTGGATGCTAATAACATTTCTGCAAAAAGTTATGCGCGTCATATCATTAGGAGGCTTTCATGCCTAAATTACTCAAACACCATTCAGACACCACGTACATTGGAAAGCGGAAATGTCATACGCTATTCACTGCAATATTTTCTACCTAAAATCGGCAGAAGAATAAAAATATTCAGCCTGACTCGGAAAATCCATATTTTCAGATAAAAAAGAGTGTATGACGGGAAGCGAGCGTTGTCCCATATCTTCATGAGAAAATTCACATACACATTCGGCAAACACATGGGTAAAAAGTTCCATTGCGGTTTTTTTTTATGTCGAGCTCTGAAGAGTTTTTACATTTAAAAATGTCAAGAGTATGATTTTGCAGCGTGAAACCGGTCAGTACCTGTGTACTCATTAGTCTTTCGACAATTTTTTTACGAATTATTTTTCTTCGAGCGCGCGAGGGAAGGTAGAGCGGAGCGCGAGAGTATCCACGAAGAGGGCGCGACTAAATGGAGCTTTGGCTTGTTCATATCCCATGCGCCGGATTAATATTTGCTATACTCTCTTTTTTTATAAAAGAATATGTGTTATAGGTATATCGAGGCTAAAATTTGCGAATTTCTTAAAAATGTTTTATGAATAACCCGAGGCGGAAATTTTGAAAAGTTGAAATACAACACAATTATGCGTTTTTAAGTATATCGCAAAAAATTTCTCTAAATAGCAAACTGGGAAAACTGGGATCTCGACGAACTCGAGACAAAATGGTCGGACTATGTTTTCATAAGTAATGCAATCTTTTATGTCATTGACCTTTCTCGGTCACGCAACCGTTTTTTTTTTGTTATTTAAATTTGTCTTGCGTCACTGTTGATGAATGCGCGGGCGGGCGAGACTGTATAACGAGCACGAAACACGCACTCGATAGAAACAAGGCTGACGTCAGGTAAGAGGAAATTTTTTTCCTAAAAGTCAAGGTCGACTTACAAAAAGCTCAAAAAATATTCCCAAATGAATTGAATTTGTTACTGTATTAGTATAAAGGTGTAGTTAGATAGCTGTAAGTAGACATCACAAAACAACGATATTGTTCCTTGGTTTGTTATTCATGCATATTCTCAGCAGTGGTCAAGTGATGTTTTCACTCGTCATTCGCGTGCTTCTTGATCCGTCCGCCTGTTGAATCCATGTTCACTGGAACCTCTACTGACCTTGAACATGGGAAATGCTGAAGCTGTTCCAAAGCAAAAAATAACAAGCAGCGCGGAAACCAGCGACAAGGTCTTACCTACAGACAAGAACACGACGGTTCGGCTCTGTGACACGTCCTATGAAAACTGTACGGGCGCCAACAACGAAATCGAAACAATTGATGTTGATGAAACGATGCCGACAGAAAAATCTACTCAGAGCAACGGCAATGATCCCAAACCCACATCTTCAACTTCGACAACGTTTTCAAACAGGTAGGTGATATTTTGTTGTTGACTAATTACAGCTCAGCTGACAGCGCGACGTTCGTTTTTTGAACTCCATTCAAATTTGTCGAAGGTCATGACATTAATTCTGCTTTCGAAGCAGAGTTGCAATTCCGATCATTCGTGGCTAAAATGAGATTATACTTCACCTGTAAGAAAACACTTCATAGAAAGTAATCTGAATTCAGCAAAAGAGAGTCAAAAGTTTTAGTAGCCGTGCCGCCAACGTCGAGCCAGACGAGTTGTCACGCGTTCAAGAAGACGAGTTCAGCAGACGTGAAAGAACTTGTGTATTCATTAAGTGCATGCAGTATCCAATAGTTAATTTTTTCTCGTAAGAACACGAACTAATCAGCTCTTCAGCGGAGTATTTTTATATTAACTTATCACACAAAGAAATGAGATCGTGTTCAGCTTTGTTTTATAGACACAGCAGACCCAAAAACAACACTTTTATTAAATTATTGCGTGTCTCGGTGCTGATTGAAGATCGGCTTGCTCGACACAACATTATATTTGGGTTTTTCGATAAAATCAACAGACGTAAACACGGGAAGAAACCTGTTACCTCAAACATACGAGATACGAGATACATGTAAGTAAATAAATGGCTTTTTTATCCCAGCGGAAAAGCGAATTTTCTGCGCTCGTTGAACAAGCACGCACTGGCAGATAAATCATTACCGATTTACAAGTTTGTCTGATTTTACGGATAGCGACAAATTATCGATTATTCGTCCTAATTTGACGTCCGGTTTTATGGATAGGGCATAGAATAGGATTTTTTTGGTGGAGTGCGGTAGTCTTAATAATATTCTTTTGTTAAAAAGAAGCTTTCGTCCTTATTTTCTCTTTGTTTCACCGGTCTTTCAAATTTCCTGGAGTTTTGCTTTCTTTAGTGTCACTAAGACGCCAAATGTAGTTCTTTCGTGCGGCAACGCATGGAAATTGAAAGGAACGTACCCTCAGGCCACAATGTCACGAGTCATCATCACTTGACTTCCGGTCGTCTCGCCATGGCCTTTTCAACTTCCGGTTGCATTGTAGAACGAAAGGAATGATGCATGAAAATAGGAAATAGAGAAAGAAAACAAGAAAGAAGAGAAAATCAGAAAGAAAGGAAGAAAGAAAGAACGAAAGCAAGAAAGGTTCGAAAGCAAGAGTCAATGAAAAAAAGAGCGAAAAAAAGAAAACAAAGATCAACCACGATCCTTGAATGTTCAGACTACTGAGTTTCGCACAAGTCACATCTCTCTTGCTTCATTTAATCGTTAACTACTTCAATATTGCAATAAGGCTCTAGATCTGTACGACGTTGACGACATAAAAACCTGGAGAACAATCTGTGCCAGGTGCAGAGCGGTTAATAATTTTTCTTCCTCAACAGGACATGTGTCCTTTCAAATCTTCATTTTGGTCGGACGTCTCCTCAATTTGACTGGCTATTAATTAGCATAAAGATTTTCAACTCGAATTGTTCAAAACTGCATTTTAAATTTGATGTGCTTATCATTTATGATTAACTAGATCACTTTATCTACTGCATCGATCACTCACTTACATTCTTTCTATGTTATTCAAGCAATCCTACCATCCTCGACAGAAGTCTTGGCACACCTTGCAATATCTGTCAGGGAATTTATCTGTTCGTCCCCTTTCCCCGAAGTTCAATCTTGTTTATCGTGACGAAGGTTTCATTACTCGTTTACAGCATTATTTGGGGGAGCGGGTTGCCTATTCTAGTGATGCCATACCTTGTCAGCTTATTTTCGTGCCACCTGATCCAGGTGTGCCAAGGACTTTTGTCGTGAGTTGTAGTTTTGAATAAATTGCATGCTACCAAAGTTTACTCCAGGTACATAGATGCGGTGCTAACATGTCACAGTGATATCAAAGCTGATCAGACAAAAGAATTCGCGGTTGCCTTGAAGGCAAGCTAGGGGAGAGGCAAATGCACAATTTTCGTATAAATGTGAGGCTAACTGTTCTAGCAGTTGTCTCAAGACTTTCATTATTAATACCTTAATAATGAACCGTGGGAGAATCAATGAAAAGTTGAAAATGAGGTTTGGTTAGTAGAAAAAATTTTGTTGTTAAGTTTATTTCATTTCATTTTTTTCTAAGGAGTTAAAAATCACTTTGTTGCCACATACTTGTCCAATGCTCTGACAAATTTATGCATAGCATTGTATTGTGTTTTTTTCTTTTTGCGTCGTTCTCAACTGTATTGTACTGTTAATCTATTGTTAATCTATTGTTATTTATATAATAACCCAAGTTATTCTCGCATTTTGATTGGTTCTCGCCTATGATCTATTAGAGGACAGATGCACGATTGACGTCATCATTACAAAGTTTTTCCCTCTGCCGTTTTAAAATGGCGGAAAGTTTTGAGAATTAGGATGATATTTTACCTAACTGGGCAAAAGATAAGGTACAAAAAAAGTCTTGCCGAGGAATTGAACAGGTTTGAGAAGCCAGAAAACGAAAGATAAAGCCGTTTCTTTTAAAAAAAATGATACAGAAATAATTTTCTAGCAGTCTCAGTCGGCAGTTGAGCGCGACTAAACCACGCACAAACTTGGTCTTGGTAAGCCGAGAACTACTCCGTTATCTCGAATTTAACAAACCCAATAAACAAAATGTTTCTGAGATTAATTTATTTAAAAAATTCAACTTTCCCAGTGTTAAAACAACAGTTGACTCACTGATTCTTAAAATTGGTAAAATAAAATACATAACCTTGCTTTCCGATGCGAATGTTCCTGTCCGTTTCAGGCCACAGCAGCGAGCTAAGTATAGCTAACCACAGCTCACTGTCAAGAGTATCGCAGCTAAAATGTGTCTCCGACACTATATCAAGCTGATTTGAATCACCAACCACAGAAGACAAATTCTCCACCGTCATTTACGCTCCTTTCATTCAAAACTCGAATCAAATGGCCTCTAGGTTGACCGCAACCACAAGTTTTCCGAGGGTACTTTTTCAACTCCTGTAATTTTCAAGGCAACGTCCACACTTTTCGGCTCACAGGGCTGCTCCAATGACAAAAACTGACTTGATTATTCCAGCATTTTCTTCAAGATTTGTGGATTTTGCAGTTCAATTCTGCTTTCGCTGTAAGTTTTCGTTTCACGAGAAGAGACGCTCGAGTCAGGTTTGACAGTCGCGTGATTTTTCTCGACCAATCACAATTCTTTGCTACGCATAGCAACCAATAAAACTGCTTCATTTTGAATGTATAGATCACGTCAAATGGCTTTTTTTCGTGCAAAGGCGGGGCAAAAGGCCGGCTTTCGCGTTATGTTAAAATGTTTTGAAACAAAAAATTGGCTTTTCGTTATTATATAAAACAAATAGATTCCATGTTACCGTGCGTCTGATTCAGTAATAGATCACAGAAGACGTCAAAATGTGGTAAGAACATCAGTGACACACTCGGCTACACCTCGTGTGCCACTTTTTAGTTCTTACCACATTTTGACGTCATCTGTGATCTATTACTGAACAGACGCACGGCAACATGGAATCTATTTGCTAAGTGGATATAATACAATACAATGCTAACTGAATTTGTCGGGGTATTGGACAACCCTTTGTTGTCATGTTGGTACATTTGAATGAGTAGTAGAGAAGTTGTATTTGTTTCAAGAAGGACTTCGAAGAAACTACTGTCTAAGTGGATATCGAGTATCACTGAGAGATTTATGCCTAGAAAGGTATTCAGAATGCACCATTTTGCATCAAAAAATTATTAGTTTGTCACAAAAAAATCCTTCTTTGTGGTCAATAAAAATACGCGTCAACAGCAGGCTTTTTGATGTCCAGAACGCTGGAAATCGCCTTTCCCACCTTCTAGGTTTCAAGTAAAGGGGCCTCAAGGCCCCTTTACTTGTCACAGCCGCCTATTAAGAGAAATTCTCCAGGAAAGTGAAGCAAAGTTGGAAATGAAAAATTTTAACCCCTTCCATTTTTTGTGTAAAGGTAGGTTACCTGGGGGGATAAACAAAAACAACCATATTTGGATCATCAGATGTATCGTTGCCATGGTAACCACACCTGATCACGTAGGCCAGACGTCTATGTTTTGACCAAAAGATCCACTCTCAAGAAGTAAAAATAAACGAGTCTGGTTCTCGGGTGCACGTGAACCAATTCAAATGAAATTCATACAGATGGTAGGGCCACTCTCCCAGTTTGTAAAATTTGCCGTTAAAATATTTTGGGTTTCATAGACAAGAAGAAAATGCTCGTTTTACTATGTCCACTGTCAGCCATTTTGACAAGAAGGAAACACAAGCCCAACCATATTTGTAATTTCTCTGAAAGTACTCTTTCCACATGAACAAATTACCAGCAGAGCTTACATAGATATTGAAGTTTCTAAATATCATAAAATCTTTTTGGGGAAAATTATATTCTGGCAAGGGTTGCTGAAGACATCTGGGGAAAATTGCAAAAAGTTGCAAAATTGGCAATTTTGAGGGCTCCAGTATTTAGTTCAAACAGACTTTAGAGAGAGAAAATCAGCTTCAAAAGTATCTTTTATCATCTTGACTTTTACCTCCATTTAGTTAATAAGGCTTTGGCCAACGAATTTGATGAAATATGAATTGATACAAAACCTACCATGAAAGTTTTGGGAATTTCTTCAGGATGCTTTCGTCGCGTGGTTGCTCCTGTGTCTCTCCTTCGCTCGCTCCATTTTCTTGACCAAATCTATA
>CM042754.1:6065479-6072979 GCA_022496165.2 Catalaphyllia jardinei
TATAGATTTGGTCAAGAAAATGGAGCGAGCGAAGGAGAGACACAGGAACAACCACCGGCGACGAAAGCATCCTGAAGAAATTCCCAAAAACCTTCATGGTAGGTTTTGTATCAATTCATATTTCATCAAATTCGTTGGCCAAAGTCTTATTAACTAAATGGAGGTAACAGGCAAGATGATAAAAGATACTTTTGAAGCTGATTTTCTCTCTCTAAAGCCTGCTTGAACTAAATACTGGAGCCCTCAAAATTGCCAATTTTGCCTGTTTTTTTGCAATTTTCCCCAGATGTCTTCAGCAACCATTGTCAGGATATAATTTTCCACAAATGGATTTTATGATATTTAGAAAATTCAATATCTATGTAAGCTCTGCTGGTAATTTGGTTCATGTGGAAAGGTACTTTCAGAGAAATTACGAATATGGTTGGGCTTGTGTTCCCTGCTTGTCAAAATAGCTGACAGGGGACATAGTAAAACGAGCATTTTCTTCTTGTCTATAAAACCCAAAATATTTTGACTGCCGATTTTATAAACTAGGAGAGTGGCCCTACCATCTGTATGAATTTCATTTGAATTGGTTCGCGTGCACCCGAGAACCAGACTCGTTTATTTTTACTTCTTGAGAGTGAATCTTTTGGTCAAAACATAGACGTCTGGCCGACGCGATCAAGTGTGGTTACCATGGTAAAGGTACATCTGTCGATCCAAATATGGTTGTTTTTGTTTATCGCCCCAGGTAACCTACCTTTACACAAAAATTGAAGGGGGGTAAAAATTTTTCATTTCCAACTTCACTTTCTTGGAGAATTGCTCTCAAACCTTCAGTGGCCGCTTATAACTAATGTTATTGAAAACCCTGCCTAATCTTTTGAGTCTTGTCTTTTAAACCTATTTGTTCTAAAAAGAAAAATAATTAGATATCAATGTCTGTTGTTTGGGTTTCCGTAGTTAAATATCGCTAAGTATATAATTCACTTTGCTTAACGCCAGAGTCTATCAGTCTATCAGTTTCTCTGCCATGTTGTTTTAAACTGAAATTAATGAGAGAAGAATTCGTTTCGCAATGCTGACAAGATTTTGACCTCAAGGCAGAAACAATAATTTTCGGCGATTTAATGATTTGTGAAAGTAAACAAGGAAATCAATTACCTGGTGTGCTATTTGTAATTGTATGAACTACTGTAGTATTTGAGTGGTTTCCTTTAACAAAGTGACCGTTTAATGCAGGTCAAGACAATAGAAAAAGCTCGTCGGTACTTAATAAAGGGTGACCGCGACCGCTTAATAAAGGTGACCGCTTAATAGTGGTCAAAACTACAGTAATTGAGGGAAGTAATTTTCGGGACTTTGACAACTAACCGCTTAATAGAGGGTGACCGCATAATAGAGGGCCGCTTACCGTGTTCCATTTCCTGAAATAAACAAGGATTGTAGCTGGAAATTGAACGACACGCCCTTTACAAGGGCTCGAAAACTGATGACCCACCCCTTCAAGTTCCAGTGTCTGACTTGTTATGTCTCTTTACGTTCCTGGAGTGCACAACTGTTGGCATGACTTAGAGGATGAGGATTTCGCGTGGAGATGTATCAAACGTCAATAAATTTAATCAAATCCACCTTTTCCCCGTCTTTAATTCTTAAAAGAGCGAAATTCAATTATAACGCCTTGGCTAAAATAATGCAACTTTAGTTGTTCGGTGACGACTAAGAAATGAATTTGAGCTCAGTAAACCTAAACACGTTTGGCTTGGGCGGCGGCTTTTGTCCTTGTGTAGATACAATTGATAGATTATATAATAGTCTACGGGCAGGCTCTTTGGCGCCCGCGTAGCAGGAGATAAAGGAATTGGCGAGCGAAGCGAGCCAGTGAGGGTTCTGGCACGAGAAGTGAAAGTCTGTACGGACGCCATTGTTTTCCAAATACAGCTCGTCCGTCCTCGAACGCACCATTCCGATTGGTGCAAATTGACAGCCAACCAGCGTTGGCGACTATCTAACTCGAAATTTGGGACTCGTTCTGGACGCTCTTTGAGAACTTTCGATCAAATTAAAATCTTGTAGACTTGTAGAAGAAAGAGAGTGTTTTCCCAGTCATGTCAACTGTATATGCTAAAAGTTTTGTATTTCAACTGTTCACAACTGCAATGACGCTGTGGTTGAGGATCATACATGTCTGCAATAATCTAACACAGTGTGAGCAATCTCTATATTTTACAGTCAAGCATTGGTTGATACACTTAGCCGTTTATTAACTTGAAGTAAATTAACTGCCATGATGCGTGCTTTTGAAACTGAGGTTTGCAGTGTTAGCCCTTCGTTGCTTTGCTCTAATGATTGGCTAATACTAATAGATAACCGAGGGTTCCTCGCATTTTCTACAAATTCCACTCTGCTACTTATGAAGAACTCCTAAGGCGTGCTGATATACCCTCTTTATATAATAGACGGCTTCAGGATATCACATTACTTATGTACAAAGTCAAACATGGTCTTGTACCTGGCTGTGTTTTCTGAACTATTTGTCCGCAAAGGCTCTGCCCACTTGCTATGGAATAGTGACTTTGTATTAACACCTTTTGAAACTATACGTTATGGCAAGTACTCTGTTAGATTTCTCGGGCCGTTTTTATGGTCAAAACTTACTGAAAATCAAAGGGATTCGCCTAGTTTACGTGTTTTCATAAATAAAATAAGAAAACTGAACCTTGACGAGACAGTAATTAACAACAGCAATTGCTGTAACCTTTGTAGTCAATAGCTTTTAAATTTTAAATTTTATCTTGTACATAAGCTTCCCCATATTTTTTTTTAAATGTTAATCTTTTTCTTGTAAATGTTTAATTTTCTATAGGTGTATCTTATTAGTGTCTCCAATTAGTCTACTGAGGCTAAACAAATTGACACTTAAATAAAGGTTTTACTTTACTTTACTTTACTTTAAAAACTAATGCTTTTTACACTGCGATGTGTTTTTGCTGTAGCTCATCAGAAAGTGGTCAAGATCAAAGACAAATGTGGGAAGAAATATCACTAAGATACCAGCAAATTCTCCACAGGGAATACCGAATGCTGAACTTGCCTTCTTATCCAGTTGAAGGAGGTAATTTTTACCTTTATTATGTTCCTGTGATAGTAAATTCGGGGTACGTGCCTCAAAATTCTGATGGTGACAGCGAATGTAACAAGGACACAGCATCTGCCAAGGGAACCAGTGATGACATCATTTACATTGAGGACAGTGACGATGACTGTGTTTGTACTGTCAAGAAAGAACCTTGCGAAACGGTTCAGGCCGTGGAATCGTCTTATGCGGACAAGAACATTAAATCTGACAGCAAAGAAGAAACGTATCCCCATGAATCAATTGAGTCATTTTATCACAAGAACATTAAAGTTGAAAGAAAAGAAGAAATATTTCCCAGTCAAAAAATTTTCCGTCACATGGAAAAGAACCAACACGATAACCCCGATTCTTTCCCCATATGGGAAGGGACTTCAAGACAGGTGAACGAAAAGTTCGATTACAGGAACTCTTTCATTCAACATAACCAATCAAACGACGGAAGAGATGGCTCCACATCGAGCGATGATGACGAAGCTATCCGTGATCTAGTGCAAGGTAGATACTGTGATGATAAAAACATCGAAGTCACAGAGAACTTTATCCGAATTTTTAAGGGTTACACAATAGAGTACCATCCCCTTCGTCGTGATAACGCAGTGAAACAGGTCGTTCCCTTTGGATCTCAACAGTGCAGTAAAAGAGATGAAAAAATACAGGATCTTAAAAAGCTCGTGGCCAAACAAAAAGTAGAACTGGAAAAGCTCAAACAGTCGGTTGAGGGAAACGGGTGTGCAGGTGGTCTTTCCAAGCCATTAACTGGAAAATACTTAAATGGAAAAGTGAGCGAATGTCCCATAGAAAACAGCAAATGTTCATTTACGGGTCAAAGAGCGAGGGAAATTCTTAAAGATTGTCCTTCTGCCCAGATCCATTACTTTCCTTCAGGTGAACGAAAAACATTTCTCCCTAGAAGGAGAAAACAAAAGTCACCTCGTCGAGTTGATACCCTTTCAAATGTCAATACTGCAACAAAGACTAGTGATGTCAAAATGGACCAAGCAGATGCCATTTTTAATGGGCCAGTTAGCAATTCGTTGGCAAACGGAAAGCGGAAGTTATCTCCATCCCCTGAAGTAGTGAAGGAAAAGCTGAGCGAAAGCACTAAACGTGCGCAATGTTCGGAGAAATCCAAAGTCCAAAGAAAACGCAAGAAGAAGCAGCATATTTCGCAGTTACCCAGCCCGAAGCTCAAGAAAGGACAGCGGTCTTGGTATGGTAAGACTCAAATGGACGTTAGGTATGCTGCAAATTTGAGTAAAGCCAGCTTACCTGAAGACATAAGTCAGGAGGAATTTTTATCAGTATTTGGATTGTTAAGAAAGGACGAGAAAAAGACACTTCAGGTTTGAATCACACTGAGAAACGCGATCAGGAAAAGTCTGCCCGCGAGATATATAACCCATGTCTTTTTACTACGAGGACGTTTTTCCCACGATATTGTTTGCAAAGTAATAATAGGGTTTTACAACTGTCGTCTTTCATTTGGACGTTGGAGAGAAAGGTTTCATACAATAAGAAAAATAATTCTACTTCCCAGATCAGGCCGCGATTGGTGAAAATGTAATTGATTGAAAACCGAGTGAATAATTACTGAATTTGATGATATCGTGTACAGTTTTTAGACTCAGTGGTCGTGATTCAGATTGTTGTCGAAATAGAATGCCTATAATCATTGTCAACTGATGTCAAATTATCTCATAGATAATAGACAAGGGGTTTTGGCAAACACCAAAGGAGCAAACAAAGATGCCAATTTATTTTGGAAGGTCTACGGCCGTGCACAATCTTACACTGCGCACTCTTACACTACGCTCGCATTACGAAATCGACCATATTCTTGTGTTATTTCCTCAGTCAGAAGTAAACAACCTTATTTTGTTTTGTTGGGATCAAGGCCAAAAAATCAAACAAAAACATACAACAAAAAACGTTGCCTGGATTCATAACTATTCCTCTCTATTAAGCTAGGGCCTCTTCATATGAGCCCGGTCAACCGAGCTGGCTCGGTTTCCGAGGTCTCGCCTCGCCACTCTTTTCTTTGTAAAAATATCGATGTTTTCATATGAGAAACCGGTCTGACCCTGTTACCGATATCTCGGTAACCGGGATGAAAATTTTCCCATATGAACACTCCAGCCCGGCTACCGGGACGAAATTTTTTAAACAAAGTAGCGTTGTTCTCACAGCATAATTTTGTTCTTGTATGTATTTCCGCTTTAGGATTATGCGAATTAGCTCTATTAGTAAAGTTACAAGAGTCCACAAAGTTATGACAGTCGCGAACAATACAAATTTATTTTGCTTGTGTTTCTTGAATTCATCTCGGTCGACCGGGCTAAAATTTCCCACATGAACACACCACAGAATTCGTCCCGGTAACCGAGACAGCCCGGTTACCGGGCTTATATGAAGAGGCCCTAACTATGATTATTGGAAGACTGGTGTCTTTTATTTTCTCTCCAGTCCTCTCTCTTGTTTTTAGAGGGCACTACGCGGAAGTGCGTACTTGTAATATTTAGAGTTTGTTATCAGATTGATTGGCTCAACTTTGATGGAAAGCTAAATATTTCAAAGTCACTAAATATTTAATAATACCCTTAAAGTCGTGAACACAATTGAACTGATTTTTAATTAATCATTAGCAATTTTTATAAGTGCGGAAGTTTTCATGCGATGGAGATATCTTTGTGCACACAGTTGATATTTCATTTGATGTAACTTGATGTATTTATTGATATGAAGTGGGCGGCCTCAGTGTAGGTAAGTAAAGGTGCGCTCCTCGAGTTATTAATATATTGGCCTATATTTGGAAATTGTGGCTGGCTTTTGACGACTTTTTGACGCTGGTATTTAATTTCTGGCTGGTGTATTTATATTGTAATCAAAAAATGAAAATAATAAAAATGGTTTTTGTGAGAAAAACTGAATAATGTCATACTATGATTTTCTAGCTTGCGTTAGTACTTGAGTATATTCCGTCTGGGAGGAAGGCTAAAACTTTCATACTATTCTTATTTTAAAAGTTTCGTTTTGTTGAGATTCGTTACCAGTAAATGGATATTTCTACAATAATAATATACATGCAAAAAACACTTGATTCTTATTGGCTGAGATCACTGCAAGCGAAAAATATATACTTATCTCGGGATTCTGAGCCTTTTTAGAAGTTAAAGTAATAGGAAAAGTGTTAAATTAAATGTTTGCTTGATCAGTTCAGATAATCTGTGGCCTAGATAGCAAAAGTAAGTTCCAGATGTTTATGCTATTTTCCGGCCGGCATGTCGGTGTCCCTTGGAGGTACACCAACATGGCGGCTCCATACTGGGCTCTGTAAATTTGTGCAAAATATTTTGCCGAATATTGGAAGTTTGAGAAAACGTACAGACCTAAAACTTGGAGAAGTGTCTTATTTATTCATCTCCTATAACATTACAATTTCTTGACTTTATACACTGAAAGGTTTTCGAATTTTTTTTTAATTGCATGACAGGGCAGCCCCAGAATAGTCGGTGCTTGGCACGCTTTGGAAGTTTGGAGAACACGGAGAAGCATAATCTGTAGCGTGTTGAGTACTCACCAAATTTGGCAAGTCCATCATAACGCGATACTACGCAGCTAAGAGCATGATTGAATTGCCTTATACTCCATGACAATGCATTGCAAACTGAAATTTGCGATGAGTGAAACCCAGCCGAATTTTGATTATTAAGCAAAACGCGACACATAGCTCTGGATATGATCGGCTTAATTAGCGTCGCTTTTCTTGTTTGCCTCCTTTCACAAACTCTCGCTTGTCCGTTTTGCCGCGTCTTATGATGGTATACCATTCTCGCAGTGGTTAAAGAATTGAACAGCTCACGAAACCGGTCCAGACCACACTGACCAACTCGGAAATGGAGGAGTTCCGAAAAGGATGATTGTGCCTTTACAAGAATCTCATTTTTATCTCGCTGTGAATCTTGTTTATAAAGAAAGATACCCATGTATGTTAACTTCGAGACAAACTATGCAAAGTGTAGTCTTTGGCAATTGAGTGTCTATATCTAAGGACTACGACGCACATAGTTTCCCACGGAGATACTTGGGCGACTTCAAGTAATTTTATTATGGAAAATGCTTGCCAAAGAAAGAAAAGTCTATATACCCTATGCAAAAATGGCCGCCTTTAAATTATTCTTTTGTACGTATTTAAAAAAGCCTCACTAAACTCGTTCGGGATAACAAATTCTTTACAATCTTTGTCTCAAAAACGAGGTTGTTGAGGCCAGTTTAAATACGAACAAAGGAATAATATAAAGGCAGGCATTTTTGCATAGGGTCTATAAATTATGAGACGAAGCGATAACAAATTACAGTGGCCGAAAGAATGAATCACA
>CM042754.1:6077979-6090479 GCA_022496165.2 Catalaphyllia jardinei
ATGACTAGCTCAGTGTTTTTCTTGCCCATGGACTTGTGCGGTTCAACAGTTTTAAGAACGGTATGTACGCCTTGCATATTACAAGGCCGTTCAATGTTTAGTATAGTGTTTGGATTCATCAAAAAATGGTTTCCCTTAGCTGTCACTGGCGTATAGTCTTCATTAAAAGTTTCGAGTAAAGTAGAATCCCGATTCCTCGAAAACTCGATTTCTGTAATTTTCCTAAAGCTCAAGTCAAATGATTTGTCTTACTCTACCCAACCCTCCCCCGATATCTCGATGTCCGGTTTTCTCAGCCAGTTTTCCGATACCATGTCTATTAGACGTTCGAGAACTCGTCACCGATTCAATTCCGCACCTGAAGCACACCTGTACGTTTTCAACGATTTTTTCATAAAACAGCCCGAGAGAGCTTGAGAGAAATACAGGGACCTCTACTCACTAATCATAAACAGCTGGTTTAAGATGGTTTAGATAATATTGAAACAGCACCACCGAAGAGGATGACCGCGAAAACTTACTTCCGCTTGTGGTGTCAAGAAATGACCTAGTCGATAAAATTCCGGTCGGAATAAGGTAGCGTGTCTCAACTGGCGCGTGTGCACCTCATTACAAAGGCGATTGTTATACCTCCCAACTCAAATACGTTTTCCAATTGTAGTAAAACGTATCATGTGTCGTTTGCAAACAAACTCACTAACTCCCATGAACTTTCGTGGCACGCGATCAGGTCGTGCTTCTTGAAACCACTAGCACCTTCCCCGGAGACTGGAAGATTGCTGAAGTGTCACCGATTCTGAAGGAAGGTGACTTTGAGGAAGCAGGCAACAATAGACCAATCTCTTTATTGCCTGTTCTTTCGAAGGTGTGCGAAAAAGCGGCCTTAAACCAGCTAACACCCTACCTGACAGCAAACAAAAGGCTGGTAGTGAACCAGAGCGGAAACAAAAAATGGCACTCCACTGAAACTTCTCTTGTTGCCTCCACGAACGCTATACTCGAGGCGATCGACAAAAGAAAGTTAACAGCTGTCGTTTATTTTGGCCATGAGCAAAGCTTTTGATCGCATCAATCACAACATTTTACTACGAAAATTAAAAGCCATTGGGCTGGCCTCATCGGCAATCTCCTGGTTTAATAGCTATTTGTCCCAAAGATCTCAAGTGGTTCGTATCAATGCTACGCTATCTGATGCATTGCCTGTGAAGTGTGGAGTGCCACAAGGGAGCGTGCATGGAGCCCTGTTTTTTAGTATTTACGTAAACGACCTGTCAGCAGCCAGTGAGGTGTGCTCAACCGCGTGTTATGTACACGACACGAAATTGATTTTTTTCGTTCACTGTTGACGAATCTCAAGCTGCCGAAGATAATATCAACGCAGATCTACAACGAATCCGTGATTGGTGCTTTGGGACCTACCTCCTGCTGAACCCAGACAAGACAAAGTTAATGGTGGTCGGCAGTCAACAGATGATTTGTAAATTGCTAAACTTTAAACTGTCTTTCCTGAACAAGGAACTTCTACCAACAGACTCCGTTAAGGACTTAGGAGTGATATTTGATCCTACTCTGTCTTTTGACTGTCATATCACAGCTCTCGCTGCTTCTTGTTTCTCTAAGCTTGCTCAGATAAATCGTGCAAAGCACGCTTTCAATTCAAACCTAGCTACTTATAATTATAATTAACGCGTTGGTCTTTAGTAAACTCTATTACTGTTCTACAGTATGGTCTAATACATCTGATAAAAATTTACGTAACTTACAACATGTACAGAACTTCGCCGCTAGAATAATTAGCGGAAAGAGAAAATTCGATTACATTACCCCATGCTACGGGACTTACGCTGGTTCTCTGTAAGACAACGATTATATCTAAGAGAAGCTGTTTTTGTTTTTAAATGCATGACGGGTTGCGCCCCTGATTACCTTAGATCTAAACTAGTTACCAGAGGCCAAGCTTCAGGTCGCGAGACACGAAATTCACAACAGTTAAATATCCCTTTATTTAGAACAGCCACCGATCAGCGGTCCTTCCAGTACAGAGCTGTCAACATATGGAATAAAGGGGGTAAGTTTCTAAAGAAACTGTGGTGCTGCGTCGGTGGGAGTATTACAAGATAATTTGGTTTTATCAACTGAGTTGATAATGTAAATTAGCCACCGTAAAGAGATTCGGAAGCTGACGTTTCGAGCGGTAGCCCTTCGTCGGATTCGCTCCGACGTAGGCCTAGCGCTCGAAACGTCAGCTTCCGAATCTCTTTACGGTGGCTAATTTACATTATCAACTCAGTTGATAAAACCAAATTATAACATATGGAATAGTTTAGATAAAGATCTTAAATTAAGTAAAAATCAAGGAGCATTTAAACGTAAACTTAAGCACATGTTATGGGACATTTAGGTATTTGATTCCTAGCTATTAAATTTTTCCAGTTATTAATTTTTTTATACATTAATTTACTTTCGTAGGTTTTTAATATCATGTATTGATCACCGAAAAGCCCCCCTCAGGGGAGTGTTCAATAAAGTCTTATCTTATCTTATTTGTGAGCCAGCAGGCCTGGAGCAAACGATTTTTTTTCTTCTTTTAAGTTGGGAGGTCTTACAAACGACTTAGGGCCTGTTTACAAGGAGGGAGGGTTACCCTAGCAAGCGGGTTAACCCTAGCTGGAGGGCAAAAGATAGCCCGGGTTTACAAGCAAAATTTCACAGGTAGGGTGACTCCACAACCCAGGACAACTTAATTCGCGGTTCAAAGGGTCTGGACACAATTAAAAAGTTAACCCGGGTAGGCGGGTTCCCCTACCTGGAGTTTTTACAAGGGAAAAAATTAACCCGCCTACTGGGTCAGTAACCCTAGCATGTAGATAGGGTGACTTGCATACCCGGGTAACCCTAGCTGCCTTGTAAACACGACGAAGACAAAAAGAGGAAATGCATGAATGCTAAGGTAACCCACTTGCTAGGGTAACCCTCCTTCCTTGTAAACATACAGGCCCTTACACGTAATGACTGGCTCCGCGGGAAACAGTGAGCTTTACCGAGTTTCCCCCTGGTCTCGAAGTTTCCCTCGGCTTCGCCTCGGGGAACACTGAGGGTCTCGGGGAAACAAAACTCACTGTTTCCCATCGTCTCAGCTCTGTCAAAACCCGGCCAAAGCCCCAATCTCCACCCCTGAGGATAGTAAAACAATTAAAACGTACTATTAGGCAAAGCAATCTAAAATCTCTGAATTACAATGTTGTAAAATGTATCTATTTAATCCTTAGCAGGAGCCCATCACAGGAGCCTGTAACTACCCCATATTCCTATCACGGCGTTTTCACAGACCGACCTATTTTTAGTTTGAAATTATCTCGAATTCAGATCCCCACTGGAACCTCAGTGACTAATTGCAATCACAAGCACGAACTAATGTTGACATGTCGACACGATGTCGACATGTTCACGTGAGGCCGCATTGTCTATCCTTACCGAAGCGTGCTCATGTAGACTGGAACTGACCTATTTCGCGGGAAAAATATCTAAAAATAGACTGGTCTGTAAAAATGCCGTTGCACTGGCTCATTATGGAAGTTGCAGGCTCTTAGTAATGGCTCCTGTCCTACAACTTGAACGTTAAACTAACGTATATCTCGCGCGTGGTAGTAAATAAAAGTTAATATTTGATGCAATACCTCTTACACTCACTAGCTCAGTATGTCTTAGTCTTTGCTGAGTCTCACCAGTCCTTCCAATGCCGTAAATTCAGCATTGCTAAGGCTCAAATTGCCATCTTCAGATTGTGTCCCATACGAATCAGTTTCGTTGGTCTTTTCAATTTTCTCCGGGAGCTTGTGATCAAGTTGATCTTCTTCATTCCAGTTTTTGGGCCATCTTCTCTTTAACGAATTTCCAGACTGAAGATTAGCACCTGGTGAAGAACAGCTTTCTTCTTTATCCTCGACGCTGTCTTCTTGATCATTCAGCTTCCAAAGTGGTGTTTTATTGTTTGTAATATCGACGAATCCTCCGCTCAGTTCTTCAGAAAATGATTGTTTCCTCTGAAATCTCAGGGCGTTTAGTGCTTGTTCTTGTTTAGCTAGAAGGGTTTTTAAATTTCTTATCCTTTCCTCTCGTGTGTATATTTCCAAGATTTTGGAGTCTTGGACATTTTCTAAAGCTTTCTTATAGGTTCTGGATTTCTTTTTCTTTCGATGTGAGCCACCATTTTGAAATGAATCAAGATCGCCCGTTCCATGTCTATTTTTAGAATCAAAGCTGTTTAACTTTTTTGGTGTCCACTTAGTTCCCTTTTGTGGCTTTTCTTCTGACGTTCCGCAAGTTTTATTGTTTGGAAGCGAAGCATGATTCCAGGAAAAATTGCTGTGTGGATTCGTACCACAGTAAATCTTTTCATTGACACCATTGTTGAAAAGTTCGCTTGGTGACAGTTGCATCGGTTGCTTTCCCCACCTCCCCTGAACGTTCCAATCATCACCGGACAAGTCATCCTTCTTCTCAGTTGCAGGAGCGCGTCTTTCAGGGTACACAGATTGAGCTTGATCAGGCATGGCCGAGACATTCCTCCACGTTGCCGTAGTTGTTCCTCCTTGAAGAAAGCTACGTTCTATTTCCTCCCGATATCTCTTGTTGTTGTTGTCTTCGGTTTGATGTTCGTCTCGAAATATTTTTCCTGATCCACTTAGTGGTAGAACATTGATGTGGCCTTGGTAAATTGAGTTTTTATTTTTATTCGAGGTTAACTCGCCACTCCCATTGCATTTTTCACTCTTGCGCCACAAGCGTGGATCTCTGGTGTTTAACTTGGTGGAAGAGGTCTGATGAATACTTTGTAAATGCTGTTGATTGCGGTAGCTAACCTCATCTGAGGCGCCATACCATGGCCAATAGTTTGCTACAGCTTCTTTGCCTTTAACCACAGAGTCTGTCTTCAACAACTGGGTGAATGAAGTTGTTTCATCAACAACTGGTGTTGTCGCAGACTGACTGCGAGCTGCAGATTGATGAAACGCGGACGTCCTGGGATCGGCTGGGTTTTGGATATAAGTTCTAAAGTCACGTGTTTGTATCTTGTCAGATAAAGGCCAAAGTTCTTTGCCAGTAGCGTTTCCCTGTGTGCGTTGCCCATTTAAAACTTGATCTTCTCCAGGGCGTCCCTTTGTTTGAAGCGCCTGATTATATCCATTTGATTTTTGACTGAAACAGCCACTTTGCTGTGAATTTCGGTACCTATTTTCGGTATGGAGGGAGTTTGTCCCCACCTTGTCACTGGCGATGATACATTCTGCACAGCCACATTTTCGAGCCCAGAACGGGAAATAGCTTGCATCCCCTGGAAAACTGCTGTAAACACTTGGCTTGCTCTTATCGTTTGTCCTGCAGAAGTGAACAAGATAAATGGTTTCGTGCCGGCATGCAGTAGGCAAATCGTTTATTCAAGAATCATTGTTTTCAGTGGGCTTAATGTCTCAATGGATTGGAATGCATTATATCCTTTATAGTTTAACCCATTGACGCCCAAGAAGCCCTAAACAGCCAACTTTGTTCGGCTACTCAATGGTCGTGCTCTTTGTGCCACTTGTGACGCCATCAATTGAAATATCACCAGATATTGTTTATAAGCATATCGTAGAGTTACCTGAAGAAAAACCTCTGGGACCAGGGTGAGTTATGATAGATTTATCCGCACAACGGTCGGTTTTGGATAACGACAGCATTCTTACGTAGCAAATTGAAAAACAATGTTATCAGTTTTGGTACCTAATCTTGGAGAAATCTTCTGATCTGTTTGGTAAATCACGCAAGATTTTATTTTCTTTGGTATGTATGAAAACGGTGTTATAAAGAATTCGCGCCTTAACCAAGCGTTTTATCCTCGCCAGAGAAAATCTCCAACTAGGGTGACGATATAAGAATTAAAAGGAAAGTCAGTCTTCTTTTTTCCTCCACTCGTTTATCTTCCTTTTATTGCTGTCATTTCTCTATTTTTCTCTCTTTTACATGGCGTGGAGGCTTCTTTTAGAAGTTGTGAAATTAAAGTGAAATATGGGTGATTTGGCGGGTGATTTAATTGACACCGTTTTCATAAATCCAGTTATTATGTTACTTCTGCAAGGCTCCCTTTACATGGCAGCCAAGGAAATGATCTAACCGCTAAAAGCGGAATTTTTTGGTAAACATTTAGTCCTGGAAGGGTCAACATCGCCATTCGACGATACTGTTCAGTTAACGCAAACTTCAGTTATATTTTGTTGAAGATCATTTTCAGGCCGAGATCATTCACTGATTTATAGACAGTTGCAGGGGCTACCATAGCAACACTTGCGTTCGTCAGATCTTCATCAACGCTTTCATGTGCTGAAACTAAAAGAGTCATTAGTATTTAACGCCTATGGTGTAAGGAAGTCAAAAGCTGTCTGAAAGCTGATGTCGGAGAGGTAAATGAGTAATTTATCATCGGAAGCTCGCCACTACCTGCTTTACTCAGTCGTGTGAAAATGTCACCCAGCCCATGAACCGCTGAAGTAAAAAAACATGGGGTCGGGAAGAACGATCCTGGAAAGTTAACGGATGGATGAGTGGCTCAATCGAGTCACAGGTGTTTTACTTTCACCCATTTAGTTTAAACTGTTCTTAAACTGAAAGCTTATCAATTTTGAATTTGTAACGGAACTCTCCAGAGTTCGACTTGAGAACGCTTCGAATTTATCCAAGTCACTATTTCTTTTATCATTTTTCCAAATTTAACATTTTGATATATTTGACTGAGTCTTGCAGTATGGCAGGACATGTGTCACGCATAAGAACCTGAGTCCTCCATAGCTCAGTGGTGAGAGAGTTGGGGTATTCGACTTTAGAACTCTTCTTTATTTAAGTGTAAATTATATTTCTGTTTCTAAGATTTCAGCGGCGAATTTGAATTCTAATTTCAACCTTTTAAGATCCCGTTTTCCGCGCAAAAAAAACAATAATAACCTTCTCCATCCATTAATATAGCAAACCTCCCACCTCCTGCAAGCCCTTTGCAATTTCTCATCCCGCCTTAACATTTCATTCCATCGCCAATTCCGACGGCGATAAAAACTCATCCCGCATCCTGCGATTCCTATAACAGCTGCTGATTTTTCTACACATTTGTTGCAGTTTTAGCCGCAATCCAATTTCCATCGAAAATGGAGAAGTACAAAGTCTCTTTTGTAGTTTGGTTGGATCCTCAATAAATTATGAAGTATAAAAGGCTGAATCTACTTTAGGCAATGTAGACGGTTTCGTTTGTATATCGCCGGACAACAAAAATCTTCTCACAATGAAAATGCATCAAAATAGTACTATTTCTACAAACCAAAGAACCGACGTGGGTATTTGTGCTCTGTTTCTCACCATATTCAGAGATAATAAGCCGAGAACAAATTCGGCCTTCTAAGTATGGCATGATCTTCCAATTTAACAGTGGTTTGGCCGGAACTTTTTCTAAAGTTTCCTGTCACTGTTTGCGCTAGTAAACTGTGTTATGAAATCAGAAACGATTACCGTAAGAAAGTTAAATCCCTCGATCAACGAGTTCGAGAAATTTTTATCTAGTATTTAAGAAATTAAGATATAGCCTTACGTGCAACCTTTAAAATTTATATAGCATTTAGGATAATTATTGTGGACACATTTAAATAAATGGCATCCTTTGAAAACTTTGCATGTGATATTTCCTTGGATGCACCTGTCCCAGAAATAACAGCAACGTATGGAGCGGCTTTTAAGACAATGTAAAACAACACCGAGAGACTGAAAACCTTGAAACATGGTAATAGAAATACAGTTTTTTCAAAATTTAAGCCAAAAATCTACCCAGAATCGTGAAAGAGGGATTAAGCAATCATGCAGAGTGTACGACAGTAAACAATGACGTCATCAGAAACGTGATATTAGAATCACGAAGATTTTTATCCGCCAGACGAATTTATCGAAAAATTAAAATCGCTGAAAGTCTGACTGGGAAAATAGCAATATTTACAGTGCATCAAAGTGCATAAAACTTTGTAACTTAATAATTGTCAAGGTGTTAACGTTTTGGAGGGATATTTAGATCGACAAAGTAATTGATGTAAATACAGCCAGTGTAGTATGGTGAAGTTGTTCAGACACGAACAACACTGCAATGGTTTAAGCGCATTGTCAATTGAAACACATTTTGCCGGAGGCTGGAATATTACTATAAAAGCAAAACAATTTACCTGCCATCCAGATTAGCGCTTACTACGGAGCTTTTCGCTATTTGACTGCCATACGGTGTCTGCGGCTTCTTCGCGGTTTCCCAGTGCCCAACTGAACATGGAAAAGTTAGTCCTAAATGATTATAGGACATTGAACTTCTCCGTTGGTAAACGACCTTTTTTTCGGTTTAATTTGATTGCTGTGAAACACGCAGATGAATATCCATAATGCCAAATGATATGGTTAACAACACCTTTTAAGAAAAATAAGCGTACATCGATCAATTCTGAATGCGAATCATCTACTGCTAGAATTAGAAGTAACCGCCGACCTTATAGATGTTCCGGTTTGAACCTTTCTTGCTCTTTAAATTTAGCCTCATTGTAAGTTTCACTTTCAAAAACATACGTGTTTGAGGAAACCTATCTTGCCACGTTTTCGACTCTAGATGCTCAAAACAAAATTCGACGCTTTTCTTTTCCAGTGACAACGAGCTGGTAAATTGTTTTTTCAGTCAACTGAAATAAGAGAAAACACCAAAACTAATTCCAGAGTTTTCGATCTGGCTCACAGAAGTTGTCTCGTCCTGGGTAACGCCGCGATAGTCCATGTCATCTTTGTTGTCGTTAAGCTTGATGTGAAAACAATATGTATTGTGTTGTTCTGACATTCAACTGGCCGTAAATTGTCTCAGGAAATATCATCTTTTATTTCATCTTTATTCACATAGAGCACGCATATGTGAAATTATCATATGGTTTGTTACTAACGTTATAATTTTCACCCTAACAGGTGGTTTGACGAGTAATAATTTAAATCGTAGACTAGTTCGGGAAAAAAAAACACAACGTTTGGCAGTACACGATATGTTCAACGTTTTCTCTTGTTTCTGGAAGCAGCCCACGTGACCAATAACAAAACTTCTCTACGGCGGCTGCTTCGAAACCGAAAAAAAAAAGATAATTTTATGCCATTTTGTCAGTTTAATTGTCACGGTTTTTTCCTCAGTTATTAAGAGCCGACTGTTATGCATTTACATAATTTGAATATTTTTGTTTCTTTATTTTCACGCGTGAATAACCTACCCTAAACGAGTTCTTTAATTTAATGTTATTGACTTTCAGGCATCACATTTAGAACTAGCTTGTGTTTAATTGTACAACTGCGTCGTGTAATTAACGTTTATTAATTATGCACGCGATAAGTTAACCTGCCTTGTCGCAGTGTTGTGAAAGTTCTAACACTCAGATGATGCAACGTTTGGATGCAGGAGACCACACAACGAATAATTCAACTGCTTGGCTTGTTATTGCCGGATTTCTTGATCAAGAATTGCTCGTACCAGACGTCACTCTAAGTGTTATAAAACCAAATTGATTGCAAGGCTGGTACTACGGCAGAAGGGCAAAATTTATTGGCCAATATTTCAACTAGCAGAGCTAGTCTTTTTCAGGGCCAGTATTTTGCCCTTCTGCCGTAGTACCAGCCTTGCAATCAATTTGGTTTTATAACACTCAGATGATAATGGCAGTGCAATTCAGGAGAGCTTTAGACTTTCTTTATCGCAGTTGCAAAGTGTTTCACTATTTATATTAATGTTTTTTGTAGTACTGACTTAATTTTCATTTTTACGCCGCTCAGATCGCAAGATTTCTTTGGTTTCCTCTCCGCGTTTTGGATTATGAGTATGCAAAACCCGCGCAAAGGCGTACACTCTTCGTATGGGAATTCTGCCATGGGAAATAACTTCAGCAAAATGTGTTTTCACTTTAACTGGTATTGAAAGACGCAGTTGTAGTGGAAAGTGCTCGGCCATGTTTTCAGTTTTGTGTTCCTTTTTTGTCGCCGACGAATTATAAATTTCTCAAAACTGCAAAACCAGTGTAAGCCTTGAAAATTGAAAAGAACGTCAAAACATCCCTAATACACAATGCTCAGTGGATCATGAGTAGTGATTATATAAAAAAGCATCCGGTCCATGTGCTTTCATTTTCAGATCTTTAATGACGTATTTCAGATGCCAAAGCCCATAGAACTGAACAGTGTAATTGTCCAACTAAAAATATGAAAGAAATAAGAATTGTGCTTTAAGTCCAATGAAAGGAAAATGTTGTTTCTTTTAGAAAAAACTTTCCCCAAGATTGTAGCCTTAAATAATTAGTAGCATATCATCGAGTCCTTTTAAACTAGACTAGAGAAATGAGTTGAATAATCGCCAATATGTCTGGGATCAAAATTAACATTCAATAAGTTAAATTTCGAAGTCACTTGGAAGTTTTTAGAAGACTCTTCTAAGACGTCTTTTAAAGCAAGCTACCCATATAACCCCGCTACAAATCGATGTAACCTATGCCTCTGGGAGAAGTACTTCATTATTTGTAAACCTGAGTTAGCCTGTCTGAACATTAGAATGAATTGATAACTTCATGGCGACACGCAAACAAATTTCTTCTGAAAAATGCTAAATTCTAAAATGTATAACTTTAATGGCTTCTCTTGTCACAAGATGCCACAGCTTGTCTTGTCACGCAGTAATAATGGCGTTTATTTATAATCTCCTACTTTCCATTGTTTTGCAAAAGCGTTCACGTATTGTAGGTATCATATTTCCACCGGTTGTAAGTGTATTTCAAATCAGTGTAGTGATGTAAAATCGCATTTGGCATGTATCTGCATTGCAGCGTATAAAAAGCGAATAAGTCTAGGCATACGTTAAATATAATATATTCCGCCTAACGTCGTTAAGGTGCTGTGATGGCCGAGTGGTTAAGGCGTTGGACTTGAAATCCAATGGGATCTTCCCGCGCAGGTTCGAACCCTGCTCGCAGCGGTAGTCTTTTAATTTTTTTTTCCTCTTCAAAACGTTTTTTTGTTTTGTTAACTCAGGCATTGCAATTTTTACGATGCTGTCAAAGTGGTTTATTTTTTGTTTTTTAATAAAAACTTGATAGTTAAACTTGACAACGCAGAGCTCAGTGATCGAAAGAGGGAGGCTCTTCAGAGACAGTGAAACATACTGTTATATATTTGAATCGAATTTGGAAATAAACTTTACTACTGCAGTGCAGATTACCACGTTTAAGCAGAAACTGAATTAACAGAAGGTAAATGATTTCCATTTATAGACGAGACTTATTACGAAGCATGTGTTCGATGAAGACCTTCCGAGCAAACTTTCGTTCTGCTCCGTTATGCCTTTTTTCAAATAGACAATGTTTATTAAGTCACACTTAAACTAATAGTTCTAACAAAAAGATTTGTGAAGATCGTTGTCTTATTATAAAATTTTGACAATATTTCAATCCGACATTCAAGTTTACTAGGAGCGAATGAAAATCAGACTGCACGTCGGTTAGTGGCGGCGCAGACGAAATGCTTACTAAGGGACGCCGAGAGAAATGAAGCGGAACGCGTTTTATGTTTATAGAATTCAAGACTGTAGCAACTCAGGGAAGAATCAAATAGGCGATTGCTGCAATGCCCCTCTTTGTCTTTTCTGTTTCTCAGCGGTCTCGGCTTGTAATGGACTAGTGGATTACTGGATCCCCGGATCAAATTTATAGGCTGACATGTATACAGCTTGTATAAGAAAGATATCATGCCAAAGTATCTAGAAGTATCATAAAGATGATAATGAACTGAACGCTATTGAAGCTTTTTCTGAGTAGTCTCTAAGTAAGTATAGAGCCCCCAAAAATGTATCGCAAGGAAAAACCAGAACGAAAAATTACACCGTGTACGTGTGGGGCATAAACGTATGTCGCGCACGGCCTATCCCACGCACGGTGGAAGCAAAACCCACTCTGGCAGCTACAGTAGTAACAAGACACACCAAAAATTCGCCATCTCTGGTTTCCAAATATTTTGAGTTTTGATTATGCTTTAACCTGTATAGGTTAAATTTGCGCTCACGGACAAACTTACGATAGGAACACATCGTCCATGCATACAATTTTAGATCGACTAGGAAGTCGCACACACGATAGGCAAGGGCGCACATTAAATTTACGTATTGGTGAGCCCTGTTTATGCCGGACCTTTGCTTGTCTTGAAGTGAATTGAACGAGCACTGTCAGAACACTAGGGGCATGGTATGAGCACTAAAATATCTGAACTTAACTTATTAACTGTGCACTGAATTATTGGTAAAATTGAACAGTCTACCGAGTGAGATTAGAAACACAAATTCTTACAACATTTTCAAAAAATCGTTAAATTGTTTTAGATATATTTGAGTTTTTACCAGCATATTGAGAAGGTAAAATAATTATGTATATGCAAATCTCTTA
>CM042754.1:6095479-6104235 GCA_022496165.2 Catalaphyllia jardinei
CAGGTGTGCACCCAGCCCTGTAGTCCAGCTGTTTATTGACAATGGGCGGGGAAGACGGGGAAAATTACATGGAAATCGCAAACTACAATGTAGCTACTTGCACTAGTGAGGAACACGTCAACGCAAGGCTTTGTTTAATTTGGTATGAGAACAGGCAAGCTGCAATTATAAATGATAACTTGATATCGTTCATCTTGTATCCATTACACATAATAACATAGTTTTGTTTAGGCCCGGGGGGTACTTGATCCAAGTTTGGGTATAGGGGTGCCGCTGAGGGTTTGAAATCCTGACCCTGTTTAGGACAGAAATACGCTAAAACCGTACCCTGTGTAGGACAACAGCCTCCATTTCAAGACCCTGTTTAGGACAAGTGACAAAATGCTCACTCTCTGGTTTTACGGGAATTCAAACTGTTTAATAAGTCAGTCAAATCAGAGAAATCATAAAACCCAGCTGTTGCGTCTCTACACTTGAACTAAACAAAAAGCCATCAATCATTAAGCTCTAAATTTAGTTAGCGTAGCAAAATGTCGCCACTGATATTTTTAATTAGCGAATCCAAGAGGAATGATTTCTTTAATAACTGTATAATGAATCAGAGGAACTTATATTTTTGAGGTTACTTTTATTTCGTGTTATAATACTGCTAAGTGGAAAAAAATATTTTACATTAAGATACCGAAAACAATAGCATTTTTGTCCAGAAAATAATCTGATGTTGATTGATGACATTGTAATGTTCGGTAACAGTCGCTTTTACTCAGTTGACATTATGCAAATCGGGAAAAGTAACGCGTCGCCTGTCCGCCGCTCGATCGCATGCTCAAGCTCCGGGTCGCAGGCTAAGGGAAGAAAGAGACTCCTCGCAGTCTGGGTTGAAGTCTCTCGGCTCGTAATACCATACCCTGTTTAGGACAGGTTGTTAACCTGTTTATGACTGAGGCAAGTCAAATTGTATACCCTGTTTAGGACAGCGAGGCCAAAAAACCATAGCCTATCCAGCGGCACGTTCCCGTATAGCCCAAATAAGGGAGTGTCCCCCGGCTGCCTGCATCCCGACACGCAAACTGGGATTGAGCATGTAAGGCGACGAGATGAATAGAGCACAATTATTCTAGTTAAACGTTATTGATATTGTAGTTCAAGGACAAAGTAATGATTATCTCACGCACATCAAAGTGCGATGTCTGCTTATGTAAATGTTTTTTGTAACTCGACCACGAGCGTTGACAGTCGATAAACCTATTAAAACACGAGTTGCAGTATAGCGTGACTTAAGGAATGATACATAAATGTGATCTCCGTGAAACGCTACAAGTTGTTAACTCTATTTTACAAGTAAACTTACCATTTATGAAAAAGTTTTCGTCTCTTGACGGGGTTTAAGATGTGAAGCTTCCACTACTTCTTTTTTTTTAATTCAAAACGGCCAGACTTACGACCATCGTACATTAAGTTTGTTTATTCAATTTTTGTTCCATTCCCCACACTTCTTAAATGTTGTGAACACTCAGAATTAACTAATAAAACTAATAGGATGTGGTAACTTTCTGCGGAGACATTCAGACAAAAGATGGTTCATTTAGTTTTGATAAACAGGAGGTAAATGTGATTAAATTGAATTCATTATTAAAAAAAAAAAAACTTTGCCGAGTATATTTGCGGCTTGTGATCAATCAGTGAAGTTATTTTTGAAAATAATCGCTAAGCAAGTGGAAAGACATTTTAGAGGATTAAATTCAAAGTTCCTCGCGTTTTCTATTATCGTCGGAATGATTTATTTCTAGGAACAAACCGCAAAGAGGTAATAAAAAGGCTATTTCCTCTTAGATATTCCTGCCGGGTTGGATAACTTCCTGAGGCACCACGAGAACCATATTTCGACCGCGCACGCCACGCGCCACGCGCGCGTGATTACATAACGCAATTTTAAAGCATGACCAGCTTAATTTGATGGAATAAAGTTTCCTTTTTATCGAGTTACAGAAACATGATTCGAAATCTGGGAGAGCCAAACTTGGGAACACGTCTTGCTTGTGAGTCTTTCTACAGCGTTGTTCGATTTCTCCCTGACTTTTAAAACCTTCCAGGTTATTTTTATATCTCGAAAAATACCAGGAGAAAACGTGTCATTATTTAGGCCACTAACTAGTTGAGTGTTTTTGTCGAACTTTGGCCTTTTGCTCCCTCGTTTTCCAACGATGAGTAAAGTAGAAACCAACCGTGTTTTGAAATTTTTGGACTAAGTGTTGTAATTGGCACCTCAGTAGAATTAAGATTAAGTTGTACAGTTTTTTACATCCCATTCTGCGGTATGAATGAATGCTACTGTTCATTTCTAATAATATTTAAAACCTCCCTGAAAACGTGCCTTCACAAAATGAACGAAATAGCTTCAGCTTTTCAACAAAATGCAATAGTGCATTTCACGCTAAAGAAGGTATTCGTAATATATACCTGTTTTTAAATTGGTAAAATAGCTCTCATCGCAGTTGTCAGCGATTTGACATGCAAACGATGCGAAGTGGTAAATTCTAACTTGTATTGAACCTATCGCCTCGTTTTTGTCTTGCTAAACAAAGGAATATTTGACAGCAGGCTCAACTCCAGTAACAGCTATTGTTAGCTGACGAGAAAACAAAAGCAATTTAGTTTTAAAGCTTTAATATGATTAGGTAAATTTACATGTTAATTGCAATGCACGCCTACGATGTTGCTAAAGGAAAGCTGTACTTTTTGTAGTAAACAACAACTTGGTTGGTTACGTAACGAGAAGTTCTTACTCATGGCTTATACCAAACTTGAACAATCAAATAAACAGCGTACAGTCATTAAACACAAGCAAACAAAGAACAGGAAAAATGAACTTCAAGACTGCTTGCCTTTAAGTTAGTTTGATGGTTTGATGATTTTATTACTAGAGAAACATTTCAGACAAGCCTGTTTGGGCATTATTAAATGTTTTTCACACTGATGTTACTCGTCAGTTTTATTTTAGTTTGCCTAAAGGCTCACTTAAGTCGCGAAAAATACGGCTTCACAGTTGAAAATTAACCCACCATTTTGAACCAAATTAGAAAGAAAATCTTATGGAGTAAATCTTATGGAGTAAATACCTCCCTAAAATGATTTCAAACTATGAACAATCAAATTTAAAAACAAATAATCATGTACATGTTATTTTCCTAAAATCAGGAAAACCATTTGTTTACCGTTTACATGGAATTTGTGAACTTTTCATAACCAAAAGATTAACTCAGTAAAAAAATAAAACAAAAATGACAATTGCAGTTCCAATAATATTTCATAGCCGGAGAAGCCAATGTTTTCAATTCGTGGAGAAATATATCAGTGGCATTTGATGAACCTGACAAATTGTTTTATTCTATATCCTGACAGTTTGACGTGACTATGTCATTTACAAGTGGATAAACAGCGTTTATTACATTTATGATTAACCTGATATGAGTTTCTGAGGTATTTCGGAAACTCTAAGAAGAAATAATCTTGCGCACTTTAACGAAATGACGCCACCGCTTTCCCCTAGGGTCATGGTCAAGATTTGAGAAGATACCCTTTAACTTTAACCTTCTTCGTAGGATCAAAGTGATGCCTGTCAGCTGTTGTCGATCAGTAGCAAATAAAACGTTTTGGGCGCACATTTACTGATACCAATCAGTGCCTGTTTCAAAAGTGCGAGACTCCGAATCGAAGGGAAGCACAATAAAGACGACTGACTGTGATCAGGCTGCCGAGATTTCGAATCAAACGTTTCAGAAGAACCTCGAATTTCTAGTTTCCATCGTCCCTCCTAATTATCTCTACACCTGCAGAAAGTGGATAAATTCAAAATTCCTTAAAATCTTGATTGATTGAAAAATGACTTGATGAACGTTAAACTACGAAAATTATAGTTTAAAGGCACTGTGAAGATGGCAAACATGGTATTGTCTCGTCTCCCCTTACCGGTAAAATTCAATCGTTGTTTTGAGCGTATAGCAAGAACACAGGAATTAGCTGTCAACAATAATCGTTTAATCGGTTATAGAAGCCCCGTGCGACGTTTATGTGCGTCATTTGTATTCGGCACGCGACTACAAACGTGCAAATCTTGTCGCGCGACCAAGTTATGTAATAATTTAAAACACTTGTGAGTGGGAGCCCGTCTTCGAAACGCGCGAAAGATCATTGTAATAATTATTTTAAAGTAAATACTTCCATTTACGAGTTTTTGCACAAAATGACCAACGAAACAGACGGAATCAGTTTCACGTGCTTTGGATTTCAGATGGCTTTACGCAAGGATAAAGAAGAAACATTAACTGCCCGTGCTGCTGAATTTCGCAAGTACAGCTTTTGGAGTTACTCACTCGCCTGGGCAAATTGTGCTCTAAATATGCTTCTCGGTGCCATAACTATTTTCTACAATGTAAAGATATTGGCCAGGGCTGCCGGACAGCGCAGGAAATGGATGTGTTCTAATATTGCATTGTTGAATCTTGCTGTGGCCGATGTGATGGTCGGGTTTGTTATTTTGCCGTCATTGGCGTTTTTCCTTGGAGCTGTGTTGTTGGGAGAAACGCGTTTATGTCAGCCTGCTATTCAAATGCCATTCACAAGCTTGCAGGTCTTATTAAGCGCAGCATCTTTTCATGGTGTTGTTATAGTTACAATAGAGCGGTACATTTCGGTGATGTACTGCATGAAGTGTAGTATTATCATGACAAGGAAAAGAATGATTAAAGCCACTTTAGCAGCTTGGTTCGTAAGCAGCAGTTTGGGGATAGCAGCATTTCTTGCCTCTGCGCGAGCAGTACAACTGGTTTTATCAATACACACTATTTCTATTTGTTTTATATTAATTGCTTTAAATATTAAAATTCATCTGATAGCACAGGCTCAGAGGACACGGATCTGTCTACAGCGACGGAGTGTGCACTGTTCTGAAAGACGCCCTTTCAAGAAATATCTCAAGATTCACAAGCCAGTTGTCATGGTGATAACTGCAATAACTTTGTGTTACGTTCCTCGATTCCTTATCAGCTTGACTTCCTTTGTGGGAATCAGATGGTTAGCCAAATTATTTCAACCCTGGTCGACAACATTATTTTTTGCAGCCTCGAGCCTGAATCCCTTTGTTTACTTTAAAACTTTGGAAAAAGCAGCTATTTCTCGAAAACGTGCTATTTATGGTGCGGCAAGCAGCAGATATTACAATGGTAACGTATAAACATCTGTCATCGATATCAACCTATGATGTCTTCAACCTGGCCGCGGCAAGTCCTTCAACGGAAATGTGCTAGATGTTAACGGCAGAAACTGATCAGATTAATTTCTTTTTCGAATGATTAGTAATAAAATCTTCAGGAATTAGATAATTCTAGTCGGCTTTGCTAAGAAGTAACGATAAAAATTGATATATTTCCTTTATCTTTGCCACCGTCCTCTCAGTTCTTCCCTGCTTCATGATAGTTGGTCTCAGAGACTTCCTTGAGTTGTGATAAGACCTCTCACTCTCCCTCTCAAGGAGTGTTTTCCCAATTTTGATCGAGGGCATCTTTTCGAGAACTCGGCAGTTTTATTATCTGTTTATTCACACCTTTAATCATAAAAATTGTAATTTCCTCGATTGTGATTGGTTTTAAAAACTCCTATTTTTTTTACTGATTCACTTGCCAAGTTGTTGTCGGACAGTTTGTTATTGGACAGTTTGTTATTGGACAGTTTGTTATCGGACAGTTCAATAGGCCAATCAAATTCATAGTTGTAATGACGTGCGCAAGTGCGCTTGCTTTTGTGTTTTTGGCGCCTAATTACCTGTAGGAGGTTTTTCATCTCCTTTGTAGGTATTTTAATGCGAATTTTCCTCTTCTTTCATAACTTGGCTATTCTTTTCTCGAAAATTGCAATGTGTATGATTAATTGGTAATAAGACTTCGTGTCGTCCAATTCGGTCTGTAATCATGCTCGTGATGAACAAATCAGACTCCCGCTTCGCGGTCGTCCGATTTTGTTATCACTCGTATGATTACAGACCGAATTGGACTCCACTCAGTCCTATTACCATTACTTATCCTGTTACCGATTATTCTATCTCTCCCAGATTATCATCGAAGACTGATATTAGATGTTTCCGTGACAACCATGTGTTGATTGGTAGAGCGACGTGCAAGTGTGAATTCTGTACTCTAATACTTTGCCAAAAACGTAAAAATCGACACGTCTGATTGATTTTAATGAAACTCGTGATTTACGTCGGCCGGCAAGTGAACACTTAGTAGATTATCGATTTAATGTTGATAAGAGCTAAGTTTCCAAATTTTCACAACGGCTTAATAACTACTGATTTTTTCTGTTTATTTTGCCTGACTTGTGCACGAAAATCGTGTTTATTCACTTTTTTCAACATTTTGAATCCTACTTACAAAAGGCAGACGTTGAAAGCTTATCTGGCGTGAACGAGCGGGGATGCGGAATCGTTCAGCCGAGGTGAAAACTAACCAACTTTAATTAATAGGAAATAGACTAAAAACTTACTCGTACTCAAGTCGTTTTAATTAATAACTCAGAAATGATTCCGCAAGAAACCGATAGAAATTGACAGATCTATGGAAAATTTAATTTAGAAATATTCCTTGTAACTATCTTTTTTAAGGCTTGCTCCCGTGCTTGCTACATTTTCAAGATCAGAAATGGGTGACTTCATTACTTTGTTGCTCAAATAAAGCTGTAGATTATAAGTGAGGAATGCGAAAGACCAGACAAATTATTTGGTATTACATATGCAAAGTGAAATATTTTCACCTATTTAAAGAAATATATATTTCATTTATTGAAGCTAAATGTCAGTGATGTTGTTTAAAGACAAAACTAGACATTAATTAACTTCTACTAATATTCAGTTACTGGTTCGAATATTGTAACTTAATCTTTTAAATTTTATCCACACTGTACTGCTATATATGTGAGAGTTTTTATGTTCCATAAGGACATTTGCCTTTTGGTTGTATCATAACTCTTAAGGCTGGAATGAATTATTTAATTTTCTGATTTTGATTCTGTTTTTAAGGAAGTTAAAGTATAAAGCCTGCCAGCCATAACACTTAGTGACGTCTTAGAAATGTAATCTTTTACTCTCACCCTAGAGCAATGAACGTCGTCGTTGAAGTATATTAGGGAGCTGAAAAAATGATCGAACTTTCTGATTAGTTCAGTGAATCTCGATTATTTAACTATTATTTCATGAACTCACTTTGTGATGCAACGAAAGAGGCGCATAGCAATTTTGCATAGCCATAGATCATTTGGTATAAGGGCTAATGCAATAATTGTTAAATAACAAAATTTTCAATGCAACTGAGTAAATGATGTGGATATTTCAGCTTAATCTAAAAGAAGTGATGGTATAAAAAAGGCGACAAATATTTGTCGAGCGTTGTATAAGTTTTTGAGTTGAGAATGCGAGTGAATAGAGTATTCTTTCGAAATATTCTTCGCATAATTGGCTTCGAAAGCTGTTTTGCTCTCTAAATAAAAAATGTGGCAAATGACAAGATCCGAAGTAACGGCGTTGCCGAAAATCACACCCTTTGTTTAAGTCAAATTAAGCAAGAGTTCACCTGTTTACACGGCTGTCTTCAAGAGTACATGAGATTGTGTTATTCAGAATCGATCGGTGTTCCCAGAGGTATAAAAGGCAAAGACTCAAATGTAGCGTATTGCCTGACTGCTAAATTTCGTTTTGTGCTGAAAATCGATATTTTTACTAAATGGACGATATTGTGTTGAAAATTTGGAACTTCCTGTGAAAAAATTATTTGCTGCTTTTTGTTTCTCGATTTCTCATTTAGTCGTTTTTGTTGCACATTTAAACACTTGTATGAAGTAAAAAAATTATTGATGCTTATTTGAAAGGTTTTTCAAAGTAAAGAAGAATGGCGTTTTCCCTTTTGGAATATCATTTTTCGTTTTAGAGATATTCACAAATGAGGGAAGCGATGACGTCATAAACGATTACACTTAAACAATAAAATACCGAATCAAGAATATCTCTAGAAATGTGGGAGCAGTGTTCTTCAAACTCAGTGGGACCAGAAAGGTACATCACAAAAGAAACAAATGACACCTACTATGTTATTGCCATGGCAACACTCTCGGCTTCAGTCTCTTTCTGTGAAAAAGCAAATATCCCCATTTGCAACATTTGCAAGTGGGATAGAGGGTTTTTCTCGGAAAAACACATGGTTGTCATATCGTCTTAACTCTCCCCATTAGTATGTTGAGAGTGGATGATCCTTGTTTAAGATGAAATCTGGAAATTTTAGTCTTGATTAAAACAGGACCAGCGGAATAACTGTTACCATGACAATGGCACGTCGGGTATCATTTTGTTTCTTTTGTGATGCAAAAACACTGGTTTAATATTTCTAGAGATATTCTTTATCAATTATTGTAATGTTAAATGGACCACCTATGACGCCATTACTTTCCTCATTTGCATAATACACACACGTAAATATCTCTAAAACGAAAAAAGATACTGCAAATTCCTCTTTACTTTGAAAAGCCTTTCAACTAAGCGGCAATTATTTTTTACCTCATGGGCACATTAATCCTAGGTTAGTAGTTCTCATTTACTTGTGACATTTTGTGGCATTTTATGGTATCCATGAAGGCATTGCTCGTGACTATTTCTTGTACTTTCGCAGTGGTAAGCTTACTAAATCTACTGTTTTCAACCATTATTAAAAAAA
>CM042754.1:6119235-6131735 GCA_022496165.2 Catalaphyllia jardinei
GTCCATTGTGTTAGGGCTGGATTTTAATATATCGAAATTGGTCTATTAAAGATTTACGGTACGAGTGATATTGGAAAATTCGATCTCGAAAGCTGAAAGAAAGAATATCACGAACAGTGTAAATGACTATTTGCTCGAGGGTTCATTAAATATAAGTGAATATATGAAGATCATATATTTGAACGGCCGTCAAAAATATGAAGACACGACTGATCATTGCAGTTACGCACGCATCTTAAGCAGTTGTGAAATTAAAGCTTGAAAAAACGAAGTTCAACTTCATTAACTTCTTTACCAAGTGTCTGAAAAAATTAAGAGCGTGCCTGTGTTTTAATTTGCACTGCAGTGCAAATTAAAAGTTAAAGATAAATTTACCTGCTTTCAACCAATCACGATGAAGTAACCACAAGAATGGCAGTAATCACAGAATGGTAGTGAACATTCTTTGCTGGCCCCTTTGAACTAAAATCACGGAAAGTACTGACACATGTATTGTGTTTAGAACTGCCGAATTCTTTTGAAACAATTGCAACGGGAAGATTTCCTTTACTAGTGTTGACATATTCCCTGCTTGGTTTTTCAAAATACTTAATTCGCGGGTACTATTGCATCTAGTGTAAATTTGTTGTAAATGACACTGAAAAACTGACGCACATTCTACCATTGTTTTCTGTCTAGTGATGTTAGTAGAAAGCAATATCAATCGGTAGTCTCCCATTCACTAGGTCGTGACTATAGTCAAACCTCAATAGCTGATCAGGAAGACATGAATAATCTTGATGGATGAGAGAGGTAGCTATCTCTATCATGTTTTTTCGTATCTAGCTGCTTCAGGCCCAGGCTGTTGCAGTGTACCCCCTGTTTTAAGGTTGTTACAATCGAGAACACTATTTATTACATGGCTGGTTCGGAAAAAAGACAATATAAACCAAATCCACCTCTGTAAGAGAAACTTAGGGCTGTCTGGCTCGTTCGGGATTACCCAACTACCCTCGATTAATCGATTATCCCTTTACCCGCTGTGCAGGAAAATTGGTTTCGTTATGCTATATAGTAAATCCTTAATTTATTGAGCGAGCTTGTTCAGTCTTGCACGTGTTTATGAACCGAGGTGCCACTTGTAATAAACCTTGCGCTAACCCATATATCTTCCAACGAGAGTGAGCCACATCTAAACTCTAGATTTCATATCCTGTGGCCCTTTCGAGCTTTGAACAATTCCTGTTTTCAATAAAATACAGTCCAACGATCGCTATAAAATGGTCATTATTGTAGAATAATTACAAACACAGGAAGAAAACAAGAACTGCACCTGCAACCACGGGAAATGAGGAATTTTCATTTCCTTAATTTATCATTAGTCCATGTAAAAGGGAACATTTCCCTTTTCATCTTCTAATGCATTTTGTGTTTGTGACTGACATCCGCTAGTAATACCGCAAGCGGCAAACCTGCCTTATGAACCTCAACTGTTATTTTCTCTTCATCTTGTCATGACCAAGAATAAAAGCGATGCCACATGCGCGGAAATCAATCAAAATTTACATTTCGTCCTGTTATAGAGTTTTATGATATGAATAGGACCCTGCGCACGCTCTGATTAGTAAAAAAAAACATGTTTTATTAGGGTATAAATATCATGGAAAAAGCGTGCCGTGTTATTGTTTGGCGCGCATAAAATCTATATCATAAAGCAAATGAAGAAGCCTAAGCCGTGTATTACACTGTGATAAAACGCTGCAGACATTTGAGAACCCTGGTGTTCTCAAATGCCCGTCGTGTTTTGTCACAGTGTAATACACGAGTTGGCTTAATTATTTGTTCAATAAAGTTCGTCCTGTTATAAAGTTAGGTGGAACGAGGATGGCGCAGTGGTGAGAACACTCACCTCCCACCAGTGGGGCCTGGGTTCGATTCTGGCCCGTTGTCATCTGTGGGCTGAGTTTGTTGTTGGTTCTCGCCTTGTTCGTGTGATTTTTCTCCGGGTTCTCCAGTTTTCCTCTTCCACAAAAACCAACACTCCAAATTCCAATTCGATCAGCTAAGGTTGATGCGACTTCCCCTATGAATATTGTATGGCTCATTTAGAAACTGTGAGTAAAGACGAATTCTGACTTCACTAACAAACATAGACAGGTGAAGGCAATCCCTTACGAGCGACGAGTTTTTAGGGAGAATGTTCGTGTTTGTAAATACATCTGTTTAGTGAATGGCAAGGAAACTTGAACGTTTCATGGGATTTGTTTCTAAAAGAATGTTAAACTGTTACAGTTTATTAAAAAACTGCATCATATTTAATTATCATCGGATAATGCAATTCGAGAGTTTTCATTGGTTAAACTCTACAAATCTGGTATGCGTAAGCGTGATTTTTTGGGGGCTTTTTATTTTTATTATATTTTAGTTTTCTATATTTTGGGGGCGTTTTTAATAAAACAGTTATTTCACTCGCATTTGATGGATATGAGATGATAATACCTATCTCGGCGCTACGCGCCTCCTTGGTTATCAACCATCTCATATCGCCAACGCGCGATTGTGGGGATGATTGTTGAATAATTGTAACAATAGTAATATAAAAGGAGATCAAATTCGTTGATAGTCTCAGAGGACTAAACATAGGATCTACACGTGGTATTCAATTAAGTCTGTTGGATATTGACAAACAACGGGCTCTTTTAATATTTATTGTAATGCATCAAATATTCTCGCTCGTGCGCGATTGGTCGAAGCGCGTCATGTGACTGAGTACGCCCCAGCTAAAGCTTGAGGATGTCCGAGTGATATTCTCCAATTTTCAAAATTACGTGAAAAATAGATTGCAGGATAATAAATACGATAGCCTACAATTGGCGCGAAAATTCGGTAGGATAATTGTCGGTGGACATTATCTGTTCACTAGTATATCGTCTGCTCTTGTGGATATCGTGGAACTTAACCAAAGAGGAGAATGTGTCTCGATATGTCAAAAACACAAACATCGACACGTTTTTTGTGATTACCATTTGCTTATATATTTTTTTGAAAAAAAAAAGCCCGTTCGATTCAAGGGACAAACCAATGGCAAATATCAATAACAAAACTTGAAACTGAATGCGTATTTTTTTATACTTTATTGGAAAATTCATGTTGACTCTACAAAAATCCTTGTTATTTAGCATTTATGGAAGTTTCTTGCGCTTACTACGGGCAATTTGAAATTTCCAACAGTTCGACAAAAGCCTTACGTGAAAAAGGTGAAAAGTAAACATGCGAAATAGTGAAGTGACTGCCGATTGTCAACGACATTTAGATGTCAGGAGTTATTTACCATTACAAAGTGTAACAAGCTCACCAGTTAGACACCAAGAAGGTCTAAGGAACTCAAATATTGCAGGCACATCTCGTACTTCATCATTTGACATGATGTTCTTCGAGGCAAGTATAAACTATCTGATCATAACTGAAGTTGACTGGAATTGAAATGACCGTGAAGAGTTCTTTCTTGGGCCGTTGATCTTTCTCTGAGAAAGGTTTTGACAAGTGGGCCTTTTATTCTATAATAAGTCAAAAATTTCAAGCAGTTAACATAACGAAGAATAGGCCGAATTAGGCCTGCTTTGTTTTTATTAAGTTAAGTTAAATTTATTTATTGGTAAAAAAAAAAACGGTAACTCGGATTTATTGAATCAAAAACAGCGTGTGATGGTATCAAACACAGCATTGGTGGTACCCTTAGTCCGTTTTGAATCGGAGAAATAGACTGATACCGTCAACATATGGCAGTAATTCAAATCGAAGATGGTGCAACTTGTTTCATGCTATACCGCCCTCTGCCCTGTTTTTCTGAGCGTCAGTAAGGCGAGGAGACAAGTCTTAATTTCCTAATAAGGCATCATTAGGACTGACTTAATAACAATAAATTTGGTCACGAGATGTTTTTAGAAATGCTGAAATGTCTTCTTTGTGTAGACGTTCTCAATGAAATTAACTTGATTTCCTGTTAAAAATTCAGTGAGAACACAACTTGTATTAAATGCAACCGCCGTGACAAATAAACATTTTAAGGTACGTGAAATAAAACAAGGATCATAAAATATAATTGTTGATTCATAAAAGATAATCATATAACATGATCACACCGAGATAAAATCGAATTACGTCTATGTCCCCCACAAAATCACGAACCGCACGCTTCCCATTACGAATTTCAAATATTCATAGCTTTTGTCTTATCGGCGGTTTCCTTCAGCTGAAAAACAACAATGGACCATGAGAATCGTGAGCTTTAAGATTCAAAAAAATGTTTAAAGGGGCAGTGTCACAAGGATTTAGCAGTTTTAGGTCAATTCTGTGCTAAAATCATTACCTTGAGGTTTTCCTCATATACAAAATGCTTCTGTACACTAGCTATGACGAAGATATCAAATCAATTTTATCAGAGAGGGCTAACCATAATAAATTTCTATAGGATTTTTTGAAGACATAGCATCAAATCTTGAAAAAATTGGCCAGTTTTTTCAAGTTTCAATCCAGTTCCATCCTTGCCATCCGTTGCGACAGACGACAGAAAACCGTTTCAATACCTTCAAATAGTCTTTAATAACAAAACTACACCATTATTATTGGAACTCAATTGATGCGAAGACACCTTCTAGCTTTTTATAAAGTTTCCAAATAGAGTGACGCTGCCCCTTTAAGGCGAAATGAAAAGAGTTGTAGCGTGCGAGACCAAGAAAGCACGAAGGATGAAAGCGCGAGAGACAACACGTTTAACGTACTTATCTTAATTTTTACTTTGCTACTAGAGATAACGTAAAATAAAATCAATTTTAATTTAGCATTTACTTTCTGGAATTGAAGTTCTTAGATACTTTTGTAGATTACAGTGTAATCAAGTTAAATTTTGTCTGGTTAAAGTACAGTTTCATAAACAACACCCAAAATTGACAAGTACACTGATAATTTTCTTTAGTCATGGATTTTTCTTTTCAAGTTTATCTCGAAATTATTTTTTGTAATACTTCATATCACGAACCCAGAAAGTGTGGCATGCGTAATTAAAGCGGTCGATGTCGCAAAACGGCAGTGTTTTATATCAACTCCGATGAAATAAAAATATAAAAACCTTGCAACTAAAAGGAAATAAATTGTACTGCTTTATAAAAAATCCTCACCATTCATTCAAGAGGCGCTGACTTCAAAGTAAACAAGGTAATCGTTTTCCGTTGTGGAAAACGCTCACCAAAGTTTCCTTAAAAAAAATCATTGATATTTTTATTTGCCAGCCTTTCCGTTGATTTGGTTTTGAGATGCTAAACTTGAATATTTAAACGGCAAGAAATATAATCATCAAGGTGGGATTTACGCGGTAAGTGTTCGGTACAGTCAGCTAAGCGACGATTCTTTGGTAAACAACTTTCCTCTGGAAAATGCTGGAAACTAATTTTCGATAAAACGCTCCCGGAAATCAAATAGAAATACTTCATATTGTAGCGTCACGGAGAGAAACTGACAAAGATCGATCAGATGGTGACGGTTCAGCAAGTGCAAAGACTGAGTAAAGTGTTTTCAAATTTAAACTTTTGCGTCCCTTTTATGGAAACGAGAGAGTATTTTCCATCCATATCCGTCCCCGTTTATCATTGTGTTCTAATAATCAAAGCAGTCAAACTGGAAGGGAACAAATTTGCATATTCCTTTTTTACAATGTACAACAGTCAAGTGCATTACCAGTTTATTCATTTATTTTTTATAAACATAGGATTATGTGTTAGCCCAAACCCTACAGAATATTTCTCGATATAGTGAAACCGGGTAAAACATGGTCCTTATTCAAGGAAGCAGTTCTTGCTTTTCTTCTTGAAAAAAGCAACACAGCTTGTCACTTTCCTTTTCTGTTGAATACAGAACTTCCTTTTTCATTTCCATCCTGATATTCTGCTTACATCTCACAAACACTTTCGCAACCTTGAGGCTTATAAGCAATCGAAATAATAAATGTAATGTAAATATAACGCGGCATAATGATGAAATGGTTTGAAAGATTATGTCATTGAACATGTAAAGATGAACATATCTATGGGATACAATTTTTCACACTGTACAAACAAGAACACACAAAGCGAACAGACAATAATTTAGTGACGCTCGGCATTTCTATTGGAAGCCAATTGCAATTTCAACTTCTCCCCCGCGTTAATTAAACCAACGTTACGGGAATCAAGTACCAAGAATTGTAAAATTTCCTTGCAAGCTATAAATAGTGTTCAAGCTGCGAGTAAATTGTTATTTTACTTTGACTTCACTTGAGTAAGTGCACTCAAAACCACCACATGGGATCTAGTTAATGGGCTTTAAAAGTCTACTTTACTAAACTATTTACTTATTTCGACAAGTTAGACTGCAATAAAATATTAAAACGAAAGTTTAACGCCGCCATATGAAGCTATCGGCTTGACAAAGAGAACGAAATATATTGTATTTTCTATTTAAAAAAGCGCTGTAACTCCACTAGCCCGTCAGGTGACCGGGAACTCTTCCGATACTTATGTCGAGAGCTTCCATTGCGCGCATGACATCCCCAAGAGCTCAGAACACCATTTAGCATTTCGTTTATCGCAAAAGATATGAATCACGAAAATGTGTCAACTCTATTAAATTATAGCAAATCTTTGAATAAAGAAATACGAATTCTCATAAAAGTTTCTTTGACTAGGCTGAAGTGTACTTTCTAAGCGACATTCTTTTGATGTCATTTTCCGGATTCTGTGATTATTAAATCTATTAAGTTCGTCTCTTATCCGCGCGCAAGCAGTTTTATTTCCGTCATTTTCGTATGTAAAAGTCGCCTGTTGAATGGAGAGTGTCATTTTCCTATTAATTATTTCTCAGCGCCTTTGTTCAAAAGAGCAATTATAAACCCACTCTTAATAGAAAATTCTCTATAAAACCTGCAGCTTCAGGATTAGAGGCGCCGCAAAACTAGTGAAGCGTGATACAACACAACTCCTTTTGTAAGTACCGTGCCTTCACTTTTTCTTGAACGTATTATTTATCCCTTTGGTATAACACTGACAGTTCGGTGTTTTTCTTCCAACAGGAGCTAGAACTCCAGCAATATAACAAATCTTTTAAGGTAAGCAAAGGTAAAGCAAAAGTCTCAAAAACAAGGATGTTTATTTGACCGACAGTCATAAAAATATGACTCGTCTGAGGATAATTCCCAGAGCATATGCCTTCCACCTTTCACTCAAAAGCTGAAGCAAACATAATTTAACACGCCTTTTTAATCCGGTTGCATAGTATTTAGGTCTCACTTTAAGCAAAGATCCGTTTGGTCGTGTTCTTTAAATCTTCCTAATCTCAAATTACATCTTCTTTAACTCTTCCGTGGAGTGTTCCATTCTTGTTTTGAAATGTTGATGTCTCTGGATTTTACCAGAGCCTCCGGCTATTGCGTTTTTATTAATTACGCAATAAGCCTTTAAGCAAATGACACAGCTTAAACTTCTCCTTGTAATTTACCATTTTAAAAAAGCCGGCAGAAGGTTTATTTATTCCTCGTTTTTCTCACTCCTCTACTCTAAAGCCATGCCAAAGCGCACAAGTCTCCCTTCAAATTGGCTCAATTATTTTCACACCACCACGTTTTGCAGTATTAGATGCTCAATTGTTTAGATTACAATGAAACGGTCAAGAAAACCAGCTTTTATGCTGTGTACTCTAAATCCAACGTATCTTTTCCCCTCCGGGAAGATGTTAAGTGTCTTCATTCAGCTTTGCTTTTCTTTTTCTTATCACTCCGTTTGCCAAGGTCCACTTTGTTTTCTATATATCATACAATGTGGCATTTATCCCAAAGATTTATTACAGAAATCTTCTTAGTTTTGTGAAGTGTCTGCATTTACAAATCATTAGTCGAATTTTTTTTCGGTCATTCGCGTTTCTCCATAATATTCACGCACTTTGAGGGGCGTCGACAGTTTTGTTAAACAAGTACGTAGATTGAAGCAAGAAATATCTGCCTTGATCCCTGAATTTATTTTATCACTAAAAAGTTATCACAACGAAGCTTGTGCCGGAGGGTTCATTTTAACCGTTTTGCACGCTCTAAGTTCTTTCATCGCGTTTATGTTTGATCACGATTTAAATGCCTTAATTTGTGAACATGAAAATAGGTTCAACCTAACTTCTTAGAAATTGATATTATATTTACAGCTTATTAGTTTGTTCTGTAAAGCTGCATGCAATTTTACTTGGATAACCGCAGTTAACTCACATTTTGTTTAACCACAAAGGCAATTGACAGTGTTTTTTATACTTAAATGCAAATTTTTAACTTATATTTAAAACATAAGATTCAAATTATATCAAATCAATGGTGTGGGACACGCGAGCAGCAAATTGACAAAGTTGTGCCTTTGGTCTGTGGATATCCACGGACGTGAGAAAACGTCGATAAAAAACATGGCGCCAAACTAGACTGTTACTGTTGATTATGCCCGTTCGAAGCTGTACACAACTCAGCCGAATTCTTTCCCTCCCTTCAAAGGTACCTGCATCGTAGGTTTTATTCATTTGAGAACCATCTATTGAATGATGATTGAAAGGTTTTCAAGATCTATTGGGCATCTTCGAAGTACCCGTGATTAAATACAGAACTCTATTTCGTTTGATTTAATGATAAAGAATCTAAACAGCCCAGGCCCATCACATCGGCCTATTGAGTTACTCGTGTTGTTCCACTTTCACAGTAAGCTTCGCTTTTGCATCATTTCTTCTCTTTTTTGCCTTAATTATAGCAAAAGAAACTTGATAAAGAGTTATATAGAAGAGAACTCCCACAATATGTTTACTGAAGTAAATTACAAATCCTGCTGTTTGATCCGAAATTGTTATTGAATGTGTCTTCCATTAGCTTCTCAGGTGGTATTTTTTTTTATTAAAATTAGAATGTTGTTCTATTCAACTAAAGATCATCCTGTTTAGCTCAAACTGTTTATTTATTGAACAAAGTACGTTTAATTTTTCGCCCCTTTAAATGCACAATGAACATTGAAAGATGGGTTCGTTTTCCAGACTGAAATAATCAGCGTTGTGGAGTTTCGCAGGTCAATCGATATTAATAAAAGATAAACTAAAGTAAGTGAATAGACAGCCATGTAAATAAATAAAATAGCGAAAAAGAGAAAAAATGTAAATGAAAAATAACCAAAAATAACTCAGTAGGAAGTTACCCTCTGGCCTCGGACTGTTTATATTTTTTTCAAACCCAGGCTGAAAAATTATTAGACATGTTCACAAATGATCAGTCAGCTGAGCTGTTTGGATAAACTTAAGTAAATGAAAAAACAAACACATATATAAATGAAATAAAGGAAAAAAAGAGAGAAAATTATACTTGGTCTAAACATTTTTTTAATACCGAGGCTGAAAAGTTCTTTATTTGACATTTGACGAGATGTATACGTTTTCGTCTCGTTAACTCCATTTTCTAAGAAAACGAAAAGAAGTATACAGGGCTCATGTTGACCAAATTTTTTAATAACACAAAATATTCTAAAGGATATTACATGACTTCATTGTATCTTGTTCTCTAGTTTAGGTCAACATTAACCTTATCCTTGAATATTCTCTCACCATTATTCTCAATTTTGAGCAGTTACAGCCTCAATATCCTTACAGAAAGATTCGTGCATCAATGCCGCATAGAATTGTACCACTTCCGTCCATAGTTATTAGGGTCTTCTCCTAGTCATAACCAACTCATAACGGCGGATATAAACCGTGATGATGAGGACATCGCTACTCCCTCCTCTCCCCCCTCAAGGAAAACCTTAAATAAACAGAATAATATGATGCTAAGCTGAGGATAGTTCCAACGCCAATAGACATAACCTAAAATATCGCTCTCGCGGTTGCATAAACTCTCTAGCAAGAAATAAGTGCATTAGATGCAATGTAAGATTATTTGCCAAAAATGCCCGGAACAATTAAAGACTTTGCTTGATTTTAAACGCCGCCCACTCCAAACGCTTCAAATTGTCAAATACTGCAGCCAGCCGAGGAATCCTTGCATCCATATGTTTTAACTCTTTATTTTTTTTAATATATATATATATATATTTTAACTCCGCTCGATAGTATTCTTCTTGTAGGTGTATCGTGTCCAGTAAACTTGCATTGGTGAAATCAAGCTTAAGTTCAGCTACAATTGGCAAATTGAAACTGAATTTTGTCAAATTAACGATTGTTCGCAGGATCTCGTTTTAGGCTCAGCTTCAAGGGCTCCTTACACGTTTGTAATTTGCTCTTTAACTTTTCAAAGCAAAACATTAAGGCATCATGACTACCATTCAGCGTTTTGCTTAAAGCTGAAATCGGCGGAAAATATGTCGTTCTATGTTTTTAACACCATATGTGATATGAAACGTAACACAGTTTTGCTTTCGGTCTTTTATCGTTAGTCTTGGCTAAATTCTGTTCGTAAATTTCCTATTTGACTTCCAGTATTACTGGTTAATCGCCTATTCGGCATAAAATTATTTTGCTCGGAAATCGGATCTCATATAAAAATGTTCAATTCAAAAGGTGGAAAACGCTATCCAACGGATAAATCACTAAACAATGAATGCCGTAACGGAGTTTCATAGCGACTTATCCGATGGATGTCGCAATCCACCTTTAAAGAACATAAGCCCTAGGTGGACAAAGTCGGGAGCTTTTTACAAGATACCGGTACAACTTCAAATACAGCTATGACGTCATGCCGGTTTTTCCTTGTTGCTCTGTGTTCGTTCATGATACAAGTCAATCCACAATGCGTCATACCCAATGGGAGTCGACCTTGGTTGCTGTTCCGGGTCGAGATTTTCGTTCTGGTGTGAAAACTCGCACCGGCGGTATCACGAAAGTCTCGGTATAAACAGTTCATCAGTACAATCCACACACTCAATGAATTTTGTCACTAGTTTAAATTAAATTAACTGACTTATTCGGGGCGAGTCAATCAGTGACTTAATTGAAATATGAAACCAGCGCATGTGTAGTTTTCGTCATCCATGCCATGCGAAGATGGCGTCACGTCAAACCACGTTGGACGTAGTATGAACAACAGTTGTTCCTTCATGTAAACATGGTATGAAATCACGTTGTCATACTGGTATGAACTCGCTTTGGCATGAGTGTTACACGTGTCAACACCACCTAAAATTACCTCGGCCAAGGCTCCAACTCGGACTGCTCGAACCAGAGTCCAGTGAACTACTCAGACCTTCAACGTAAACAGGCCATGTTCGACATATCAACATTCTAACATAGCTCAGAGGCTTTCGGGTCAAAACTGTAAATTGTTTAAGTTTCTTTGGTCTCTCAGTTCTCAAAAGAGACTTGGAAACAAAGAAAACACTACCAAATATCATGAGAAGTTTGTCCTCAAAGCCTCGCTGACCTATTGGAAATTAAAACAAATGTAAACCAAAATTGATTAGAAGGAATAGCAAGGTCATTAGTAGTAAAGGATTGTTTGCCCTTGCTAATGAGAATATGTTCTTTATTTCAGATGAAGCATACGTTCTTCCTGCTGGTCATCATTTGTTTAGCGGCAAATCTTTACTTATCTTCAGCGCAAGCTGGATGTGATTGTGGCGCGAAATTTCAGCAATGTATGTCTCAGTGCGTTGATTTTTCTGAATGTACAACGTGCACAACCCTTAACACGAACTGCATTAATACGTGTGGAAAACGAAGCCTTCGATCCAGGTTATGGCCATCAAGTGAATATTGGAGTGAAAAGCGACGAAAGTGAACAAAATAAGAAGCCGTTAAGAACGATTCTCTACAGCAAAACATATTAAGTTTCGTGGTGCTAAAATGATCTATGTATTCAAATAAAAGTCATTGAAACAACGTGCAAGGTAGATCAGATTCTATCCTTCCAAGTCACCTTCATAAAATTCTCTGTTTTAATTTCATTAATTTTGACGAAAAATGCGAACATTTTGCTGTTCGAACTGAGAAGACTGAAGTAATGCTTTTTGCAAAAGAATGGGGAAAACGACCTTTGAATTTCATTACCCTTAATGCGCGTTCACAAGCTTTTGTCACCACCAATTTTAATGAATCGTCACCAGTTGTCAAGGACGTTAACGCGAAAATGTTCTACTAGAGAGATTTCTTTCAAACTCCTACTGCGGACAGATAATGAATTACTTGTTTCAGAAATAAACAAAATACGGGGCACGGACTTCGTTTCAAACATAAAGCGTTTAGTAAACTAGTCTGATTTTGAAAAATTGGCGCGCGTAAATCAGCATGGTCTCCAGGGTTTTTACAGTCAAACTAAGTGAAGAGTACCCCTTAAGATTGCATTAGTGAACTGATCATTTGAAACTTGAAAACGCTAGTCGTTTCAAGAATGCAATAATGAATTGATTATTCGAAATTGAACTCGCTCGCTCGATCGAAGAATACGGATAACGGGTTCCGTTTTCGAAAAATCAATTCAGTGTTGCGACTAG
>CM042754.1:6136735-6141163 GCA_022496165.2 Catalaphyllia jardinei
ACTGTTCACAAAGACTCTGAAGATAACTTCTGCTCAGGTTGTCGAAACATCAGCCACCAACAACAGTTCTTTTCAGAGTTACACTCAACCTGACGATCACACAATACGAACTACTATCACCTGTTTAAAGAAGCAAAAAGTTTCTTACACAGCAAAACCCTGAGTGTTGGGGTACAGATAATGTCCAAGGACAAAATTAATTTCCTCGCATATTTTTGCACCAAATAGAAGTTAATGTTTTTGTTATCCTTCAAATGTCTTTTAGCAACATGCGCCAGTTTGAAAATTGAGGAGTATCATTTGGATATTCCCCAGTTTTAGCTGGGCCATATTCAGTCACGTGATGCGCGTAGAGCAATGGCCCGCTAGCGGAAATACTTGATGGATTATAAATAGTGATATAAGTCCACTATCTAACTACGACTGCAAAAAGTCTGTTATTCCTCCATGCAACCTATAAGCTTAAATAAATGTAGGAAATTAAGGGCTATATGGAATCATTTTTAAAGAGCAAGAAGTATAAAGCTGCCGAGGATAATTAAATAAAGTTAAAAGTTATGAAGTTACTGTATAGTTATAAGCTTACATGTAAGACTAGTTTTAAGCTTAAGTACTTAAACTTAAGTTTATCTTTCCCTACATTTACGAAAACAACCCTATTTTATTTCTATTTTATGGCTATTTTAATGCTATCACATCTATTTTTTCCTATTTATCCTATTTTATTCCTAGTTTACCAGAAGAAAATAGGGTTCTATTTTATTTGTGTTTTACATTTATTTTAAACCTATTTTTAAGTAAGATGGAACTATAAAATCCTGCAAAATAGACCGTTTTATCCCTATTTTTCTTTGGGTGGCAAAGGTGATGGCTTGCTACTTTGCAAAATAGACATAAAATAGGCTATGAAAATCCTATTTTATTTGAGTCAACTTTGACTAATGACAAAGTAGCTTTAAAATACACTATTTTATTCCTGTTTCTGGACGTTGGTTGTTTAACCCATGTCTTATTCATTGCAAAAATATGCATAAAGTAGTCTATTTTATTGCTATTTTATCCTAGGAACCCAAACAGTATTTAGAAATGGCCAAGTACACGTGTATTTGTGATAAAATATCACTATGTTTCATTTTGTATTATTTGTCAATTCAAGATTCACTAAATTGTTACAGTGCAAATCATGATTTTTAGGCTGTAAGAACTTCAAAAACAAGAAAGAGATGACAATCACTTGCCACATGAGACTTCTTCACAGCACCATGCATTCCATGCTTCTCACAAGTAGATAGTTTTAACTCTGTAAAGTAATTTCTTGGGATAGTTATACTCTTCTTCGAATGATGTCTGAACACTTTCCAGCCTGTGTCAGGCCTTTAAATTCAGTAAAAAGCCGAGTTTTTGGTGGACCGCATGAACCGCCATCTTGGATTTGAGTGTTGATAAGATCCTGGGGACGCGTTTGCTATAACCCATGACGCAATGTTCTGAGAAAGGCGCTTGTTTTAACGGTCACTGAGCGAAGTTTGAAAGCTACAAAATCTGGATCTGTTGGCTCTACAAGACATTGTAAGTATAAAGAATCATAAGGCTTCTGGATTAAGACTTAAGATGGTGTTTTTGATGATTTGTACTCCAATGATATTTACAATGTATCACTAAACTCGACCTTGGCCGTTTTCAATCTACCTTTGTCTCTCTTGGGTCTTTCCTCTTGTCTATTTCAGCTTTTCTGTATTGCAATCGTGACTTAAACCAAAAACAGTTTAAAGCATGCCATAGAAGTCGATCTGAACTCATTTTTCTGTTGTGAGCAGTTGCCATCAGGATTCAAACAGAACACAAACTTAAGCTTATGATGATTATATGATGGTTAAAAAGCTAAGTGAAAAACAATTCACAAACATGAGCGATGCCACTTTCACTATATATTATAATCTGTTGGACTGCATGGAAATTGCATTGTAGTAGTGTTGAGTTAAGTGCGAAACTTGAAACTTTGAATTTTGAACAAAGATGTCAGTATAAGCTTAAATCTGTTTGACACAAAGATAACCTTCGATTTTAGCAAATAAAATAAATCATGAACAGAAACAAGATGTTCTAGCTGGTCTTTAATCTAGTGTGGGCTCTTCCCTTGGATACTGGGAAAATAATCTTTGTGATTTTCATCAAGTGTGGCAGGTCATTGTATTTTGGTGCTTATGTTGTTTAAATTACCATTTGCTTCTTGATTTAATGTCACTGTTTTTTTATAATTCTGGGCCTTTGACCTGGCTTTATTTTTATTTCATATGGCACATTTGTAATTTCATAAATCTCATTGTTCAATTGCTAAATGTGGCTCTCATGTACCCTATTTTATAGCTATTTTTTAACCCTGTTAAAAGGCTATTGCAAGGCTATTTTAACCCCGTTTTATGTCTATTTTAAAGCTATTTTAAGCCTGTTTTATGTCTATTTTAAAGCTATTTTAAGCTTGTTTTATGTCTATTTTAAAGCTATTTTACCCTATTTTATGTCTATTTTAAAGCTATTTTAAGCCTGTTTTCAAAGGTAATTTCCTCTTCATCCCAATTTTATCCCTGTTTTATTACTATTTTAAGGCTATTTTCAGCCTATTTTATTTTCAACTAGTTTCATTCATGCAATTTTAATACTATTTTCTCATCAATTTTATGGCTATTTTAAAGCTGTTTTAGAGGTATTTTTAAGCTAATTTACATAAGTTTTGGTCAACGCTCTGGACTATTTTTTGGCTATTTTTTGTTTCCAAATAACAGGTATAAAATAGATATAAAATAGGCCTTATTTTCGTGAGGGTATGCTCCTGTAGTGCTCTTATTTTTCGCCTAATAACGTAGCCATTTTCTGGGAAGAAGAAAGGTTCCAATAATGTTCTGCAACGTACGGAAGCTTATAGGTGCCATCCGTCATCGGACTTTAAAAATCCGACATCCGAGATCCGAGTTGTAAAAATCCGACATCAGACTTGTTAAAATCCAAAAAAGGGTTGAGAGACCTGAAAGAAAATGGCAAATGTACAAATCTTACAAATATGATTTCTATCGACAGGCCCCATTCCATTACGGGCGAGGCATATCAGCACTCAACTAAAGTCAAGTAGCATAAAGCAAAAAAAGTATGCACTCAACAAGTAGCATCGACCCCATTATAAGATGATTTTCCAAACAAGAACACGTGCGCCTATATCAAAATAGCTCCACACTGCAGATTAGCCATCGAGTGCCTAGGAATCTAGGAAAAACGACGTCAAAGAAATACAAAATAACGAGGACGAGCTTCAAACAAATTAGGATCAGAAAGTATATATGACGCCATTAGTTAGCTGTCATAGCCCGGCATTATCGATCCCTCACGAGGGTACAAGCCACGAGAAGTTAGTTCAAAGCAGCAGATTGTTTACATTCTCATTGTAAGAGTTGCGCGAGCTGCTTCAGACATAGAGTATTTTAGATATACCGGCAATTGATTAGTTCCACAAGGAAGATCGAAACCATGTTCTTGCCTAAACCAAGCTGACCAATGGTTTATGCACCACGCAAAACTGTCTACAGAATTTCGCGTGAACAGTTACATTTAAATGAAGCAAAGCAAACTATCTGTCAATCGCCGCCATCTTTTTTGAACGCTCCCTGCCGCTCCCTGTCTAATGTCGGATTTTAAAACAAGTCGGATGTCGGATTTTAACAAGTCGGATGTTAACAAGTCGGACGTCTGATGTCGGATTTTAACAAGTCGAATGTCGGATTTTAACAAGTCGAATGTCGAATTTCATCAATTCGGATGTCGGATGTCGGATTTTACAAGTCGGATATTATGGCGCGCCTTTCCAGTCAATATTCAAACTACCTTAATATACAATACATACATTACATTTCTGTGCCATATTTTTTATTTCCTTTCTGTATATTTTTTATTTTGCGTCTTTATTTTTCATTTTCCTTCTATATTTTTTATATATCTTCCCATTAATTTTTATATACGTGTTTAGCTCATCTATTTTTTTATTTTGCTCTCTTTATTTTATTTGCGTTCTATATTTTTTATATTTATTCCGTATTTTTTTTTCGTTCCGAGTGCGATTTTTTATTTTCCTTCTAATTAGTATGCAACACGTGATCACATGACCGCGATGCACTTATTCCATTCCGCCATTTTGGCTTTCGGTCACATGGAGGAAGACCTGTCTACTGCTTGTCGTGCGGCCGCGGATGCCTTAGAGATTTTAAGTAATTTGAGACCTGGTTTTACGAGAAATGTTATACCTCGGATGAATTCAATGGCACTCTCGACTGTCAGTCAGCCAAACAACGAGGATCGCCAGGTGAACAACGAGGAACTTCAGTGGAACGAACGGTCGACGTCGCCAGCCTCAAGCAGTGCTATTCAAGCTCGGCTTGCGAC
>CM042754.1:6151530-6159030 GCA_022496165.2 Catalaphyllia jardinei
CTATGCTCACCACTATACCACCAACGCCAGGTCTGACCACTCCGGCTTACATTTACATACTATATCGTTTAAAAGAAACTCCCATTTTACGACACTCTTGAAGTGAAAGAAGATACAACTAACATTCGTCCATGAAAATTCTCACCTTTTCTTTCCGTCACTTGGCCATCTTTAATATTAGTGCCACCGAGTGCCGCCTCAGATTTATAAGCGCCCCCTTCCAATCAGCGCCCTTTCCCATACAAAAATGTCCCACATAGCAAAAGTCAAGACATGTCATTGACAGACATTTACGTAACATTATGACTATCAGAGCCCCCTATTGCTACAATTTATTAGCTAAAGTATCTGCTGTGTTGCACCACGTTCCGGCATAGAAACAAGCGCCCCGCTCGGCGCTCCTAGGCACCAAAAGTAAATTGATAGCGCCCTGAAAGCTAAATCGAATCATTACGTTGCAAGAGGCAATGAGATGGGAGAACTTAAATATTTCGAATTTCAACACTGGTTTATATTTACCGCCAAATCAATTGGCTATGAATTTTAAATTGAGTTATTTTTTCGGAATTTCGTCACATGAGCCAGTTTAGTTTCCTTTGAACACAAGGTCTGTATTTTATCTTTTGAAATTGCAGACGAATTAAAGTTTGTTTGTTTTTGTTTGGTTTTGTTTTATTTAGTAAATTAATTTTATCCATCTTGCCATTATTACGGTAAGAATACGCCACCAAACTAGGAAACCAAATGAGATATCGAAAAGACAAAGAAACAGGAAGCTGGATCTTACGCTAGGCACTTTTGACAAAGAATAACGAACATTGTCTTAAATAGGAATATCTCATTTTTATTATTTTCCTCTGATTAGCTAAATGGAATAATAATACCAGTTTCACCTGAAGTATTTCAACCTTATTTACTGTCCCGGAAAGACGTTCAAGCCACTCATACCAGAGTAATAGCCCGGATTAATAGAGCCTTGAGGAGCTTTCATTATTAGTATATTCCTACCGTGTCAGTAAAAACATGTGTAAAAAAAATTATATTGGTCGTCGGTCAATAAAACGACTGATAGCCATGGGCATAGCTAATGGGTCTATGACAAACACCGACAAACTGGAGCTGTTCTTAGACCTTCTTAGCTTACGTCGTATAATCTACCCGTCTAATCCTGTGCCAGTGGCAAGCATTTACTTATCGTCGCTAAAGTTTCGTTCACTATTTAGCGAAGACGTTTCCAGGGAACCTTCATTTTAGTTTGGAAGAGGAATTTAATCCTAACTGAAAAGATTTCTAGCTAATTGAAAACAGCAACAACTAACGACCGACAGAATAACCTGTTTAAGGCATGTATGCCAACACCTGCCATAAGGGCTTATTTCCGGTTTGTGAATAGGTCGATCGAGGAGGCAAGCAATGAAGGGTCTTGTAGTCTCATCTATCAGTGAGCTCTAGCAGTTCATCTAACGACAGGGGCGGTGGAAGGGAACGATAACTTATAAACTGAACAGTTTTATCCAAGCTTTCGTACTTCAAACCACCATCTTTTTTCATCTGTTTTGAGAATTCGTCTTCCACTTTCCTGTGGCGAGGCATAATTGGTTCCGGATAAAACGTTCTTTCGTGCAACTCAATTTCTAAATATTTTTCGAGCGAAAGAAGTTCTTCTTGCTCCTTTTCAAGCTTTTCCAATATCTCTTCCATCTCTGCCAAAAGTTGAAGCTCTTCACTAGATAATGACGAATCTTCCATAAAAGACCTTATATCAGTGCTGGCAAAACTTTTGATATCTGTTTGCAAAATTTGTTCCAATTCTGACACTCTCCTTCTCAGGATAACTCGACCGACTTTGAGTCGCTCGTGTTGTCGCTTTATTTCTGAAAGTTCCTTTAGAAATATCGTTTGCATTTCGTCCATCTTAGAGTCAAAACCATCCATTTCTTCTTGACTGGAAAATTGTATTCCGCGAGATTTAAGGTGACAATCTGTCACAGCATCATTGCTGTTTTGTCCCGCGCCCAGAATTTCTCTTCTTACACCTTTGAGTTCCATTTGTCTCTCACTGATGGCATTATCCGTTGTGGCGCTTGTGCAAAAATTCCTCTGCCCTCTCTCAGCCCAGAATCCATTGAATATAATCGACCAGAAGCGCTTAATTCTATAACAGAGAGACATATCGTATAGACGTGGCTTCTTGGGTCGTCTTCGCAGAAAGTATCATAGTGGCAAAGCGACGCAGCTAAGCCAACTTTCGCTTGAGAGTTTTCGTGCAGCAGACATTAGAATACAACTAATTTTACGACGCATGTGTCCGCTGGTTAGCTCGTTGGGTGGTAAAACCCCAAACTAGGACAAAAGATTCCTCTTTTCCAAGGTCGACCACCCAACGCTAGGCGCGTCGTCTCACGACAAACAAAACAAACCCGTAAAACAACTTTATTTCTCTCCCACGCAGAACAGGGACAGGTGATTCGGTGGTTTGGCCCCACTTGGCGTCGCACGTGTTTAACAGAACTGTTTGAACTTTGAACCAATCACATCGCAGAACAATATGTGGTACCTGCTATTGTCGCATGCACTATTTTAAGACAAGAAATTTTCCAACCTTGCAGAAGATATCAGCAATCATGGTTTACGGAAATAAAAACTTCATAAATACACGATGAATCTCACACAACACTTTAAAATACTTTTTTGTAGCTTATCAAATGAATTACCAGCAAACTCTTTCATGCACATCAAGATTCACATGTATTAAAAAGGGAAAGTTAGGTGACGCGCCCATGGAATGGTTATGTCAGACTCCACCGGGACAGTCATAATAGAATTTTATTTCTGGACGTTTTTGAAACCCTACAAAGACAGTTGTACAAGCTAGGATGTTGGAGCGAAAAATTGAAAAGTTAAATTACCACCTTATCAACGCTCATCTTTAACAAGCAACCACACCTTGCTATCTGAAATTTCATTCAAGGTATTAAAGGACTTTTCTTATTATCTCACGAGCTTGCAAGGAAGGAAAGACCGGACCTTGATGTTTACAAAGGGTCTAGTACTCTAGTTTTAATCATTAATTCTTTTGTTGCGCTTGGATTTGTGGGGAGAACGCAGGACGTTTCCATGCTTGAATGATTCGGTGTTACTAGTGCATGCTATGGAAGAAGTGCGTGTTGAAACTAATCACTGAACTTCGTTTGTGCGTCTGCAACAATTAAAAGCTCTGAGATTTTCACTGGGAACTGTGCAACTGTTCTTCACAAGCACGCCAAGTAAAAAAATAGGTAATCAGTGAAATTATTATTTGAAACTTCCTTGCTAGTTTATTCATTGTCTTCACTAATTACGTTTCGTAAAAACAACTTTTTTTCTTGCGCATCTTGGATCAATCCTTACAGGACTTTATGCAGGGCTCATCAAAATGTGCTGCGCCAAGAAAGCCGTTTTCAATTTTCTTGTTTCGACGAATAGGAGCTTGTAAATGCTATACGTATTCAACTGACTCTTCAACAACAGCGTCTCATCGCATATGCTCCACTAACGCTTCAATGCATCAGCTTTGTGACAGCTATAAGGCTGATAACATGGTCATTGTTTACATCTTGGGCGTGCCTTAATAAACTCCTTAATGACAAACTTTACATTTAAAAAGTTCCGAGTCCGCAAGCTATTGGCCAGTGGTCTATTACCCAAAAACTATTCATACTTCTTGTAACTGATCGAATTTGGAACAAATGATCCAAGTGGTGAACACCTGTTGTTTTTTCATTAAATCATTTAAATAACCTGTTACGAGATTAGTACAAGTGCTTTGAACCACGTATGTCTCGCTACCGCTTGAACTTGGGCGAAAAAATTCGTTCTCTGGCTACTGAAGTTGAAGTCAAGGATTTCTACGAGCTCTTGGAGCGTGGATGAGAAAGAGTGATTCAACTTCTAGACGTCACAGTTCAGGTTGACAAGAGAGCCCAAGTTGTTTATCTAATTCATTCTGTCGGGTGATCATTGAAGACAAACAAAGAATTTTACAAACAAACGATTATTTCCTAAAGCAATCTTAACTGTTTTAGAGATCTGATGTTTTATTGCACATGGAAGAGAACACGACATCACTCAGAAGTAATGGTGAACGTTTTTATCTGCTATCAACATCTATGATTGTGGTATTTTGCTACTCTCACACCATGGAATATGCTTATTCAGCTCAAGGTCAACAATTGCCAGACGAAAGAAAGTTCCTTGCTGATACTGAAGCCAGTACCTGAGTTAAACTGACAAATCAACTTCACAGCTCGATTTACTCGCCGCTACACGTGTTCACAGAACAAGCAGCAGGTTCACTTATCTGTGCGCGGTGATAATTCAAGGGAGACGCAAGAAGAGTATGAGCGAATCCTGCAAAGGAGAGGAAAAGGTGGAGAAAAGAACGGACATTTGCAGCTCACCAGAACCTAAAAAGGAACTTTCTGCAACTGAAGATAAACTTGCTTCCACATTTGCAACCTTTTGGAATATATGCAACACAATTCAAGGATTACCAATTTTGGTCATCCCTTACGCTGTCAGAAATGGTGGTTACTTAGCTGTATTGACTCTATTACTAGTTGCTGTGGCTTCTAACTACACTGGAAAAACTATCGTCCGGTGTCTTTATGAAATAGACCCAGAAAGCGGGAAACGAAAGCGGGTCCGTAAATCGTACGCAGATGTTGGCAACGCTTTCCTTCCGAGCATCGGCGGCCATCTTGTCCTCTGCACTCAGTTCTTAGAATTGCTTTTCGTTGCTTCAGTTTATCCTTTATTAGTTGGAAGATTAATCGCTAAGTCTTTCCCACATGTCGCCGCTTCTTGCTGGCTTTGGACGCTAATAGGAGGCGTTCTTTTTGTTCCGAATATTTTTCTTAAAAACCTATCACAAGTTGCCTGGACAAGCATCTTGACAGTGTTGTCAGCAAAGGTTATTTTCATAACAGTGATTGCCTACAGCCTGTCGCAGTTTCACAAATGGGAGCTCAGTTCCTTGGAACATTTTGACGTTAGCACATACCCATCTGCTCTAGGAATCCTTGTAGCAAGCTATCTATCACAGCCTTTCGTGCCCCTTATCGAGGGTAGCATGCGTCATAAAGAAAAATTTGATTTGCTGATGAATTACTCGTATGGAATAATGACATTACTTAACGTCATCATCGGAATTGTTGCTTACATTTCGTTTCAACCCAACACAGCTGAAGTCATAACAAACAATTTACCGGAAGGTTCATTCCGCCGAGCTGTGAATGTCATGGCGGCGGTGTTATCTTTCACTTCCTACACGCTACCAATGTTCACCATCTTTGACATCATAGAAAAATCTAACCTGCCCTGCCTTCCACAGGACTTTGGTAAATCCATCTTAAAACCATCTGTCATTTTACTTCGTTTGTCGTTAATATCTACAAGCGTCATTTTCGCGGCATCTTTTCCTGCGTACACTTATTTATTAGCCTTTGTGGGCAGTATAGCTGGTATCAGCCTGGAGTTCATTTTCCCGGCGTTGTTTCATCTAAAGATCTACTCGCGCGACATGCCATGGTACAATATTGCGGTGGATGTGGTTGTGTTTGTTGTGGGTATTTCTGTGTCAGTGACTGGAGCTTTCTTTTCTGGGCGTTCTATGATTAAGACATACAGCCAGCCATTGATTAACAGTTGTCCATAATACAAAGTAAAGCCGAGTTTAGCGAGAAGTGGAGAAAATGTTAACGCCAATGCAAGCAGCATTCTTAGGGGCAGTCAACAGATCGGTTCCCAAGCTTTACTCTGCACTGGGATATAGATATGGCCCTGACATCACACCCCCAAGTGTGTTTATTGTGGGCCAACTGAATCAAAGTAATAGGTAGCTGGCTGGTAATTTTTTCTTCAAGAAATTTGCTATGAACTGGAAGTTGAGACATGTTTGGTCGAAAAAAAGAAACATTTATAAATTTGCCGAAAACTAGAAGAAAGTGTTTCAAGGAGGCAAATTTCTGTGATTGCACTACTGACTATAAGCTGAATCTAAGAGTATTCTTGCATTGGAGAATATAATTTAGAAAGATATAACGGTGTTTAGAGTGATTATCGGTGTTACGCGTAAAATGGAAATGTCACTAAGATATTTTTGTCTTCATGTGTGAGAATATTGGCCCAAGATGATGACTGTACTAAAAAGACCTAAAAAAACTGAGAGAATCCTTTCCGTTGAAGCAAGTTCTTTCTGAAAATTAATCAATAAAACTACGTGCGGAATCATCCTGGACAGTGTCCATAAAATATTCAGAAAATATTAATTGGGCACGCGCAAAATACGAACCCGTATTGCACTGTAGGAACGTATTTTGTTTTTGTTTCTTACACACGCGGTATTCAGTCAGTACGACGTTCGGACAATTCAGGATATCTTTCAAAAACTGGAAATATTATAAAATGACATACCAGTGAAATAATAAATAGGTTATCCGACGGTTTAAGCACATCATAAGCGTGGCATATTGTTCATTGCTCGTATTTTTCCTCGCCCCTCGCTAAATACTTTGCAACTCGCTAAAACTCGGGGCGTATAAAATGAGGTGTAGATCTTAAATTAACAAAAGGCAAGCTTGTCTGGTGTGACCTGCTTTGTATTGCAATGATTGTCAGTTACCGACTTATTTTTTACCATAAGCTCAAATTACACACAAATAACACTAATCAATCAGCGATGCAGGAAAACTACTTTATAACTACTTCCGGGAATGGACTTACCTGCCGTGGCCAATAAGGTCAAAGGTTCACAAAGAAATATAGTATTTATGCAAATAAAATACGCTTATACCACCTAACAGTTTGTATGGCCGGTGCTATGATCTTAACTGAACAATTAACATTTGAGAAAACCAATGAGTAGACGACAATTTATAACTCGAGAAAATAATGCTCGCCGAAACCTGCCAGGATTCTAATACTTCGCCAAATGAGTACCTTTTAATTTATGACCCATGTCAACATCAGCCTCTGTAGCGTAATGGATAACGCGTCGGCCTCCTAAGCCGAAGATTGCGGGTTCGAGTCCCGTCGGAGGTGTTCATTTTGCTTCTTCTTTTTTTTCCCCATCCTATTGAAAAAGGTATGTTTGCTTAAGGTAATTCCCCTGAAATATAACTGACAATAGATTTTCGTTCAAACTTCGTCCACTGAATATTTATCATATGAGAAATTCATATTTGAAATAAAAGACGGGGGTGAAGGAGCACTGAGGCATTGAAAATGTCCCATTTTGACATTATTTAATGCTTTTAGAAGAACGCATTCCTAGTAATAATTCTAAAATCTTTGAGACCGAGACTCTTGAGAACACGCGTAAAACTATACAGTCAATACATCGTGTCGGACACAAATAAACATTTTAAGTTTGATTTATACAGAAATCTCAAGTCTTGATTAAAATTTGAACCAAACTTCTTGACATGGTCACCAAACAGCAAACTAGAAAATACTTCCAAA
>CM042754.1:6161530-6165959 GCA_022496165.2 Catalaphyllia jardinei
AACAGAGCGGGATACGGGATCTCAATTCCAGCGTGACTTCATCATAAGTTGACCAACGCAAAACCGGAAGCTAGCGAAAGTGAACCCTTTGTGCGTATGCATGTAGCTGTTCTGGTTTCATATTCATGAATAGCGGAACCTAGCAACGGACTTGTACCCTGTCAGGTCCTGTCAAGTGTATCTATTATCGCTTACCCTTTGTTAGTATCAGACTGTATGAAGTCTGAAACAAGCACGAACTAGTTGTCTATATTTCACGCGACACATAATACGGATATTTGCACGGATACTTTAACAACAAAGGTTTATACATAGATCATATTTTCCAGCTGTAATTATGTAATCAAAGCTTGTCTCATAGTTGGCACGCCTGAAGAGTTTTTTTTATGGGTGGGGGGGGGGGGGAGGCAAATTGGTGTCCATGACGGATAATACATATATAGATCCACAGGTCCCAAAATTTTTATGGATTACACGATTAGAACTTTGTTTAGTCGAACGCAATTATTTACTCGGTGACAACTTGACACCATCTCTCTTGTGCCCACTGACCGCAAAAGCCTTTCCAGCTGCGTGTCACGTGTACAGGGAGTAAATTAGGCAACCGCTTTCGCACTAGTGCAGAGCATTGTGGTCCGCTCAAAACGAGGCTCTACCACAGCGCAATACATTGTGGTCCGCTGAAAGCGAGGCTAAAAACCACAACGAAATCTCAAATTTTCATACATTTCTTTTATATTTAGATTATGAACTACGCTCGCTTAGCAGTTTCACATTCTTCGAATTCGCACATGGACGATGCGTGAGACTTACTATGTCAAAACACATGGGGCTTAGGGAGAGACCATTAGGTGGGAGTGGAAACAGGATTCGGGACCGTCTTTGAGCTAGCACCAGATGGAATGTCAGACGTACAAACTAAGACACATCTTCAAATACATAGCTGATTGTCTTCCAAAACACCAGGACTAGGAATATGGGAGTGAACAATCCCTTTCTTTTACTGATACGTAAAAAGAAAAACAAAAACAAAATAGCGAAACATTTAAGGAACGAAGTGCAACAATAATGTCTGGTTACTTATCTGCTATCCATTGCATACTGGTAAGCCTTTCATGATCGTTTCTGTGATGTTTACTTTTGTAAAGTTTCTCCCGTCGGAGGTGTGTTTTTTTGGTTCTTTTTTCCAAGCTACTGAAGAAGGGATATTTGCTAACGATTTTCAAGTATTTTGTAAGGTAAATAGAAAGGAATTGTGCAGAAACATCGGGTTCTTGAGAAGCGCTAGAAGTTTACAGCATTATAAACTAAGGATAGCGCACAAATCGAGAATTAATTTAGTATGCTCACCGAAACCTGCAAAGTTTCCAATATACTGTAGACTACTAAAGTATTACATTTTAATTATTAGTGGGGAACTTAAGCAAACTACGACGACGACGGCAAAAACAAACAAAAGGTTAAGCAAAGCAATAGCTGTGCAACATTTCTTTTCCGTCTTCTGCGAACTTGAGCGTGAAATGACCAAGTTCTGCGTAGTATGAGAAACGTAAACTACGGCGGAAAATTTTTTCGCACTTCCAATGCCGGCATATTTAGCCTGAACTAGCTGTTACAGCCATTGGCTTACTGAACAGATCTCGACAATTGTGAATTTCGCTTGTAAAATATACATTTATTTTTTTTCCTAGGCGTCGTCTTCGCGTGTCGTCGTCGTCCTCGCTTGAGCTCTCTACAGTGTATTCAAGCAACACCGGCGGCCTCTGTAGCGTAATGGATAACGCGTCGGCCTCCTAAGCCGAAGATTGCGGGTTCGAGTCCCGTCGGAGGTGTGTTTTTTGGTTCTTTTTTTCCAAGCTTTTAAAGAAGGGATATTTGCTAACGATTTTCAAGTATTTTATAAAAGGTAAATGGAAGGGCAACGTGAAGCAACATCGCGTTCTTGAACAGCACTAGACGTTTACAGCATTATAAACTAAGGATAGCACTCAAATCGAGTATCTGATTTAGTATGCTCACTGAAACCCGCAAAGTTTGCAATACACTGTAGATTACTAAAGTATTACATTTAAGTAGTAGTGGGGAGCTTAAGCAAACTAGGACGGCAAAGAGAACGTCAACAAACAAAAGGTTTAATGGGCAAAACAGTAGCTGTGCAACATTTCTTTGCCGTCCTCTGCGAACAGGAATGTGAAATGACCAAGTTTTGCGTAGTCTGAGAAACGCGAACTACGACGGAAATTTTTTCCCATTTCCAATGCCGGCATATTTAGCCTGACTGAGCTCGCTGTTACAGCCGTTGACTTACTGAACAGATCTCAACAATACATTTATTTTTTTTTACTGGGTGTCGTCTTCGGTGTCGCCGTCGTCCTCGCTTGGGCTCTCTACAATGTATTCAAGCAACACCAGCCTCTGTAGCGTAATAGATAACGCGTCGGCCTCCTAAGCCGAAGATTGTGGGTTCGAGTCCCCCCGGAGGTGCATCCCTTGGTTTTTTTATTTTTCAAGCTACTGAAAAAGGAATCTTTGCTCACCATTTTGAAGTATTTTATAAAAGGTAAATGGAAGAGCAACGTTAAACAACATGGGATATGGCATACTTGAACAGCACTAGAAGTTTACAGCCGCATTATTAACTAAGGATAGCACACAAAACGAAAATTAGTTTAGTACGCACACCGAAACCTGCGCGGGGTGCGAGTACGTCGGAAGTGTTCTTTTCGCTCTTTTTTGTTTTTAAGCTACTGAAGAAGATATGTCTGCTAAGTAAGCAAAAGAAAAGGACAGCGGGAAAAACATTGCGTTCTTCAACAGCACTAGAAGTTTACATATCTTTACATAGCACAGCCACTCAAATGCATGGAGAATTAATTTAGTATGCTCATCGAAACCTACAAAGTTTCCAATACACTGTAGATTACGAAAGTAGTAAATTTTAATTACTCGGCCTCTAAGCCGAAGATTACGGGTTCGAGTCCCGTCGAAGGTGTGTCGCTTGCTTCTCTTTTCTTCAAACTACTGAAGAAGACATATTTGCTAACAATTTCTACGTATTTTAACAAAGATAAATGAAGGGACACGGGTAGAAACATCACGTCCTTGAACAGCACTCGAAGTTTTAGAGATCTTTTCAGCATTATTAACAAAGAATAGCACTCCAATCTACAATTATAGTATATTCACCCAAAACTTTTAAGTTTCGAATACATTGTACAGTGGAACCTCGACGACGAAGTCGCTTGGGACCGGCCAAATTTGTTCGTTAAATGGAAAGTTTGTTATATCGAAAATCTCGACATAACGAATTTGAAGGGAAAGGACCAAAATTTTCGTTATATTGAGGTCATAGTTATGATTGACTTGTAACACAAGTGACTTCTGTGGAAATACTATAGTGCCAATGTCTATCACAAAAAATTACCCGTTGACTGAAAGGTTGCTGTCACTTTACCATAAGGATTAAAGGATTTGTTGACTGTTGATCTCTTCAGCGTTGGTCCTCTGTCGCGTGCTTACATTGTATTTTACGTTTGGGCTTCCGGATTATGTTCGTTATATCGAGGAATTCGTTATTTTAATATCGAGGTTCGTTATATTGAGGTTCTGTTCCATACATTTTACAGTAGTTTTGGCCAGGAAGTAGAGTATCGTTCGTTATATCGAGGACTTCGTTAAATCGAGGTTCCACTGTAGATTACAAAAGAAATAAATTCTAATTACTGTGTGTCGTCAACAGAAGCCTCTGTAGCGTAATGGATAACGCGTCGGCCTCCTAAGCCGAAGATTGCGGGTTCGAGTCCCGTCGGAGGTATAGTTTTTGCTTTTTGTCCAAGCTACTGAAAAATGAATATTTGCTAACGATATTCAAGTATAAAAGATAAATTAAATGGAAGGGCAACGTGGAGCAACATCACGTTTTTGAACATCACCAGAACTTTACACCATTACAAACCCACAGCATTATATACCATAGGTGGGTGTGTGAGGCCGTTTACAGCATTATATGCTAAGCTAATAGCACTCAAATCGATAATTTAATAACCACTTTTTCAGCCAATAACTACCGATGAAAAAGAAGCTGTTTAAGGGGCATTGCCAAGCTATTTGGCAACTTTATAAAAAGCTTGAAGGTGTCTTCGCATCAACTGAATTCCAAAATTAATGATCTAGTTTTGTTATTAAAGACTGTTTGAAGGTAATGAAACTGCTTCCTGTCGCCTCTCGCTTCAGATGGCATGGGTGGAAATGGATTGAAACTTGAAATAATTGGCCAATTTTTTCAAGTTTTGATGCTACCTGTTCCAAAAATCCTCAAGAAATTTATTAGGGTTAGCCCTCTGTGATAAAATTCATTTCATATCTTCGTTGTAGCTTTACAGAAGCATTTTGTTTACGATTAACCCTTTAATGCGCAATGTTGACTTAT
>CM042754.1:6165969-6178469 GCA_022496165.2 Catalaphyllia jardinei
ACGATTTTACTCGTCAAAGGGAGACCCCTTGCGCACTAAAGGGTTAAGGTGATTCTCGAGTAAAAGAACCCGCCATAGATTTCCGATGAAACTTGGTATGGTGTCATTACAATACAAAGAAATGTTAAAAACGTAATAAAAAGAGGGGGTCGCCGTGCTTGTTTTCATGCCACGATGCTGACAAATATGGTTATTTAGGTGACTTTGGTAATCTCAGTGCGGAACAAATAAGCTCGATTATTTTTCAATGCGGTGTGCTATATCACGCAGAGTTCGACTTTCTTTGATTGCTTATTCATCTACGTCCCAGAAAAAATGGCTTTAAATACCTTGCATTATTAATTGATATTTTTATCCTTTAATTAAAGGAAACATAATTTGGACTTGCTCTATTGGGCTCGTTACGTCTCTATCTGTAGCATTTACTTCATTTGCCAAAAAAGTAGCCATAGATTTCTGCCAAATTTTTCTCAGTTATTGCGGATATTGTTCTCATTGAATTTTTAAAATAAAAAGTGGGGGTCACCGTGCTCGTTTAAGAGAAAAGCAGCTTTTATCGCGCTATCGAGCTTAGTTTGAGGGAAATCTCTTATGTTTTGTACGCGCGCGCGCTCATGTGCGCGCGCTGATGACGCAAAAATCGTGCGCAGTAGGAATGCGCAATGCAAAACTCGGGAATCACCTTTAAGCCTCAAAGTAATGAGTTAAGCTCAGAATCGACCAAAAACATCAAAATACTCGTGAGACTGCTCCTTTAAGATCACAAGATTGAGTCCCATTCAGAAAACGCCCTTTGGCTGTGTAATAGGCTTATGCTGACGATGGCGCATCTTGAAAAAATTTAGTAGCTTACATTTCTGAAGTTTCTCGAGTTTGTAATTGGTGTCTATATCTTCCCCAATATTTGCCATCGTGGGTCAATTTTTGTTTTATTATTGTCTACATGTTACCTTTTTTAGTCATCGAATGTTTCTTCCCCCGTGTGGTGAATAAGTGGGAAAATGAATCTACCCCATAAGAGAGGATGAAGAGTGGAGTGTTTATTTAGGTCTGGTTCCTAAGCTCATCCCTCTGATGTTATTTTTAGGCTTATGGTATGCAGGGGTGCTTGTGACTTGTTAGAATAAATCTTTGAGAAGGCCCACCTTGAGTAAGGAATGTTTCCAAATAAGCAAACCAAACCAAACGAATCAAGATGGCGCGTATTCGGCGAAAATTCAAACTTGCTTTGTTGGAAAAGACGCCATTTTGGAAAAGACGCTTGTTCACGTGTCTCTCATGACAATTCCTCATTGGTTGAGGTACGCACGAGCCCCGACAAACAAGGCCCGACAAGACGTTTTGAGATCAAGCACTGTCAGGTATCGCACGACCAACCCCGACCTTATCGTAGACTTGTCTGAATTCACCGCACACTAGCCGACAAGTGAAGATTTTTTGTGGGCCGACTGAGAAAAGAAGAAGAAGAAGAGTCAGCTCTTTTATCCGTTCGGAGCGGAATGGTGGGAACTTCGTTATCATTTGCTTAATTCTCCAGTTTCCTGTCTCTTGTCAAAAGACAACAATACTTGAAACCGAATTGTTAAGGGTAAGCGACATCTTGTTCGTTTGGTTTGCTGATGTCCCGGCGAATTTTAACCCGATTTGACTCCGACAAAAAATCTGCAATGTGTATGTATATTTTTTTGTGACTTTAGGTTCTTAAAAAGAAAACAATAAATGCTACTTGCATACTTCAGTATTAATACTATCTTAAGTGTACAAGTGTGTCCTCGTTTTCCCTTACAGATTGCAAATCAAGTTTCTCGTTCCCAAGAAGTACTCATATTTTGTAATCCGGTCTTCTGTTCTTCCAACAAAATAATGCGTGGAAATGTACCAAGTCTTGTTACGAAATTTGGAGCTAAATTAAATTAAAAGGCACCACGACAGCCATTCTTACCGAAAACCAAACTTTTTTAGATAACCAAATCGCTAAAAAAAACTTCTCAATTTTTGCCGATATCATTATGATCCCAAAAAAATTTTTTGTAATGGATAACGCGTCGGCCTCCTAAGCCGATTGATTGCGGGTTCGAGTCCTGTCGGAGGTGTGTCGCTTGGTTCTTTTTTTCCACGCTACTGAAGAAGGGATTCTTGCTAACGATTTTCAAGTATTTTTATGGTAAATGGAAGAGAAACGTGCAGAAATTAACATCGCGTTCTTGAACACCATTAGAAGTTTAGAGCATTATAAACTAAAGCAATAAAAATTGTCAAGTACTTGTGAAGAATGTAAATTTCGTGGCTAAAGATAAAGATAGCAATCAAATCGGAGAATTAATTTAGTATGCTAACCGAAACCCGCAAAGTTTTTTCAATACGTAATGGATTACTTAAGTAAGATATAGATTTCGGTCAACCTAAAAGCGGAGCTCCTGTAGCCCGTTTAGGCTTACCCAGGATAAGGTTGAATTTTGATTTGGGCTTTGTAACTTTGCTGTGATGTTTTCTGCATATTGTTTGGCCTTCTATTTTGAGCTATAAACTTGAACCCGCGATATGGTCACGTGACATTCGTCAGCGGATACCTTGATTTGAAAGGTGTCAATTGATCATAACATGATGTCATATATCAAAAGGTACACAGTAAACCAAAGCGGCATGTCTCTGTCAACCTATTATTTGGAGTATGGCTGCCGTCGTCGTCGTTGTCGTCGTAGTGGTCGTCGCCGTCGTGCGTACGCGCCCACGAGCAATACCGCTGCCCATGATAACCATGAGAAAATCAATAAGTGGATTTCTTTTTCCTATATTGTTATGGGGCTCCGCTTAGCGGCCCTTCGTCCGCCGGAGCTACGCTATTAAATTTTAATTACCAGTAGGAAGCTTAAGCAAACCACGACGAGAACATCAGCAAACAAAAGGCTTAACGAGCAAAACAGTAGCTATGCAACATTTCTTTGCCGTCCTCTGCTAAACAAGAGCATAAAGTGACCAAGTTCTGCGTAGTCTGAGAAACGCGACCTACAGCGGATAATCTTTTGCATATCCAGTGCCGGCATATTTAGCCTGATTGAGCACGTTCTTACAGCAATTGGCTTACTGAGCAGATCTTAACAATTTATTTTTTCAGGCGCCGCCGTCGTCGTTGCTTGAGCTGCATACAGTGTATTCAAGTAACATTGACCACTGTAGCGTCATAATTAAGTCATTTTCAAAAGTCATTTTGCTGAAACTGCCTTTTGGTGCTTCAGTGGCAAGCGTCTGTTTGCACTTTCCACCATCTGTTTGTTCGGTTGTGTTGGGTTGGGGCGTTTGTTTGCACTCGTTTGTATACTCAGTTATCTGCCGTTCATTCAGCTGTTATTGTTTGTGCAGGGTATATATGTCCCTTATTCAAACTCCTTTTAAAGTTTCGAAATGCATCAAAACAAAGCGAGAGTTAATGACTCCTGTTTTTATCCCGAGTAGAACACGAAAAACCCAACCAACCAGAAAAGATTGATCCCAATAGAACCACCTAAATCGATCCCGACTTTCTCTGTCCGACCTCGTAGCTCAGTCGGCAGAGTAACGGTAGATCTAATCCGGAAGTCGTGGGTTCCACCGAGGTAAAAAGATTTTTTTCTTTACCTCGTGTGGTTCCCAGATTCCCTTTACTAGGGCTAACGCCCAGTGGGTTATTCATGGGTTAAATTAGCACTTCAATTTACACTTCAGAATTATTGGTATGTCCTTTGGTTTGTTTTCTTTTTAAAGCTACCGAAGAAGGGAAATTTGCTAACGATTTCAATTCAGAACGCCCACATGGGGATTCACTCTCTCACCATGATAATCTCTGGCTAGATTAAAATTTGTAACGCGAGAAATTAATGTCCTAGGATCAACCGATTCAACAGAAACTGGTTTGGGTTGATGTGATTGACTTTTCTTAACAGAACACTTTTCAAACATTTTCGGTTGAATGGCGGTAGCTCCTGGGAATAGTCTTTACGTGAGCTATAATCACGCGACCTGATCCCACAAATTGCTTTCTCAAATAACCGTTTCAACCTGGTTTGATGCCAGTTGAAAAAGTCGATGAACCAAACCAACCGGCCGAAATTATAATGCGGTAACGACTCCTGTTTTTACCCATTAGAACACGAAAAACACAACCAGCCAGAAACGATTGATCCCAATAGAACAAGATCTAAATAACCCTCTGTCATAGGCACCAGCCTCTGTAGCGTAATGGATAACGCGTCGGCCTCCTAAGCCGAAGATTGCGGGTTCGAGTCCCGTCGGAGGTGAACTTTTTTCTTTTTTTCCAAGCTACTGAAGAAGATATATTTGCTAACAATTTTCAAGTATTTTATGCTCTTTGATTCGTTAAGCTGGATATATTTTTCATGTATTTAAAGGCGGACGCAGTAATGGCTGAGCTTAGTTTGCTGGGTATTGTAAACAGCGCCGATAAGTAACGACCAAGTTGGAGATAATTTAGCCGCTTGTGGCCTGGCCGTTTATTTTCCTATCATTTTACACACTACGATGTAACCAAAAGATCAGTTCCCAGCAAAGGTGAGGGAATATCCGCAAGATGAAATCAAAAATACTTGACAAGAAAGGCTGGCTGGTCCGGGCCGGAAGAGGGTCATATCACAACATCAGCGCAACTGAAAGGAGCCTTGTTCACTCGTTGAGCGCTCGAAGCAAAAGAGGCCCTTCACGTGCTTAAATGCGAGTGAACTAAAAGTCCCGGATTACCGGAAAAAACCCTCAGCTGGGAACTGGGCTTAGTCTAAGGGAATTAAGCAGCATAAATACCCTTATCCAGGTGATAAATTTTCTTTATGGGTAAATGGAAGGAGCACGCGATGAAACATCAACGTGCTTGAACAGCAGTAGAAGTTTACAGATCTTTACAGCAGTATTAACTAAGGACGGCACTAAATCGAGTATTAATTTACTATCCTGAACGAAACCTGCAAAGTTTCCAATGCACTGTAGATTTCTTAAGTAGTAAATTTTAATTACTGTGCACTGGTCCTTATTTTCTGTAAAAAAGGAACAAATGACAGAAGGAAGCAAAACCAGCAGGGCAAGTAAATCAAAACCGCCTCCCCACCCCTCCCCCCCCACCTTTGCTCAAAAATGAAGAAACACGGGGATAAACATCGCGTTCATGAACAGCATTATAAGCTTACAGATCTTTACTGGCATTGTAACGCTTGCGGCGAGTCAAACTTTGAGATACTGTCGGGACTATCTTACGGGTCGTCTGCGAGGTAGCAAGAATCATGGAAAACCAAGTTGACGTTTAACGGCGATTTATTGCTTCAAATAGTAACGATCGTAAACTCAAATAACAATATATTGAATTTTTAATCAATTTAATTGAAATGCTGCGTAACATAAGATCAAAAGGGGCGTGTAACAGTCTAGGAGTGTGCGTGGATAACGCGACAAAAAAAACAGCGATAAACATAAATTAACATAAACAATCACTATAAAACTACGCTAAAAACTTTTCGAGATTGTATAATAGATGTAAAGATGAACATTTGCGGCTGATTAACAGCCCAGAATAGCCTGGTCTTGAATGTGGGCCTTCACGATTACTCTCCTCTTGAATCCAAGACAATTAAAATTGTATTATGTACGATTCTGTACATCAATGTATTTTCGCCCAAAATAGAACAAACTAAACCTAAACAAACTAAAATAAAACTACAAAAATCACTTACATATCGGTCCCGCTTGTGCCAAGGTTAAGAAAAACGAAGAACAGCAAAGGTGCTACTAGTCAAGGCGAAATCTTACGAAACTCTCCTAAAAGGTCGCTGAACTAAGGTTTTATATGCGCGTGGTGACGCTAAAAGGTCCGATTACAAAACCAATACAAAACAAGATAAACATTCGTAAACACTGTAACTTAGGCACGCAATCAAACTAATCGATAGCTGATCTAATAAAAATCGAGACTTTGTCTACTAACCTCAACAGGCATTATTAACTAAAAATAGCATTCAAATCTAGAACAAAGTTGCAAAGTTTGCAATACACGGTAGATTTGTAAACTAGTAAATTCTAATTACTTATTAACGACATCATCCTCTGTAGCGTAATGGATAACGCATCCGCGGCCTCCTAAGCCGAAGTTTAGGGGTTCGAGTCCCGTCGGAGGTGTGTCTTGTAGTTCTTTTCTTCAAAGCATCCGAAGAAGAAATATTTGCTATTCATTTTCCACTACTTTAAAGGTAAATGGAATGGGTATGAGGAAAAATATCGCGTTCTTGATAAGCACTGGACGTTTGCAGCAAATATAACATAAGGCTAGAACTCAAATCGAGAAGTAATTTAGTATGCTCACTGCAAAGTTTCCAACTCACGGTAGATTACTAAATTTGTGTAATTTTACTTAGTAGGCGTTATCAACGTCATCCTTTGTAGCGTAATGTATGACGCGTCGGCCTCCTAAGCCAAAGATTGCGGGTTCGAGTCCCGTCGGAGGTGTGTCGCTTGGTTCTTTTTTTCTCCAGCTACTACATGAAGAAGGTATATTTGCTGACGAATTTCAACAATTTTATAAAAGAAATTGGAATAGAAACGTGCAGAAACAAAGCGTTCTTAAACAACACTAGAAGTAACTGCTAAACGTTATAGACTAAGCATATAGCACTCAAATCGAGAATTAATTCGGCAACATTGTTTGAGAAAAATGTGGGATATCTTTACTAAATAAATTACAAAATCTGCAAAATAGAGCAGCCCGTGTTTGGACCTACTACCAAAACCTGCAAAGTTTCCAATACGCTGTAGATTACTAAAATAGTGAATTTTAATTACTGTTAGCTATCAATACCGGTCTCTGTGGAAAACGCGTCGGCCTCCTAAGCCTAAGGTTGCGGGTTTGAGTCCCGTCGGAGGTGTGTCGTATGGTTCTTTTTTTTTTTTCAAGCTACTGAAGAATTTATATTTGCTAACGATTTTCAAGTATTTTACAAAATGTAAATGGGAGAAACATGGCGTTCTCTATCAGCAGTAGAATTTAAGAAAACATTCTGAACTAAGGATTGCACTCCAATTGATAATTAATTTACTATGCTCCGAAGCTTGCAAAGGTTCTAATACACAGTAGAGTACTAAAGCCGGTAAGTAAAGATAAAGTCTGCATATGAGCCAAGTGGTTTATCATGCCGGAGCTTATCCCGGCTTCAGTAAAATGAAGCGACTAGGAGTATTGCTACTCCCCCCTGGATGGGATGCTGGTACTCATTTATACACCTGGGTGGAGAGAGGCACCGTGAGAGTAAAGTGTCTCGCCTATAAAACAAAACACGATGTCCCAATGGCAGGCCAAGGCTTGAACCCGGACCGCTCGCTCGAGAGTCAAGCACACAAACAATGAAGCCAACGCGCCTCCCAGAGACAGCATTAAAAGTTTCCAGATCTTTACAGCATTATGAATCAACTGATAGCACTCAAATTGACAATAATGTAGTATGCTCACAGAAACCTGCAAACTTTCCAATACAACACTGGTCTCTGTAGCGTAATAGGATAACGCGTCGGCCTCCTAAGCCGAAGATTGAGGGTTCGAGTCCCGTCGGAGGTGTGTCGCTTGGTTCTTTTTTCCCCCAAGTTACTGAAGAAGATATGTTCAAGTATTTTATAAATGCGAATTGGAAAGGACACGGGAAGAAACATTGCGTTCTTGAACAGCACTAGACGTTTACAAAACATGTTTACATCATTATTAACATAAGATAGAACTTGATTAATTCAGTATGCTCGCTGAAACTTGCAAAGTTTCCAATACACTGTGGATTACTACAGTAGTAAATTTTAATTACTGTGTGTTATCAACACCAGCCTCTGTAGCGTAAAGGATAACACGTCGGCCTCCTAAACCGCAGATTGAGGGTTCGAATTTTGTCGGAGGTGTGTCGCTTGGTTCTTTTTAGCTACAAGCTACTGAAAAAGATATATTTGCAAACGATTTTTCAAGTATTTTATAAACTTAGGGCCGGGTCGCACTAAAGCCAATTTTGTTTACTTCCAATTTTTTGGCGAGCAAATAATTTTGGCGGTGGTCGCATTGGACCAACATGTTTTAACCAAAACTTCGCTGATCGACATATAAGTCAAAAGATTTACCGGAAAACAAAACGTCTCGCACGTTTATTGTGCACAGCAATAGATTTCATTCGAGAGTTTAACTCTTCGCAGATTTTTCTCTACTCTGCATGTTCTTTTCTCTCTGCTCTCCCGCAACGCGTGATTTTCGGCTCCTAAGTGGACGAGCAGTTTTCACTCGGCTTGCTTGCGTTTGTGTTGTTGCTTCCACCACTTGCGATCGAGAAAGACTGTCTTGCTGAAGCCATCTCTTGAAACTGTTGCCAGTAATCAGATCAAAGAAACGAGTCACAAGAATTTGAATAAAAACGCCGTTCATATACCTCGTTTTCATTGAACTGACTGGACTAGCTGACCAAAGTTATTTATCGCGGCGCAATTTTATCCAGACATGTTTGAAAAATATGACAGTTAAATGGTTAAAAAAAAAATTGTTTGGTTTGCCCAAATTTGGGAGCCTCCGAGGCAGCACTTCGGCTTCTTTGAAGATTGGCGAAATTTTGGCAATCCGCAGAAAATTGGCAAGTTTTTGAAACTGGGGGTCGCACTTATTTTGTGCTTCTTGTTGACAGAATTAATGTAGAATGCCCACCAAAACCTGCAAAGTTTCCAATACACTGTAGATTACTAAACTATTAGATTTTAATTGCTGTGTGATCAACACCGGCCTCTGTAGCGTAATGGATAACGCGTCGGCCTCCTAAGCCGAAGATTGCGGGTTCGAGTCCCGTCGGAGGTGTGTCTTTTGTTTTGTTTTGTTTCTCAAGTTTCTGAAGAAGGAATATTTGCTAGGGATATTCATGTATTTTTATGAAAGGTTTACTTAAATGGAAGGGCAACGTGCAGCAACATCGCGTTCTTGAACAGCACTAGAAGTTTTACATAGAACTCTAATCGGGAATTAATTTAATATGCTCACAGAACCTGTGATACAATACAATGTACATTTCTAAAGTAGTAAATTCTAATTACCGGCAATCTGGCAACACCGGCTTTTGTAGCGTAATGGATAAATAACGCGTCGCCTTCCTAAGCCGAAGATTGCAGGTTCGAGTCCCGTCGGAGGTGTGTCGCTTGGTTCTTTTTTCCCAATCTAACGAAGAAGGTTTTTTTTTCTAACGATGATTTTCAAGTATTTTATAAAAGGTAAATGGAAGGGAAACGGGAACAGCACAAGCATCATGAACAAAAGATAGCACACAAATCGAGAATTAACTTAGTATGCTCACCGAAACCTGCAAAGTTTCCAGTACACTATAGATTACTAAAGAACAGGAGTATGGCTCCTGTAAAGAAGTAAGTTTTAATCACTGTGTGTTATCAACGTCAGCCTTTGTAGCGTAATGGATAAAGCGTCGGTCTCCTAAGCCAAAGTTTGCAGTTTCCAGTCCCGTTAGAGGTGTGTTGCTTGGTTCTTATTTCCCCTACTACTGAAGAAGATATTTTCAAGTATTTTATTTTTTTTATACTACTGAAGAAGACATATTTGCTAACGACTCTTATGTATTGTATGAAAGATAAATGAAGGGACACGGGGAGAAACATCGCGTTCTTGAATAGTACTTGTCTAGAAGTTCTAGAGATCTTTTCAGCATTATTAACAAAGGATAGCACTCAAATCTGCAATGATAGTGATCTCACCGAAAACTGCAAAGTTTCTAATACACTGTTTGTTGTCAACACAGGCCTCTGTAGCGTAATGGATAACGCGTCGTCCTTCTAGGCCGAATATTGTGGGTTCGAGTCCCGTCGGAGGTGTTCTTTCTGCTTCTTTTTTTTTTTTTCATCCTATTGAAAAAGGTATATTTGCTTAATACCTTAACAGAATATCAAACAACTCGAGAAATTAATGTTCATTGAAACCTGCAAGGTCGTGTCCTTGGATCGGTTTGGGTAGATGCGGTTGACGTTTTTCAGTAGAACCCTTTTCCAACCGTTACGTTTTCGGTTGAATCGCGGTAGCTCGTATAGGGACAATTCCCAGGAAAAGAACCCAACTAACTCAACAACCAGAAATGATTGATCCCAATAGAGCAAGACCTAAATAACCGTTTAACATAAGCGCTGGCCTCTGTAGCGTAATGGATAACGCGTCGGCCTCCTAAGCCGAAGATTGCGGGTTCGAGTCCCGTCGGAGGTGTTTCTTATTGTTCTTTATTTCCAAGCTACTGAAGAAAAAGTATTTGCTAACCATTTTCAAGTGTTTTATAATAGATAATGATGGTAGGGACCTTCTTGAAGGAAGTTTCCAATACACTGTGTAAACTAGCACTAGAGAGCCTAAAAAGGGTGTTCAAGTTTTTTTAGGAAAGTAAAAATTTTTTGATTGAGCTGTTAGGAAGACGTGAAATTGGCCTCCCCCCAGCAGGAGCGAGAGGATTTGTTCTCGTTTACTTGCATTACGTGATACGAGTTACGACCGGTCAGTAAAAACACGAACTGCAGTTGAAAATTTAGCCCGCATTCTGTGTTTACACTGAGTCTCTGTTTTATATATTTAGTTCGTAATGCTTAGTCCCGGACCGTTTATGTCAAGTCCGCAGTCCTCAGTTAGTGTTTTTTTCTCACCGAGTAAATCGACACAGGCGATGCCTGTTCCGTCGGTATGCCAGACGAGTTGCTTTTATTACTAAAGCTAGGACAATAATTCTGTTTACGAACACGAATTTTACTTTCGAAACAATGAAACTGAGGACATGTTGGTGCGCAACATGTTGGTGAGCAAAACAATAGCTGTGCAATATTTCTTTGCCGTCTGCGAACAAGAACGTGAAATTACCAAATTCTGCGTAGTCTGAGAAACGCGAACTAGGACGGAAAATTTTTCGCATTTCCAATGACGGCATATTTAGGCTGACCAAGCACGCTGTTGCAGAATTGACTTACTGAACAGATCTCAACAATAGCGAATTTCGCTTGTAAAATATATTTTGATTTATTTACTAGGCGTCGTCTTCGGTGTCGCCGTCATCCTTGCTTGAGCTCTCTACAGTGTATTCAAGCAACACCGGCCTCTGTAGCGTAATGGATAACGCGTCGGCCTCCTAAGCCGAAGATTGCGGGTTCGAGTCCCGTCAGAGGTGTGTCACTTGGTTTTTTTTTTTTAAGCTACTGAAGACTGAAGATATATTTGCTCACGATTTTGAAGTATTTTATAAAAGGTAAATGGAAGGGCAGCATAGAGCAACATCGCGTCTTTGAACAGCATTACAAGATTACGGCAATATAAACTAAGCCGGGAGAGCACCCAAATCGAGAATTAGTTTAGTACGCTCACCCAAACCTGCGCTGTTGCAAGTCCCGTCGGAGGTGTTCTTTTCGCTTTTTGTTATCAAGCTACTGAAGAAGATATGAGTGCTAACAAAGCGAACTGTAAGGATAGCACTTAAATCGATAACTAAGTTACTTTTTTGAGCCAATAACTGTCGATGGAAAAGAAGTTGTTTAAGATCACGAGTTTGAATCCCATTAAGAAAACGCCTTATGGCTGTAAAATAGGAAATTTTAAAAACTGCTTATGCTAACGATGGCGCATCTTCAAAAAATTATTAGCCTACATTTCTGAAGTTTCTCGAGTCTGTAATCGGTGTCTATATCTTCCCCAATATTTACCATCCTTAATCAATTTTTGTTTTATTATTATCTACATGTTACTGTTTTTAGTCATCGTATGTTCCTTTCCCCGTGTGGGGAATAAGTCGGAAAATGAATCCACCCCATAAGAGAGGATGAAGAGTGGAGTGTTTATTTAGGTCTGGTTCCTAAGCTTATCCCTCTCACTGATGTTATTTTTAGGCTTATGGTATGCAGGGGTGCTTGTGACTTGTTGGAATAAATCTTTGAGAAGGCCCACCTTGGGTAGTGGTAAGGGATGTTTCCAAATAAGCCAAACAAACGAAACGAAACAAGATGGCGCCTATTCGGCGAAAATTGAAACTTGCTTTGTTGGAAGAGACGCCATACTGGAAAAGATGCTTGTTCACCTCACTGCCATGACAATTCCCCATTGGTTGAGGTACGTCCGAGCCCCGACAAACAAGGTCCGACAAGACGTTTTGAGATCAAGCAATGCCAGATATCGTCCGACAAGTCCCGATCTTGCCGCAGATTTGTCTGAATTCACCGCACACTAGCTGACAAGTGACGATTTTCTGTCCACCGACAAAAAACGGCTAGTGTGCGGCGGCCTTAAAACATCCAGAAATTTCGGTTGAAAGTCCAGTGGAATAGTAATTTTTCAAAAAATCCGTTCGGATACTGTGCACTTCTTCTAGAAGAGTCTCTTTTATCCGTTCGGAGCGGAATGGTGGGAACTTCGTTATCACTGGCTTAATACTCCAGTTTCCTGTCACTTGTCTACAGTCAACAATACTTGAAACCGAATTGTAAAGGGTAAG
>CM042754.1:6200531-6216454 GCA_022496165.2 Catalaphyllia jardinei
CAATACCAACCTATACCTATAAAAAAATTTTTCTACACCATGAGGCTTTGGCATTCTCTCTCCATCCATTTAGATTTGAGTAGATTTGCTGCTAGAGCTGTGACAGTCGTAACCTGTGTTAGAGCTACCCTTTCGTTTTGTTGAAGGACAGCCGTGACACAGGCTATGACAGCCGCCCATGACTACTGCCTAGCTGTGTGCATTTGGTCCTCAATCATTCTCTTCCATATCATTTTGGGTGACTTAATCTCTTCCTCCCCTCTCGTCTCCTCTCCTGCAATAATGTAAGACAGTGCTTTTCTCTGTCTTCCCTATTATGTGTCCAATTCATTGCCATCTTCAAAAATTTATCTCATCACTTGAAGTAGAGCATTATTAATAGCATTTGCATAAAATTCAAGAATTTATTTTATCGTAATTCTTCATTATTTTTATGAAAAGACTGGAAGGGCTTAAGAATAAGCTCAAGGAGATAGAACAGTTTTTCGCTTCTCTTGTTCCTTTTCATTCGAAAATTACCAACGGCAGTTTCAATAGAAAACTGGTTATAGGAAAGACAAACTTACAGCTCTATTCACGTGTAGAACGAACTAAATTAAACAATTCAATTGCAGGAAGCAAGGATTGCGGCACAAAAAGCAGAAGAGTTGAGGAAAGAGGAAGAAAGGAAACGTCAAGAAGAGGAAAGAAAGAAACGTGAAGAGGAACAACGTAGAAAGCAGGAAGAAAGACGGAAGCAGGAGGAAGAAAGAAAGCGACGCGAGGAAGAGGAAAGAAGAAAGGAAGCAGAGCTAAGAGAGAAACGAAAGGCAGTTGAAGAGAAACGGAAAGCTGAAGAAGAAAAGAGACGGTTAGAACTAGAGAAAAGAAGGGAAGAAGAAGAACTTGCTAGGAAGAAAGCTGAAGAGGCTCAGAGAAAAGCTGAGGAGGAAAGAATAGCGAGGGAAAAGGCCTTAGAGGAGTCACGAAGAAAGAAACTTGAACAGGTGACCTCCTATTCTTGGTTTTTTTTTCTCAGTTTTGTTTTATTCTTAACGGAGCTTTACAATCCGATAAGCTATTTAACAGTACTAACAGCAAACTGTTTTTAACATTAAACTAAGATTGATGTTAACGTTACCAACAAACTCAGAAAAACAAACAAAGTATATCCACAAAACAACAGCAGCATTTTAAGTTATTTTAAAGTAAAATGTTAATGTCTAACCTTTCTTTCAGTTTCACTTAGTTTGTCTATTACGTTCTATTGTCGCGGTAGTGATTCTGAGAGATTTTCTGTGTGTTACCAATACGATTACAACTGACACTTCTAAGAAGGGAGAGTTGGTTATTACAGTCCAATCTCTGTTAAACGGCTGCCGTCGAGGAAATGGATAGTGGCTGCTTAAAGGAGACTAGACGCTTGACTTTGATTACTGGCCGCCTAATAGGGGTGTTAAACGTGTCTTTGTAGGAAGCCCTTGAAAAAGCTCGTCAACTGGATAATAAGTTGACTGAAGTCGGCGCCCGGGACAGCAACCGCTGGGTGTTGTCGATTTCTCGGCATGTAGGAATTTGACTGTAAGTAATTTAAACGTGTCTTTGTAGGAAGCCCTTGAAAAAGCTCGTCAACTGGAAGAAGAGAAACGAAGAGTGGAAGAACAACAAAAAGAAGCAGAGAGGAAGCAAAGGGAAGTAATAGCTCGTCTACAGCAAAGGAAAGCAGAAAAAGAACGTAGAGAGAAAGAACTATTAGAAAGCGAAACTAAACGAGCACAGGAGATTTATGTTAGCTTGAGGAAGGTGCGTGAAGCGCTTAAAAAGAAAGAGGAAGACGAAATGAGAAAAGAGGATGAAGCCTGGAGACAGCAGGAACTGAAGGCTCACGAGGAGGAACAACGACGACGAAGCTCTGTGAGCTTTGCGCGGAGAGAGGTGATAAGAGAACGAGAAGAGGCCAAGAGGTTAAGCATGGCAGAGGGTCCAAGGCTATCATTCAGTGTTAAACCACAGAGGCCGCCTCCTCCTGTGCCTTCCAGGTAAGTAGAAGCTGGTCAAGGAATCCTGGTTTTCTTGGCGCATATCATAAGTTATACCTTTCTGTCTCTACTGCTTTAGTTTCGTATTCCTCTCTATGTAAAATCATAAACGCTCAAGCAACGAGCTTTGCATATCTAATGTATTACTGTACCGTATTCAACCAACAGACCAGGAGAGAGCAAACCTGCAGCTCCCCCCAGACCTCCGCCTCCCAGCAACAGAATCTCCATGCCCCCAGCAGTCCCAGCGGCCCCACTCAGACCGAAGAGGAGTATGAAACCCAAGAACAGAAAAAACGTGATCGAGTGGTTTCAACAGGAAGAGCTTACTAAGAGAATCTGCTACGATGGTGATAAGATACTACCTTATTTTCATGGTGAGAACACAGAAAATTAAAACAAGGGCACGCAATACGTACATGAAGCATCACTTTCCAGTGGTCGATATTTTGGTAGTAAAAAATTAACTAGGCCAGGCATATATAACGGCTGTAAGTGAAACAAAAAGAGTTGCCCTAGACAACATTTATCTTACATTTATCCAAGGGCGTAGCCAGGGGGGGTCCTGGGGTGCCCGTGACCCCCCCCCCCCCTTTGTAAGCCTTTTTGTAAGCAAACAACCTACAGTATTCAGGTGACAGTCTAGTGAGTACCCTCTGTATGACTCAGTGTGACCCCCCCTTTGAAAAATCCTGGCTACGCCCATGCATTTATCGCTATTATTTCAGGGTAAATGTAAACATAAATGGTTGTTGAGTCAGACGTGCACGAATTGTCAATTGACATTATTTCTGAGACACGTCTTACTCTTTCTCTCTTGCTCTCTTTCTCCCTTTCTCCCTCTCCCCTGTTTTTCTCGACTCACTACGCTCCTGTTACAGTGTTTACCCGCGCTTTTGACCGAAACGTTCGGATGTATTGTTCAAGGGTTGAAACCTAGAGTCTGTTATAGAGGGAAGAAGTGCAACGATGGAGTTTTAATCGAATTGTGGCGTAAAACGTGGAGAGCCTTGTTGCTGCGCTTCTTCTCTCTCGTCCTGGTCTCCTGGTTTATCTGTGACTTTTTGCGTTTTGAACTCTTGTGTTAGTCGTAGTCCCTAACTGCTGCCATAAGTGATTTGAGTTTGTTGTTAGTACTGCGGTTTTCTCCTCTTCACCAAAAGTAGTGTGTCCGAATGCTAGTTTGACTTGGATATTGGACGCGCTTGTAAACTAACTAGGGCTGATGTGACAGCGCTTTTATATATTGTAATTAATAGCCCTTTTCAAGAGGCGATTTCGGGCTAAACCTACAAAATGGCCCGAAATTGCCTCGCATTCATACTTGATTTTATTGTAATGCAAATGAGAAAAGTTAACCATGAAAAGGGCTATTAGTCTTCAACTTATTTATTTATTATTCATTTGGTTTCTGCGCGAAATGAACCAATCATTTTTTGTTTTGTTTCAGGAATTATCTCTCGGCAAGATGCTGAAAACTTACTTGTTAACAAACCTCCAGGTTCGTTTTTGGTCCGTGTCAGTGAAAGGGTCTGGGGATACACTATCACTTACCGCGCCCCGGAGCGCTGCAAGCACTATCTTGTTGACACCAGCGAGAACACTTACCAGTTTTTTGGCCACAATCAGATCGCACACGAAACTCTGAAAGAATTAGTGGAATTTCATAAAATTAGGCCTATCACTGGAGTCGGCCAAGAACTTTTAAAACTTCCTTGTGGTCAAAATAGCGAGCCACCGGATTACGAAGAGCTTCTTACTTCTGTAGAAAACCCGGAGTCTTTCTCGACGAAACTTTAATGATGACTAGTGCCGAGGATTTCTGTGAAAACTGTAAGAAGACATCGTACAACAGTGTGATCTCTTTGCTCAGAGATAAAATAGCGACGAACGACCGACCAATGGTGGTATTGTTGAATTCTGTTTGCACCGGGTTGTCCTGCTCACTTTTACTGCGTAAAGTTTATTCCGTTCAGTTAAAAGTGCACGACAACTATTATTGGCTAGAACGTTTTCTTGGGTTCCGTTGTAGTTAAAAGTGACTGAGAGAAGCAAAAAAGAAAATTAATTGCGTTTTTGTTTCAGTAGTTATGTTTGCTGTGAGCTTAGAATTCAATCTCCCACGATATTTCAACTTTGCTTCCAGTTGGTCGGTCATTCATGTTTCAATTGTGACCTTGTAAACTATTGTTAAGAAACTAGTGCTCTATTTTGGATCTCCCGCGATAGACTTGTGTCCAACAAAAACACTTTAAGTGTACTGTAACTCTTAACACAATTCACGGCTAAATTTTTGAAAAGGAAACAAATTACTATAATTTAGCCAGAGTATCACATTGATAAATTGAAATAAAATAAACAAATATAAGAACTCCCTCATATTTTAGTTCGCATAAGGAAACAAATTATCGGCAAGAAATGTTTATAAGACAATTCCAGCATGATCTGGACTAAAAAAAATGTCAGTAACGTAGTTTTAATAGCGAAGCTTATGAAGAGCGTGTCTGCATCGATTCCACTGATTCTGTTGAGTTCCAAGCGTCTTTACTCATTGAGAGTTAAATCGCATGATTATCTCTATTCTCCTCACCTTATGCTTCACACTGTATCGATGTTATAAGAGAAATTAGATTTTGATTAGTCTTGGGAATTGAATAATAAATGAAATATTGTCTCAGTGATGAGGTGCACATTTCTTTACCCTTTCTGTCCGGGGTGGGGGACAGGCGTGGACTTAGGGTCGAAGTAAATTGCTTGTCAGGCTTTCCTACCGCGCGTATAGTCTGGCGAATATTTCTCCAGTAGAGCCAAAAAACAACGCTTTCTTAGCTTACTGTTTGCTTCTGTAATCAACTGCGGTGTCACCTGTAATCGATTGGCTAAAACAGACAAACACAAGTACAGTCTTGATCAAATAAACACGCCAGTTTCATGTTCCCATTCCATGTAAACGATTCATTTGTAGACGGGTGATGAATGGAAAGAATGTCAGATTTGTGGTTTTTGTTTTTGTTTGTTTTTGTTTTTTTGATAAAGGCGGGCTAGAGTCGTTCAGACTTAATACCTAACACTTACAATAAGAAGAAAAACACAAATTGCTACTTCGAGACTTAAGAGACTGCGAGACAACTGTGCAAGATTGCAAAACGCAGAAAACCGCTAGAAGAAAACGAAAAATTTTGCGAGGGCCACGTTTTTTGAAGGAGCCATTCGCCAGCTCTATTTGCGTCGCCGCTGTTGATCTCATCAGCTTTTTGCGATAGCCTTCAAAAATAATCGAGACCAAGTGCCAGTTTCCAGCTTTATTTTTCATTTGCACTTTTTATTTGAAACTATAACGCACAATTTTAAATCAACTCTGAAGGATCTCTAGAACATTAGACAATTTTTATGCCACTGTTTTTAAACCCACACATATAGGGCAGCTCCAACACAATAACCATAGCTTTTAAACGTTCCATGGGAAACAACACAACATTTCAAATGTAACGACGTGCGAACTGGTGATAGTTTTAACTTACAGAAAGGAAACTCGGTCTCAATTTCTTTAACATCAACAAAACGTGTTTATCATTAGGTCAGTTACTGGACAACGTTTCTGAAAGAATAGTGTACGAATGTTATGTATCAAGTCCACTGCACTGTGTCCAAGGTTCAAAAATCTGTACCCTGGGTGAAGGTGAGGTATAACTCACGTCCTGTAGAAATTATCCCACAAACTGCCATCAGTATTCCAAAACATACGATGAAAACGTTTAGAATAATCTCCTGCCATTTCAACTCCCAGAAGAAGATTTTCAGGTAGAAAACGCAGGGGAAAATCAACGCGATGGCCGTACCTGTACCACTCCCAATGAATGCAGCAAAAAGAGTAAAGTGAGGAAAAAGGACTGCCATGAGAATGGTCAGAGATGTAAGCATCAAACGTAACAGCAACACACACGGAACACTAGGACGACTTTCATCGTGATTGAGAAACCTGGCTGTTAAATACCGCGGAGCTGACTTCTCTATCATATCGAACATGGCGAACATAGGAAGGGAATAGCCCATGAATGACAGGACGCTTACTACCACGTTAACACTGAACCGGTAAGGTCCTAGTGGAAGGTTGTTGGACACCATGTCACTGACGCTGTCTGTAAAAGTCAAGTAACCGAAAGCTCCCACTCCGATCTTTAAGACGGTCATGGCGATGTAAGCAAAGTTTATAACGGTGTTGAACTTCTCAGGATGACGCATGTTGCCCTCGAGAACTATGAGGTATGTTTGAGAGGAGTAGCTCGCCAGCACGACTGCGAGTGCCAAGGGAAAGCGGAGAGGATCAAATACCAGCAAATCTTCGGCATTCCAGGAAGCGCTTTGGCCCAAGCAGTAAGCAACTATTAGGACAAAGTTTGCCAACGCAAAAAAAATTGTAAGCATGCTGATCTTGGAGAGTAATTTCACCGAGTTAAGAAAAACGTTTGGTATCATGGCGAGGCCGAAAATTAAGATCCAAATTTGTTTTCCGACGGGCAGATAAGGAAGAGTGTAGTAAATAGCTTCACCACAGGCGATTGGATTAACGGTAGCAACGAATATCAACTCAAAAAACTTTGTTGCATCCACCATGTGCCGACCGTACTTGGGCCAGAATGCCTCTCCGATGTCTGCATATGTGTTGCGTACACGTGTGCGGCCTTTGCCAGGAAATTCTTGATAAAGGCAGTTAATCAAGATCTTGGAGGTGTAGTTGGAGAGCAGTGCGATGGCTATGATACCGAAAATGAACCAATAACCTCCAAATAGCGTCACAAGAGGCATGGATAAGATTGTGAGCCCTTGCACAGAATTGCACGCGTTCCAAAACGTGTCCATGGTTGAGATTTTTTTAATCTTCTCCATCGTCTCGTCAATACTTTTTTCGTGACCTTCGCTCTCTGGGTCCAAGCTCTCCTCGAGTATACTGTATCCCTCTCTTATTAACGGCATATTTCACGACAGAATCTAACGAATGCTATGCTAAGCTGGTGCGAAAACGTGCTCCTGTTTGGAAGGTGAGAAGATAATGACGAAACAAAACTAAATATGTTAAAATACTACAACTGACGCACGCTGGAATGCATTGACCTTCGTTAGGGCGTATTGTAGTTTTGCTATATTATTAAAACACCTTATTAAATTCAAGGTCGCCAAACACCGCCTTATTTCCACGGATAGGCTTGCCTTCCACACTAATCTGTCACGAAAAAGGAGCTTTTCGAAAATGCTCTTCAAACCGGAAGAATTTGCAAGTGATTTCTCTGCACTAGTAGTTCCCTCCCCGCCCCCCCCCCCCCCCTTCGGTTTTTGCTCTCGCCCGCTCGTACCCGGGAGCGCGCGCCTCAAAAATCCAAGATGGCGCCCGATTAGCAAACGGAACCGGTTTTCCGCGATGAAACACCCAGTAACCGCCTGCAAGCAGGCTACTGCACTAGTTTTCCTCATACACAAATCCAAAAAGGCTGGTGACTGTTGGGTTTTTAAATATTTCTTTCGTAGTGTTGACAAAAACATTTGATGCGTTTTCAGAGTGGAAACGCGGTTTCAAATTTTTCCAGTGTACCCTGGACAGGGCGTGAGTTAGTAAAAAGGTATTCATGATTACAAATCTCCTTTTATATTCTACAAATTTTATTTTAAGGTTATTCTAATTTAAGCTAATATCAGTTCAAAAGGATGCTAAAAAAGCATTTGGGCATCGCGTAAGTGATTTGTTGGGCCAAAGAACGCCAATTATATGCTTTACATATAATTTTTAACCTTTAACATTCACCCCAATAGTCATCTGTTATTTTTCTCATCCGTTGTTAGTTTCCCGTTTTAATCCAGAAAATCAGTTCTGGGCCTTCTTTGCAGCAAAAACACGATCTAAGCGATGTAAGCTGAAACTGGGCAGAATACCATATTTTTATGTTTTCATTTTTATGTAGTCATGATCTTGGAGAGGATTATATGGAATTGAGATCCACTCGGCTATCGTGTCTACTTTTCCCCGCTCTTTGCCACAAGTCTTTCTCGACCTGTATCACGATGAGTCACTGGCAGGCTAGTATTAACATGTGACAACTCAGTTAGCGTAAAGCATGTGGGAATATGTACCCTTTCAGCTGACTCTTTGGGCGCTTACCATTCGACCAAGAATTTCGAAATTTTCGAAACCTAGATAAATGGTACGGAAATTTCCTGGGAAAAGTTCCAGAAAATCCGAAATTGTTGAATTTCCGGGATGAAAGTCAAATGGAACGGAAATTTCCAGGAAAAAATTTTGAAAATTTGGGTATACCTCACGAGGTTGTCCTCTTTTTTCAGAATTTATGCAAATTCCCAATTTTCTACTCAGCGCTAGTTAGTTCTTTTGGCCGCGATCACAGCGAGTTGGACATCTCACGCAAGGATGACGGCGACGCGTATTTGACAAAAGAAACCTTTCTACTTATATGTCGATAAATACTAGCTACAGCTAAATTCGTGAAGAAAGCGTTTTATGTTTTGCATAGGTTGGCTGGGAAATGTACAAAGATTTATAACGCGTGCAGAACCATTGTACGACTCATTAAGGCGACCACACACTATCCGATTTTTTGTCGGCCGACAAAAAATCTTCACTTGTCGGCTAGTGTGCGGTGAATTCAGGCAAGTCTGCGACAAAATCGGGGCTTGTCGGGTGATATCTGACAGTACGTATACTAGATCTCAAAACGTCTTGTCGGGCCTTGTCAGCTTGTGTGCGGTGGACCAAGACAATTTGGTGTACCTCAACCAATGAGGAATTGTCATGAGAGTCACGTGAACAAGCGTCTTTTCTAACATGGCGGAGATCGTCGATCGTCACGATGTCGACTTATCAGTGTTCTGTTTGCTTTTATATTTGTGATTTAAACCTAGAAGTCATTGAAAAATTTCAAGCGAACAATTATCGTCTTTCATACTGAAAAAAGACTGTATCATTTGCCCATGGAAATTTCCGGAAACTCGCCCCGGAATTTTTGGTCGAATAGTAAGCGCTCCTTGAATGCTTCCCCTTAAAACTAACGTGGTGAAAGAAAATGTGATTGGCTAGCCTCTTCCAGGCGTTTCGCCCCACGTCTCTGTCTCTTTTATTTTGCTCTCCCTTTTTTTGTCGCGCTACGACCTAAGAAACTGAACCCCTGGAAGAAGCTACTCGTCCTGACTCATTCCCAGTCTTTTTCCGGTTAGAAAAAATAAACAATCTAATGTAGGCAACCTTCGCATTTCGAGTGCGCGCCGAGTGTAAAGGCTATTTTTCTAGCTACAGAAAACGTTTTGCGATCCTCTCGACTTGCTGATCAGTTTAAATTACTACACAAGTGCTAAAGAATAAAACAATTGCCCAGGATTATCTGCAAGTAACCCGGACTGCATTCTGTTAAGTTTATTATGTCCAAACGTCGTTCTTGAGAGAACTTCTTTTTCAACGTTTGTAGCGATCTTGACATGATTTTGTTCTGAAGTCCACGGCTTGGTCATCTATTGTGACTGTTTCCATGAGGATAAATGGCCACTGAATAGAAGCCAGCTGTCAGCCATCAACAAAGACTCCATTGTGTTCAGTTCAAATTAAATCCATACTCAAAGAATAGCATGATATGCTCATTTTAAAAAAAAAGAGAGAAATTTTCAGATTACAGCGTTAAAATTTTGTTAACTTTAATAGATAAAGTTAACTGCTAACTTAAGTACTCCTAAACATCCTTACTGTTGAGGTAAAGACGAACTTTTCTGAAAAAGTAAATGAACTACAATAAACGTCACAAAATGTGTTCAACAAGAAAATGCAAAAGCCCTTGGGACAAACAAAGGATAATTGAAATGAATGCTAATTTTACGGTAAGCAAAGCCGTTTGCATGTTTAATTTCTATGAATAATCCACGCTGATTTTATTTTTCAGTGTCAGCTTTTTATGAGGGAAGAGAAATGTTAGTAAAATGCACAAGACAATTTTAACGATGTAACTTAGATTTTAAGGTTCTTGGTTAAAGTTTATTCTTTTGGGTTTGGCCATTTGAATGAAAAACGCGTCGAGCTTGTTTTTTCAGACTAACATTTTTGGAGGAAGCCAACGGCTTCTATCGTTACACAGCGAGAAGTGAAATCAAGTTAGGATAATGTACAAGATGGTCTAAGCCAGAGTAAAATGGGGTTTTTAAGCTCGGTCAGTTATACGCTCCGGCGTAGCCTCGTAGGGTTAAATGGAACCATCTTAAAAAAGAGAAAAGAAAGAAAGATAGGGAAGAGCTTCGCACTCTGGGCAAAAGACGCAAGTTGCCAAAAATACTTCATGATTAGAATAAGTGACCATGGTTTCAAGTTTGCAGCCATTCTTATTACCAGAAAAATATCGTAATTCAGAACAAAACCGACGAGATGTCGCGCTGCGACAAGCGTTATCTCTAGTTCACTGATGACTTTTCTGCCTCAACTGGTTAAAAAGAATCATCATATATATTGAATGCCAACAGAAATTCTTGAATCAGAAATCCCAGATTCGTTATAGAACATAGCATTCATCAAAAGCCCTGTCCATTGAAGAGAAGTGAAGAGAAACGGCCATCAATTTTATTTTCCCTGAAAACAGACACAAAATTCAACTTGACATGTGGCAGTCAACGGATTAATGGACTTCGTGGTTTTAAGTACATGAGCTTACCCTTCGAGGACTGAAAATAGTGTCGACAACAATGCTTCACTCGAAGCGGCTATGCATAACATAATCATAAGAGGCCCAGAGAAAATGAAAGGAAATGCGGATCACGAAGGAAAGGAAGGAGATAACATAAACCCTGTGAAAGACTGTGACGCTGAAGACAAGTGCAACAAGGTAATTTCGCTTCAGGATGAAAACCTTGCCTCCACATTTGAGACATTTTGGAATATAAGCAACACAATTCAAGGATTACCAATTTTGGTCATCCCGTACGCGGTCAGAAATGGTGGCTACCTAGCTATACTGACTCTGATACTAGTTGCTGTGGCTTCTAACTACACTGGACAAACTATCGTCCGGTGTCTTTATGAAACAGACCCACGAAGCGGGAAACGAAAGCGGGTCCGTAATTCGTACGCAGATGTTGGCGACGCTTTTCTTCCAAAAATCGGCGGCCATCTTGTCCTCTGCACTCAGTTCTTAGAATTGCTTTTCGTTGCTTCAGTTTATCCTTTATTAGTTGGAGAATTACTAGCGAAGTCTTTCCCACATATTGCCGCTTCTTGCTGGCTTTGGACGCTAATAGGAGGCCTTTTTTTTGTTCCGAACATGTTTCTCAGAAACTTGTCACAAGTTGCCTGGACAAGCATCTTGACAGTGTTGTCAGCAAAAGTTATTTTCATAACAGTGCTTGTTTACGGCTTGTCGCAGTTTCACAAATGGGAGCTTAGTTCGTTGGAACATTTTGACGCTAGCACATACCCATCTGCTCTAGGAATCCTTGTAGCAAGCTATCTATCGCAACCTTTTGTGTCCCTCATTGAAGGCAGCATGCGCCATAAGGACAAATTCAATTTTACGATGAATTTATCTTATGGCACAATGACATTGCTTAATGTTATCATTGGAATAGTTGGTTTTGTCTCATTTCAACATGAAACAGCCGAAGTCATAACAAATAATTTACCGGAAGGTTCTTTTCGAATAGCAGTGAATGTAATGGCGGCGGTGTTATCTTTTACCTCTTACACTCTACCAATGTTCACCATATTCGAAATCATTGAGAACTCTGACCTTCCTTGTTTGCCACAGAACTTCGGCCAGTCTATCTTCAGTCCATCTGTTGTCGTATTTCGTTTGTCGTTGATATCTATAAGTGTTATTTTTGCTGCCACCTTTCCTGCATACACTTATTTATTAGCCTTTGTAGGCAGTATCGCTGGTATCAGCCTGGAGTTTATTTTCCCGCCACTGTTTCATCTGAAGATCTACTGGCAAGACATGACATGGTGCAATATCTTGGCAGATACTGCTGTTGTTGTGACTGGTTTTGTTGTGTTGGTCTCGGGGACTCTGAGTTCTGTTCGTTCAATAATTCAAGTTTATAGCCAGCCGATAGCCAGTCCCTGCGAGTAAAGGAACAAAAGATCTGTTGAGACTAATTGCCCAGTCAAAGAACAAACCAGTAGAAGACACGGAACTCTAGTTAACTTCCCCACTCTGGCGACATCATGACACAAACTACAAAATAAACAATCTTCAAGTTCAGACCTCATCACTATAACAAAAACATTACTTTTATTTCACTCGACTTCATCGCACTCGGCATTTTGATTTGTCCAATGATGTTATTAAAAAAAGTTTCGCGGTTAGAGAGATTTCACTCCCTGCATTTCATAGCAAGCAATCTGCAACTATACTCAGAAAATTGTTGAGATCACAATAAAGTCGGTAAAAAATACGAGGAAATTTATATCGGTATGATTATGTAAAAATGTTTGGTTGGCTGCAAGCAACTTCCCTGCCGAGGGAAGTATGACTTCAATAACAATGACTCTCGTGGTGTTTTATTATTTAATTTAGCTCCAAATTTCGTAACGTGATTCCCTGGAAGCTTGCGTGCCTGCTTGCGTGGTCCGATTTCCACACAGGAAGAACAGAAGACAGGATTGCAAAATATGAGTCCTACTTGGGAAAGAAACTTGACTTCTAATCTGTAATAAGGAAAAGTGGGGCAGAACTTGTAAACGCTTGCTAGTATAAACATACAGTGTGTTAATAGAAGGGAATGATTAACTATGGTATAAATGATTATCCAAGTTACATTTATAGTTTTCTTAAGTCACAAAAAATATATATATATTTACCAGTAATAAAGTAGGCCACACATAGTGGCCAAAGGGGAATAGTGTCTTATTCAAAAGGAGTGTATTGCTGAATCTAATTTTGCAGATTTTGTTCATTTGGATAACAGACGTCTTGTGCGCATTTTATCCCTCACAGAAACGTCCAGGCAAAGCGCGTGGTAACAATTTCCGAGGAGGGACTGGGGCGCTTATCGTTTTCCCCAAAACACCTGGAAATTTCTTTTAAAAGTCAAATGGAACAGTAATTTTTCGAAAACTCCGTTCGGAAACTGTGCATTTCTTCCAAAAGGGTCAGCTTCTCTTTTCCCGTTCGGAACGGAACGGTGGAAATTTCCTTGCCTTTTACTGAATTCTACAGTTTCCTGCCTTTCGTCGACAGACTGCTGAAGTAAATGGTAAGCGTCATCCCAACTGATTTATTCCGACAAGTGATAAGCACCCCTGGATACCATCAGCCTAAAAATAACATAAGAGGGATTAGCTTAGGGACAAGACCTCAATAAGGATAAATACAGTGCTCCTCTTCATCCTCTCTTATGGGGTGGATTCATTTTCCGCCTTGTTCACCACACGAGGGAAGGAACATACGATGACTAAAAACAGTAACAAGATAATAATAAAACAAAAATAGACCAAGTATGGTAAATATTGGGGATGATAGATATCGATTACAAACTCGAGAAACATTTTTTAAGGCTTAAAAAATGTAGGATAATTAATATTTGAACATCCGCCATCGTTAATATAAGCACTTTTTAAAATTTCCTTTTACACAGCCATAAGGCATTTCCTGAATGGGACACAAAGTCGTGATCTTAAACAGTCTCTTTTCCATGGGCAGTTATTGGCTAAAAAAGATACTAAATTATTGTTTTGAGTCCTATCCTTAGTTTAAATGCTGTAAACGGCCTCATTCACCCCCTGTGGTGTAATAAAAATGGTAATGATGATGAAGCGGCTAGTGCTGTTTAAGAACGCGATGTTTCCCCACGTTTCAGTTCCATTTACTTTTTATAAAATACTTGAAAATATATCTTCTTCAGGAGCTTGAAAAATAACCACCTCCGACGGGACTCGAACCCGCGCAGGTTTCGGTGAGCATACTAAATTAATTCTCGATTTGTGTGCTATCTTCAGTTTATAATGCTGTAAACCTCTAGCGTTGTTCAAGAACGCGATGCTGCTCCACTCCACGTAGCCCTTCCATTTATAAAATACTTCGAAATCGTTACCGAATATCCCTTCTTCAGTAGCTTGAGAAAAAAACACGAACCCAGAGACACACCTCCGACGGGACTCGAACCCACAATCTTCGGCTTAGGAGGCCGACGCGTTATCCATTACGCTACAGAGGCTGATACTGATTGCACGCGGTAATTAAAATTTAATACTTTAGAAATCTGCAGTGTATTGAAAACTTCGCAGGTTTAAATGAGCATAGTGAAACAATTTTCGATTTAAATGCTATCCTTACTTAATAATACTGTAAATGTCTAGTGATGTTTCAGAACGCGATGTTTCTCCACGTTTCCCTTCCACTTGCCTTTTATAAAATACTTCAAAATCGTTAACAAATATTCCTTCTTGAGTAGCTTGGAAAAAAGGACCAAAGGACAAACCTCTGACTTCCCCGCAATCTTCGGCTTAACAGGCCAACGTGTTATCCATTACAAAAAGTTGTTATGAGATAATAATTATAGTTTCGGCAAAAAAAATGAAGAAATTTGTATTTGTGTGGTTATCTAAAAAAAGTTTGGTTGGCTGCAATCAATCGGTGTGAATGGCTGTCTTAGTTCCTTTTAAGAAATAGAAAACATGTACCGTGTTTGTATCGAGTTATACAAACACGAGTGGAAGTTTGGGAGAACGAGAAATGCTGTGGGAACACGGCCGCAGGCGAGTGTTTCCACAGCTTTTTCGAGTTCTCCCAAACTTTCACGAGTGTTTGTATAACTCGATACAAACACGGAGTACATGTTTTCTATTTCTTTTAGAAAACACCACGACGAGAAAAAGGAAAACAACTTGTAAACTTTGATTGCCAAAATGTAAATTCTCTTTGCTCGCGCCATCACTACGTCAACAGCGCGCGCTAGTTCTGTGTCTACATCGAGTCATACAAACAGGCTTTTTAACCAATCAGCGCGCGTGCTTTTTTAGGACTGTTTTCTAAATTATTTTATTTCACTCCCTGAAACCCGAATACGTGTTTGGTAATTCCACGTACGATTTTGTTAGAAGAACAGAAGGCCGGATGTGCAAAATACAAGTCCTACTTGGGAAATAGGCTTGACTTTTAATCTGAAGGGACAACGAGGTCACACTTGTATACGCGGTAACCGGTCGCCTCGCCTACAAGTCGTTTCGTCTACATGGAGGTCGTTTCGCATACTTAAAACTAAATACTAAATACTTATCTAAAATTGGGTGTCACCAGCTAGAACCCTCATGTATCAAAATAACTGATAATATGTGTCTACCTTTTGTTTTGTTATGCATGGGAATCGATCTCAAGAAATTTTCTTTCTTCTGAAAATTTCAGAAGTCATCTGTGTTAGAAAATGGGTTCACGCTAGCTCAGCGTGCGCATATTGAGTTAATGCACGGACGAAGGAAAGAAAACTGACGGTAATTAGGATCATGCCATATTTTGCCCCAACTCAGCCCCAAATTAAAACTCAGCAGACGTATAGAGTTTAGCACCCAAAACGAAACCAAACCAAACCAGCCAAACCATTCACAAAACCAAACGAAACCAAACCAAATCGAAATTTCACTTCACATGCAACTTGTTTGTTAAGCGTCTTATAAAATCTTTTAAATCAACAACAAATCAATTTTGACTACAATTTTACGAAATGGGGTCAAATACGACTTCTCTGCTCCCTGTGGGCAGTGATGCTCAACTATCTTCGCAAAATATTTTCCAATCAAGTGTAGGCGAAACGATTTGAATGTAGGTGAATCAACTCAGATCGTGTAGGCGAAACAATTATTATGATTATTATGATTATTATCATTATCATTAATATTATTATTATTATTATTGGAATGTAGGTGAATCAACT
>CM042754.1:6227948-6241747 GCA_022496165.2 Catalaphyllia jardinei
CTAAAGAGTTCTATTACATCCCATAATTAAAATAAATCCCCGCGAAAAAAAAGTGTGATAAAAATGCAAATTAATTCCAGTTACAAGAGGGGTCCTAGGCGTGTTTTCCCGGGACTTTTTTTAAAATATATGGTCTCTAAAATAACGTTTCCATCCTTCTGACTGACTGACTGACTAACTGACTAAAACCATCATCGGACAACGTTGTACTCTTCTGAGTGAATAGGTTTGTACAAATTTATATGCAACTTGCCAGTGTTGTATGATGGATAAACTAACCTATTACATAGAACCCACGGACAATAACATTTCTTTGCCTAATTCGGACGTTTGAGTTGACTTCGAGAGAAAAGACAACTTTAGGGGTATGTGGTTTGCGGTAAATTTTCCAAACAACTACTGTCTGTTTTAACGCCGTCCACCAAACTCGTTGGCTGCAGTCACGTGGTCAATCTTGTCAGTCCTGACCATGTGGACATGAAACATCATGAGCTGGTCCAGCCTTGCGTCTCTAGTTGTTGCACGAAAAAATGTCTTTACTCGCTTCAAAGCGGTAAATGACCGTTCACTCGCGGCATTTGTTGCTGGTATTACCAACTGTAACCTGCCCAGCGAGCACATGGCGGTAGTGTGCCTCCCCCTGCGGGCTACTTTTTGTCCATTTTTTTAATTTTTTTTATTTTCATCAGGAGCCATAATCAGGGACGGAGACCGTAAGTCTTGGGATCCGCGCGGACCCATGATATGGGACAATTTTTCTATTTTTAGAACAAATTGCGCCATCATGACGTCAAATTTCCGCGCTGATCCACGCACGTGTCTTGGGCTCTCGCGTGGATGTTGTCACGTTGCGTAATTAAATGGTGAGAGTTGCGAGTTTCTCTTGCCGATTTTTCACAGCTATGTCAGGGAATAAGGCAGAGATGAAGAACCAGGGCTCTTTTATGTACTTTTATACTTTGATTTAATGGAAAAGGTGTGTTTTTAGGGGTCGAGAATTTCTTTAATTTTGCGCTGTGAATGAACAAAATCCGCTCACCGGCTGTTTTATACGCGTAAACTTTTGTGTTTGTTCTGTAGAAAAAAGTTCTGTGAGAAAACTGTTTACTCCGGTATCGAGTTAATTTGTGGTTTGCCAAACAATGCTTTATCATAACCAAAACCAGTTTTTGATAGTTTCTTGTTGTTTCTGCTCGTTTGGCTGCTTTGCGAAAGTTTTTGAAAGTCTGACGCGTACGGGTAGCTCATTTGCATAGTGCACCGCGTGCACTTTCAAGTCCGACTCGGTGTTTTCAGATTGTCAACAAATCGTGACAAAGATTTGTTTCGTTGTCTTTTGTGCTGAGATGCTACAACAATTTTCACCAACGTTCGCCAAAAAGCTACTAACATCATTTGTGTTTCTTTCACATAGTGAAACTTTACACTGCGAAAATAAAATAGACAAGGAGTTTTGTCTCAATAGAAAAAATCGAAATCTTTATTCCAGTTGATTAAGAACGTTTCGTAACTTTTCTAATTATTTTTGCTGTATTCATATATTTTCAGCTAAGCTTTTAACATGTTCTAAAACATTAGTCAACCTTAAACATATTCAAAAACTAGAGATGTTATATGAGTTCGATGTACGTTTTCACACCAAAGTGCGAAGTCCAATTTCTCATGTTTTCCTAGCTGTGCAAAACACGCATCAGCGAGCGCTCTTATTCATCGACAACAGACAATTTATTGGATTTTGTACACAAACAAAACTAAGCAGCATCTACAGAGATAAACCTATCGTCACTTATTGGGCCTAAACGCTTCTATATCCAAACATATCCAACTAGTTTTTTTCCCGTGTTATGGAAAAGCTGTTAATCTTCTTCATAGGTGAAATTCAAGAAGCAGCCGAACTCAACTTGGTCAGCAATATAAAGCAGGACATACCTAAATTCGGCACTGTGTTCACTCAAACTGTAGCAACTTAAGACGAAAATACTCAAGCAATCTTCCAACAGCCATAAAGGCTTTCGGACGCCATTTCCCCTGCGCGATATCCGCGAAAATCCTTGCAGCAATGTACGCGCGTGTGCCGCAGGCGATGGCGCAATTTGTTCTAAAAATAAAAAAATTGTCCCATATCATGGAGCCAACCCCAATACTAGAAATAGCGTGCGCTTACGGTCTCCGTCCCTGATTATGGCTCCTGTTTTCATCGAATATGAAAATTAAAAAAAAACACTATGATCCCCGAGTATTCAAACAAAAGCGGTGTGTTTTATTTTCATTTAATAAGAAGAAGATTTAGAGTACGAAGAATTCTAGTTGTTATACCAATAGATTTTAAACTGAGTTATGAGTGTAATTTCCAGGTTTGATTTGGATGAGAAGTAAGGAAAATCGAAAAAGAAAACCAGCTTTTTTATTTTGTGTTTCAAGAGCAAATAGTGAAAAATAGAGACATAGCCCCTTGACAATGATTTTTCTTAAATTAAAAGATCCAAAATGTTCATTTCAATTTTGATTTTGATTTTTTACATTTTGCTTAAAATGTAATCAATCCAGGTGCACGGAAATTGAATTTTTAATTTTTAACTTTCATTATTGGATGAAAATCAAATGGACGAAAAGTACATGCACCCAGTTCCAATCATACACTCGACGACGACCGTGAAGGCGCTCGAATGAAATTAACAACAACCAAACCAAGGAAATCTACATATAAACCCAAATGAATATCACTGCATCTGAGTATCAAACAGCAAATCTCGCCTCGACGAAGGATGACCCCAACAACTTGAACAAACAAAAAGAGGAATGTAAGCGCATTATTCAACAATTATTCACCGAAGTGGAGGTGAATAATGGTATATATCCACCACGTTTACCTTGACGTGAATGATTGATTTAGTATATACTACACAAGCTGAATACATTACTAGCGGACCAAAGAGGAACTTTATTTGTGACAATACAGCAACAAAGGCTTTTTTTTTCTTCGGCTGCTCGGAGGTGAATAGTACTTGGCTAATCACCTCTGAGCTAGCCAATAAGCGTGCGCGAAAAGTACTATTCACTTGTATGGTATATACTAAAACTCAATATGCCATCACAACTTACGAACGCCAAAAGCCTGTAAAGCACAGCACATCCTGTCTACGTTTGACGCATAAAATGGTTTTTCTTTTTTCCAACCGTGAGCATAAGAGGTTATGGCAGTCTATGAAGCGGCTGCCCTACGTACCAAAACAGAGAAAACTTGAAAACTCGCCTGGCAGTATTTTCAAATATTCTTTCATTACTCAGGTTTTAGACGAGAAATTATCGATAGACGGCAAAACACGACAGAAAATTACCATTTGATTATTAAGTGCAACTTTATACAACAACTTCGACAAAGCGACTCAAGTGTAATTATAATTTATTAAATTTCACAGCATAATTTCAATTATCACAGGAAGACTTTAAAACTCGCCGAAGCAACTTGATAATTTTTATGGTAAAGTAAAACGCGAAGCTTTTCTGCAACACAGTCGTTTACCTCAATTTGGAAATTCACTCCTATGTGAATCTTCAATGCAGAAACTTCCAGAAAAAGACTGAACTCAACTTATCTTTTTCATAGATCAACGAATCAACCACTTTTCACGCTGTATTTACGTTTTATAATTTCTCCAAACAAGTTTGATTTCTCTTGCTGATGAATCATGTGACTTTCCTTGCACAGCATTTTCTCGGCGCAGCGCGAGAATTTTAAAACTTGGTAAGTTCTGTTCTATATTCTGGATCAATTTTTCCGGTGTTTCACCTTGTTCGCTGTGCTTCACCGCATTCTTCGGAATTATTTCACCCCTTTTCTCTGGCCTTGACTTGATCTTAATCATGGCATTGTTGCGTACTATCTCGCCTCATTTCTAGCCCTGGTCCCCACTTTCGCGATCTTCTTCGCTACTTCTTTGCCTGTTAATTCTCGCTCTCTGCTGTTCTCTTTCACGTTTTGCTTCAGTTAAACCTTATCTTGAAACGTTACATCAACCTCCCCGATCGTTTGTTGACATAACAAACAAAACACAGTTTTCTTTTCTTAAAAATCCCACCAAGAAAAGATGGCATTCTTGAGCACCTCCTTCCGAGACTTCCCTCCCCCTCTCCAGGGTCTGTACGCCCGGTTTGATGGGTTTACCAAATTTTTTTAATTAATGGGGCTATTCTCGTGCGCCTGAGCGTGCCAGAACTCCGCCATAAATGGAACTTTCGTAAATGTATCCAAATAAAGTCACTACTAACTCTAAAAGCTTTCAAAGCGACGAAAGAGCCATTTTCAAAGCACACTGCTTAAGAATCTTGCCGAATGCAGCCAGGACAATAAGCTTGCTAAAACAAAGGGGACAGCCATCAACCATACAGCCATTGACCCGCCATACAGTAGTGGAATGTGCGATATTCATTTTCTCTGAGCGTTATAAAGTTGCTCTTTTATTTTTTTTACTTAAATGATGCTTGGGAATTTATAATGTAACCAAAACAAGAGATAATGATCTGTCGAATGGATCCTCGAAGGGTGGAGACCCCAAGCTGAATCTTGACTCCAGTTTAAATTGTGAACAGAACAGTTGGCTTCTGTGGCTCAAACCAAGCAGACCTCAAATTTACCAATCCCTCAACATAACATACCTATATTAAAGTTTTATTTATTCCTCACAGGCAAAAGCATCATCCCCGGGAAACGTAGAACAGCAACAATGATGTCAAGTGTAAACTTTTAACATAAATCTTTTGTTCTTCTTTATTTGTTAGCTTCAAGTAACAACGCGTGTGAGAAGTTCATTTGTGAGTGCGATGGAGCTGCAGCTCGCTGTTTTGCCCGCTCCTGCTTTAACCCCAATTACAAAAACTACCCAAACGACCGTTGTTGAGTATGCCAATGGAATTGACTTCAGTGACAATTTGCAGGCATGAAATGCTGAGGGTCAGATGAGCGTTATAAGCATAATCCTTAACATTTTTGTTAATAGTATTTTTTCTCTTCTATATTTTTGACCAGTAAATCTGCTTTGAACAATCCCTTGTGTTTTAATGGGGATCACAGAAGAGTTTTAGCGCTAAAACTATGGTCCCCAAAATGAAACAATAAAAGTTGTAATACTACAACTAAAGTTTACACGGTGCTGCTCAATATATACGCTTTTATTAAATTGTACAGTTTAAAGAATTGTGTTTTTACAGTCTTGTATTGGTACCTCTCCCCTCAGACTGCCAGTACCATAAAACCCCCTTTCAATGCATACAGACAGCGCTGGGACCAGAGATTCACCTCATAGTGGTGGGGTTACAACACAAACACAATAAACGAGGATTTGATTACTGCCTGTCATGTTAGAAAAATGTTCAGCAGTTAGAAATGTTCCAGTCCCTTGTAACGTTGACAAGCTCACGAGGTATTCACCGATGATACGAAAGTGCTAGCAGGGGGTCCAAAGTTCGCGCATTCCTTATCACTCACTCCCTACTCCCGTTGCCGATACCGATTACTCGCCCTTCCCCTATCATTTACTTCCCTTTCCCGAACCGTCTACTCAGGCTGCTCCTTTTACTCTTTACTACCCCTTCCCATAACGTCTACTTCCGCTTCCTGTACCATTTACTCCCACTTACCTTGTCATTTACAACCGACTCCGTTACTCACGGTGGTCGGTTGCTAGGGCTTTTCCTCCTGTTCCTTCCAAAACTAAGAGTTCTAAGCCATTCTTTGTTTTCATGTGACGTCATCATTTCCCTAAATTATAAATTAGTAATCCTACTGAAGTTGTAGTGCCATCTGATATAAGACCCTATCATAACTTGACGTTTTACGACGTTTAAGCTCGACAGGGTACCTCGTTTTGTTATAGAATACATTTGAATTTTTGAGTTTACGCGTTGCGTGACATTAAATGGCGGCCCGAGAAGGATCTCATGTAGGTCAAAAGAGCAGTTATCGCCTACGTTTTTGCTAACTGAACAGTTCTTGCTCTAGAGGAAGTATTCATTTTAATGCGTCAGAGCTCTAGAGTGATATTTTTTCGTTTCAATGCCAAAACTCAATGACAGATGTTTCTGTTGCTCTACAGCCGCCATGTTGGTGCCCCTCGGAAGAGCAACAACATGGCGTTTCCATACAAAGCTCTATAAATTTAGGTTTTCCCAATAACGCGGTAATGAAAAATCGCACAGACCTAAATCTTGGCGAGGTTCTTTGTCTATCAATCATCTATCATATACTTCATTCTTGACTTCATTTATTGAATGGTGACGATTTTTATTTTCGATGCAAACCACCAATAGACAGTAGTAGAATCTATCGAATGTAACGAAACTTGGCAGGCAAGTAGGTTGATAAATTATCGATTTATTAATATTGGTGCTTGTTTCATCCTATGTGACTGCTATTGTGACGTCATATATGATGTCCAAATTTGGCATTAGAAAGAAACTTTAGGAAAGAAATATTCATTATGACGTCACCACATATGCTAAGTCAGAAAACTACAATTTTGATCCTATGCAGCTTTGTCTTTTCTCCGTTGCGAATACATTCATTGTTTTCGCGTTTAAAAGCCCTTTAATTTTGACCATATATACAGGGTCTGGAAGGGTATTTTCGGGATCCGGGATTTGACCAAAATACGCTGTGGGAATCGGGAAAACGATAAATATCTTGATGGGATCCGGGATTTAACTGCTTGCCAGGAAGCGGGACTTACCAAAATTTGGGCATGGGATGCGGGATTTTTTCGCTGTTGGTTGGGAATTCGGGAAATCGTCACGATCGGCTCACATAAACGTTCTAGCGGCCAAAGCCCTGGGGTCTCTTCAAACCAGACTATAGTGTGCGCCTGGTGAGTTATCTAATTGAAACAGTCAGAAAGTACTTTGTTTCAACCAGATGCCAAAAAAGTCCACGTGTTACCAGTTAATGACTTGATGCTCAATTGACTCAGTTGCTCAATCTCTTCAGTCGCTGCACAGTTTCACATTTATTGCAATCTTGAGGGGATTTTGTTCAACAGCTTATCTGCTGGATGGCCCTAGATATGGCAAATGGTGATGCCAGCTCTGCTGCAGTAAGAGGTTAATTGGTCTCGTTTTATCTTGTGGCACCGACAATACTTCTAGTTCTAGCGCCAGAACCTCGGCGATCCACAAAGAGAAATTCAATGTTCCTCTAAGCGTTGATGAACACATTGACCTGTTCAAATTCGTGTAGCACTTGAATTGTAAAAACCTTCACTGGGTTAGCGGAAATCGTTAAGAGTAAAGGCTTGGAATAAAACCCTGAGGTCAAGATTGCCATATAGTGCTCTTTCAACATACTGAGGTACAAAAAGCTATTTCTCTTTTGCAGGAACCTTTAAAAACACGCGTAAATTCAAAATATCAATAGACTGGCAAGGGCTACTCTATCTATCTTACATTTATTAACTTTTGTAGAAATTAGACTTTTTAATGTATTTTTTCTCGAAAAAACACGGGATTTGGGAAAGTGATGAAAAAAGTGTGGGATGCGGGATTCTCGTAAAAAAGGAGCGGGAATTCGGGATCAGGACCCCCCCTTCCAGACCCTGTATATATGGTCATATGGCGGAATTTTTTTTCCCTTTATTTATCCACTTCACAGCTTAGATACAAAATGAAGATTTTTAACAAAATAAGTATAGTAAAGAAGAAGAAAGTGGAAAGGGCAAAATATAGTAAACTAATTCTATGCCCTTTAATTAAATACATTTATTTTAGGATAAAAAGAAAAAACTACAGAGGAAAGAGGAAACAGAGAGTAAATAAACATATACTTGTAAAGTTAGAATTCTTAATACTGACCAAAATAAAACTGATGGAGTGCTTTTTTAAATAGTTTTCTAGTTGGCTGATTGCGTATAGATAGAGGAATATCATTCCAATAATAGCATCCTTAAATAGTTGGACAAAATTTCCTCATATTTATTCTGAACGATTCTGGATTTAGGTGTTGTAGGGACGCACTTCGCGTAGCGTGATTATGTTGCTCAGATACTAGAGATAAGTTAAGATTCGACGGCTTATTATCAATAAGTTTAACAATGTCAGGAAGCTTAATGAGGCCAAGGTTTACATAGTGGGGAGTAATATGATCACGAAGTGGCACATCATTCATAATTCTGACAACTTTGTTTTGTAGTCTCACCAATTGCGATAATGGCCCCTCGTAATTATTACCCCACAGTACGCAACCATAAGTTAAATAGGGGTATACAAGTGCAGAATAGATACTTATCAGAGATTGAGATGTCACGTATGGTTTCAATTTAGCGATAATATTCACACTTTTGCTAATTTTGCTGCTGATATGATAAATATGCTCGTGCCACGACAGGAAACAATCAATATTGATGCCTAAGTATTTAACACTATATGACTGTTCTAGGTACTGATCGGCTAATTTGAGAGGAGGATATAAATTATAATTAATTTTTTGCCGTCGTTGAAAAACCAAGTATTTCGTCCTACTTAAATTCAGTGAGAAGTAGTGAGTTGCTTTTCCAAAATCATTGATATAAATTAAAAAGAGGGAAGGACTTAAGATCGACCCTTGTGGTACTCCTGAGTTTACTGGAGGAAAGTTAGACTCGACACCATTGACAAAAACTTCTCTGCTTCCTGTTGCTTAGGTAAGACCTAAACCATATAGGTCTAATTTAGATAACAAGATAGAGTGATTTACTGTGTCAAATGCCATACTTAGGTCTAGAAATAGAGATACAGCATAATTTCCTTCATCAAGGGATTTCGTTATCTCATCTATTAGATCTACCAAGCAATCAGTTGTATTATATCCAGGTCTAAAGCAGTATTGATTAGGTACTAAATTATTTTCAGTCAGGCAATAAAATATCAGCTGATTAGGAATGCACCTCTTAAAGATTTTACTTAATGCTGAAAGAACTGATATGGGTCGGTAGCCTCCATTGCAAGCTAGTCCCAGTCCAATACCGAGAATATGACATTAATCTCTTTGTTAATTATATTCCTCCGCATGAGCCTCCATTGCAAGCTAGTTCCAGTCCAATACCGAGAATATGACATTAATCTCTTTGTTAATTATATTCCTCCGCATGAGCCTCCATTGCAAGCTAGTTCCAGTCCAATACCGAGAATATGACATTAATCTCTTTTTAATGATATTCCCTACATCAGCCTCCATTGCAAGCTAGTTCCAGTCCAATACCGAGAATATGACATTGATCTCTTCTTAATGATATTCCCCTGCATGAGCCTCTATTGCAAGCTAGTTCCAGTCCAATACCGAGAATATGACATTAATCTCTTTTAATGATATTCCCCCGCATGAGCCTCCATTGCAAGCTAGTTCCGGTGCAATACCGAGAATATGACATTAATCTCTTTTAATGATAATCCTCCGCATGAGCCTCCATTGCAAGCTAGTTCCGGTGCAATACCGAGAATATGACATTAATCTTGTACATTTTGATTATGACTTGACGTTTCGTGTGTACTCTACATACATATGTAGAGTACATACGAAACGTCAAGTCGTAATCAAAATGTACAAGTTCAACATGTTTATCACTGCTGTTTGTGTCTTATTCTTGATCAAATGACATTAATCTCTTTTTAATGATGTTCCTCTAAATGAGCCTCCATTGCAAGCTAGTTCCAGTCCAATACCGAGAATACGAATATGATCTTTTAGTATCACTCAACTAGTGGACTATTGCAAATCCTTCATTTTAATTGGCCACGCTACTAGAAGTCCTAGAGGGCTATTAGTAATAGTCCTCACTCCTGGAGGAACGACTTTTCTTTTGTTTTATTCCCAAAATATAAAAACTTCTTCAACTTGTATTTGCTAAGTTTATTATATTATTGCCTGTTCTGTCCGACTTCTTGGATGATACTGAAACAACTAGACCCTTCGCCCTCAAGGACCAATAGGTCAAGAGCCCATTTGGCATCTCCTCATGGGCTATTTAACAACTATTCACTGAAGTGGAAATGGCTAGCAGTGGATATTTACCGAGCCGGTGAGGTAAATATCCACTGTTAGCCACCGACACTGAGGTGAATAGTTGCTTTAGTATATACCAAAACAATGAGATAATATACACCACAAAAAAAAAAATTTGGATTATTTCTTCACTTGTCACTGATGTTACTCGGGACGCCATTTCTTCCCGAGTTGCTCAGAGGTAAATAGCAAAGGATATAGTGTGACTAGCCAATATGCGCGCGCCTTCAACGCTATCCACTGTTTTAGTATATACTAATGTACCATAGCCCGGCCCTTGAGGGCGAAGGGTCTAGATTCTGTCCAGGTAGACTGCTATTGATTCAGTAGATCACAGTAAGCTGGCTCACTTTTCATCTTATCGTAGCATTCAGCTACGTGGACTCTTCTTCGACTCTTCATGTCCTTGACACAATTTTAGAAATCACTTTTGCTGTTGTCTCTCTCTAATACTCATTTTAGCCAATTTCTACTATCTCACCGCTTCAGGCGCGGAAAGGTCAGGCTCGCTTTTGAACAGCTTTTGTTTGAGGCATAGAAATAACTGTTCAAATTGTTAATACATCAAGCTGCAGTCTTCAGTCTGTTTTCCCGTGCTGTTGCTTTTCATCTTATTGCTTTGGACCCCCCAGATATCATACACTTGTACAATGCTAGAAAGCCAAAAACACTGTTTGTAACATTTACTCCATTTACACCACTCTTCTTTTCGTACTATTTTTATACTTTATTGCATCATGTTTGTATAAAGTAAACAATAAAGTTGAAAAAAAAATCTTGCTGCTTTGGGATTCGTTAATTCACACTTAACTGGTTCCAAGGGAAACAGTGAATTTTGTTTCCCGAGAACCTCAGTTTGCTATATAGCAAAACGAAACAAAAGCAAATTCTGAAAAAACGGGCTGAGCTTCCAGCAGGCTACCTTTAACTGCATGCTCTGATCACGTGCAATATCGGTCGACAGTTCCCGTTTGACGTCATAGTTACGTTCCAATTCGTTAGGCTCCGACGAACGTAAATTTTTTTCTCCTTAAATACTGTAAACAAGATTACAAACAAAGGATGATAATTGGATGCTCAGGCATTCCACACTGACATTTATTGATATATTCCACACAATGAAAGGAACAATATGAAACTAATATACGCGTGCAAGGAGAATAATTAGAGGTTAACGCACTCAGCGAGTGAATTATCGGGATTTACCTGCACGAGTTCACTAACAATGAACGAGAAATATCAAAACCACACGAGGCCGCCGAGTGCGGTATTGAAAATTTCGAGTTCATTGTTAGTGAACGAGTGCAGGTAAATCCCGATAATTCACGAGCAATGAGTGCGTTAACATTTTTAATATTCAAACTGAATACACTGCAAACAAAAATCGTTAAACTTTGAGTCAGCCGAAGCCATGGTGTAATGACAATGGTGTATTGAATTTACACCACGGCTATTACACCACGATAATGACGTCAAAGAGGTTGTTGCGTCACAACCCATAGTCACGTGGTAAGAATCAATCAATCAGAAAATCGGAATTCGTACCGTGTATATGAAAGTTGGAAAATAAACCTAAACACCGCACTTCTATAATCAGCTATAATCCTAGGCTATACATATCTTTTGCACAGTCCAACTTCCAACGAGCATGCAGTTTAAGTAATCGCTCTGATAAATTGGGACTGTTATTAATCACGGAAGTAGTTCCTCCCGATCTTACGCTATGTAGGTCATACAACTTGTCGTCTAAACCAAGATCATTTAGACAAGTCTTAAATATTTCTCTCTCTCTGTAATCTGTACATGTGATCGATGTTTCTTGAGGCCATTATTTTCGCGTTCGAGAAAACTTTTTTCAGAGTTTCCGTACAAAATTTTTGTCATTGCTTTACATGAGATCATTGGCCAACAAAATTTCTCAATGTCTTTCTGCAAATCACAATTCAGAATTACGATGTGTAATTTGCACTGGTGTTACACTTTTTGCAGCGGTGTTACAATTTTTGCACTGGTGTTACACTTGAACTGCACTGCTCCCGGCCAATCAGAATCGAGTAATTTTTTCATGTGTATTATTCCCTAGATTTTCCCAGACACCTTGCGAGGAATCATTTAGAACCGCAGAGGAATACAGCAACAAACAGAATGGATCATAACATTCACAGGAACGTTCGCTTCCCTCCGATTATTCAGAAGCAACGAAACAAAGTGGTGACCCAGATTTTAGCAATAAACGCTTTAAGTGGCTGATTATACGAGCGACAAAATTACCCTTGTAGTTGACGATACTCGTTTTGTCGTGGAAAGATCGCTGTTCATCGCTCATCCAAACACCATGTTCGGGAGGTAGGCCATTTTATTCTTTTAAATGAGTTAGACTAAACAGACGGAGATTAAAAATGGGCTGTAAGATGTGATATTTCAATTCACGTTTTTATAGCTCACTTTAGCCATATTCTTCGGCTTTGTCCCGCTTGTTCACAGAGTTGAATGCGAAGTCGTGTCCTTGTTCATTGAGTTCACTGGTCAGAGATCTCTAGTCTGCATTCACTTTTTTCCTCCTTATTTTTATAATATTAATATTGTAATAGTAATAGTACATTGTAAAAATGTTATATTATTTTATTATTTCTTCAAAATATTTCTCATTAAAATCCTTTGGTGGTTGTCATACAGGTAGGTGCCAGTTGAGTCCACCAATGAGTTTAGCATGAGTTTAGTAATGTTATTATTTTGTTAAGGCAGGCTTTCACAAGCAGGTTTTGGGGTCAGGTTTTAAGCAGAGGTGTAAGACTTTATGAAGTAGCAAACATTCTGTAAGGTTCTGTTCAGACCCTGGAGTTATCATGAGCCCAACCTAACAAATTGAATTAAGTACGAGAAAATTTTGATCTTTTAATCAATGAGGAGCGCCTGGAATTATTTGGGAATGTCTTAATCATTTAGTGATGGCTCAGCTGTTCCTTCCGCCTAGCCTGACCAGGGATTTTGACTTTAAAGCGACTTTGGAAGGGCTCAGATGCTAAACTTTTTATGTGCTGAACCGAATGCATAAATTATCACAGCATGTTATCTTTGCATTCAGTTTAACTCAGTATGCTTGTTAAAAAGGGACAAAACAACAAGATAATGAATTTTCATGATAAGACAGTGATATATACATCAAGATTCGAATATATAAATCAAGATTCGTATATATACATCAAGATTCGGATATATACATCAAGATTCGGATATATACATCAAGATTCGGATATATACATCAAGTTCGTATATATACATCAAGTTCGTAAATATACATCAAGATTCGTATATATACAACAATATTGGTATGTATACATCAAGTTCTTCAGTATATATACATTAAGATTCGTGCAGTTCGGACATAAAGGAAAGCATGACCGCTGGCTCGATTATAGTGTTTTCAAACAGCGACCGAACAATGGCGAGGCAGCAAAAGAGGAAGCCATCTCCTCCTTGCTTCGCCATGTTTACAGAGCCATGACAGAAGGAATGACTCCAGCTAGCATTGTTGAAGAAGAGTTGTCGAGATTTTTTTCCGTGTTGGTGCAGCCTCCTTTGTACAATCCACGAGTGAGCTATGGAAGCACTCCATGGTGGCTAGATTGCAGAATACCCGGCCCAACCAGTCGCCTTCGACTCCACTGCTACCGTGGTCCGCGGTCCGCAGTCGGTTAGCAAGGTTATATTTATGTGCTAAGTGAAGTATACAGCTATTTCAATTTACGTTGTCGGATCAAAGCGTCAAGCCTAC
>CM042754.1:6255880-6290096 GCA_022496165.2 Catalaphyllia jardinei
TTGCGTGTTTATGGACCGAGACGAAGTCGAGGTCCATAAACTCGCTAAAAAAAGAACGAGGCCAACATCCAGCCATCTTGACCGAACAATAAAGGATTTATTATATGGCTTTCGGGGAAATGTTTCTTGCGGGATACAGCGGGTAGTCCCGAGCGGGCAAGATCGCTCCATCTTGCCCGCTTCGGTAGCCAATCACAGCGCGCGATTTGGGTCATCTTGCCCGCTCGCGGAGCTAGCCATTTAATAATAATCGTTATTCGGGTTGGTCAAAGAAAGCGCTACCGTAACTTGCTAATTATCTCTGTTGTCTTCCCATATTTCCAGCTAAACTTTTAATATGTTCTCAAACATTAATCAGTTTTAAACGCATTTAAAGCTGGAGTTGTTTGAGTTCGATGTAAGTTTTCAAACAAAAGAGCGTAGTTGAAGTTCAATTTGTCACGTTTAGCTACAAAACACGCATCGGCGAGTGTTCTTTTTCATCAATAATCGAATCGATAACCAGCGATTTATTGGATTTTCACCCAAACAAAACTGAGCAGTATTAACAGACGAACGTTTTTCTGCCTTTACGAAACATCACGTGTTGCTTGCAATTCAGAGGGAACTCAAACTCGCAAAGTGTTGTTACTTTTCGGTCGCGATAGACTCCCGGGCAAAATCCTGGCAAACGTGTGGCAAGAGTAGGGAAACTTTGAAGTTTTGAAACGCTGCTATATCAAAATATATCAATCTGATTTTGTACTATGTTATGTAAAAGCTATCAATCTTCAACATATATAAAATCTGGACTGGAGTAATTTTGAGTACTCTTAAAATAAGGAGTGGAGCACAGCTTGGTCATGATAAGCGGGACATTCCAGCATTCGACATTGTTTTATTTCACCCAAATTTGAGCAGACAAAAATATCAAACTGGCCTTTAAAAAGACGTTACTGGTGGCTTTAAAATAAAGAAAGAAAATGTCATTTCCGGTTTGTCAAGAGGTGATTTTTGGCAGCCATTAGTTGCACCTGAAGCGCGGAAGGAGCGCTCGTGCCAGGCCTTCTCCGCATCACACATTGGCCCAAGAGCGGACTGCCCGTTTCACAGCCCGGCCTTTTTCGCCCTGGGTAAACTGATGGAAAAATCGCGCGTCTTCTGAATTATTATATAAAAGCAATGAAGCACAAGTTTCTATGGTTTATTTACAGCTTAACGCACTCGTTGCACGTGAATTATTTGGATTTACCTGCACTCGAGGCGGCTTCGTGTGGCATTGAAAATTTCGAGTTCATTGTTAGTGAACGTGTGCAGGTAAATCCCGATAATTCACGAGCAACGAGTGCGGTAACATTTTTATTATTCAAATTGAATACACTGCAAACAAAACTCGTCAAACTTTGATTCTGCCGAAGCCATGATGTAATGACAGGTGTGTTGAATTTACGCCACGGCTATTATACCACGATAATGACGTCAAGGAGGTGAGGTTGTTTCGTCACAACCCAGTGTCACGTGGTACAAATCAACCAATCAATAAATCGGAATTTGAACAGTGTATAACAGTTGAATAATAAAGGCTGATAAACCACTTGGGATGTTGGTAGAGCACTCGTAAAATACGTAAATCACTCGCCTGAGGCCCGGGATTAACGAATTCTTCTCATGTTTTACCAGCATTCCGCGTGCTTTATCAGCCTTTAATATTCAATCTTCGTTCACTGTCTAAAATCTGCACGCGTCATTGGTTAAAATTGATCACGTGAGTCCCCGTTACCTAACGACATCAAAGTGACAGAGTGCGTTATTACAATAACGCACAAAAACTGTGCAGTGTTCAGGTCGGGCGGGAAGCCATTGCAAGTCTATCGCCAGCAATCGCCAGCAGTGAACTCAGATTGAATATTAAAAGGGTTAGAGACTGTTAGTTCGTATTTTGTTCTCAAATACACGCACTTGCTTACTGTACAATGAACTCGAAATTTTCAATGCTGCACTCAGCTTCGCTTCGTGTAGTATTGAAAATTTCGAGTTCATTGTACAGCAAGCGCGTGCGTGTATTTCAAAACAAAACACTCACAACAGTCTCTAACCCGTAAATAAACTATAGAAACTTGTGGTCTGTTGCTTTAATAGATGTAAAGGAGGGTTTCCACATCATGCGTTTTTGATTTTACTAAAGGTACAGGCAGTGAGGCCTGGGTTTAAATTTCGGCTTTCTTGTTTCTTTTTACCGAGGCAGTGAGGCCTGGGTTTAAATTTCGGGTTTTTTTATTTTTATTTATTTTTTTTTCGTCGTCATTTATTTGCCTTTTAAGTATTACAAAAATTAAAAAAATACAGCGCGTAAGTTGTAAGGCGAGGAGACCTCGGGAAACCACCAGGCTTATAAGAGAGGCCACCTCGACATCATAATATTAAATAAGATAGAGGCTGCGAAGGAGTGCGGCAGAAACTAACTCAGAAACTATTTTAATAAAAATAAAAATTCTAGCACTTTGTTCTTAAAGGTAGAAAAGCTTGACAAATTGGTAATTGACGAAGGAAGAGAGTTCCAGACCCTAGGTCCTTGGTAGAGGATTGTGAATTTCTTGATATTCGTTCGACAGGAATGCGCGCGATAATTACGGGCTGTTCTTGTGTCATATCTATGGACTTGACTGTTTGTCATAAACAGATTGAGGAAAAGTGGAGGCAGCAGATTGTTGTGGTAGCGGAACATGAATTAGCAATATCGAGGGTATTGATTTGGAAGATGTCTAAAATTTTCAGGTTGGAAAATAGAGGAGCAGTATGTGCTCGATAGTCTGAATTGGTAACAGCTCGCACAGCCCGCTTTTGCAGATAATAAATTCTGTTTAAATTAGATACGTATGTGGATGACCACACAGAGTTGCAGTAAGTAATGTATGGATAAATTAATGTATAGTACAGCATGAGTTTGGTCTTACAGGATAAGTAGAAACGCGTCCTGGATAAAATACCAACTGAAATAGCGATTTGTTTACAGACAAAGTTTATGTGATATTTCCAAGTAAGGTGTTCATCTAGGTATACCCCAAGAAATTTAGTTACATTACTTTGACTGATAGGTTGACCTCCAAAGGAGAGAGAAAACCTGTGATTGATTTTCCTCTGACTCGGGCGAAATATCACATAATTTGTCTTTTGGACGTTAATCGAGAGCTTATTGCATCTTAACCAAACATCAATATTTAATAACTCGTTATTAAGCACATTCTCCAAGTAGTTGGGATTAGAGTGTGAGAAAAAGATGCTGGTGTCGTCAGCAAAAAGCAGAGGCTCAGTTAATTCGGAAACTTTGGGAAGATCATTTATGTATAATATGAAGAATAAGGGGCCTAGGATGGATCCTTGAGGAACTCCACACTTAATAGTCTGCGTTGGAGAACATGTTTGATTGATCTGGACAATTTGCCGGCGGCAAGAAAAGTAGCTTTTAATCCACTGCAGAGCCACACCATGGATACCATAATGCTCTAGCTTGGTAAATAAAATTTTATGGTCCAGAGTGTCAAAAGCTTTGGAGAAATCTAGGAAAACACCTACAGTAGTTTCACGCTGGTCAATTGCCGAAGAGATTCTATTTATCAGATGAATTAGAGCATGGGACGTTGAATAGTTTTTTCGAAATCCAAACTGGCAGCGGTATAGTATATTATAATGCTCGGCGAATTCAGTTATGCGGTTATACATTACTTTTCCAAAAAATTTTGAAAAGTTCGACAAGAGAGAAATAGGTCTGTAGTTTGTGAAAAGACTAGGATCATTTGCTTTGTAAACTGGAATAACTTTAGTAAGTTTTAGTTTATCAGGGAAGATGCCTTTTTCTAAAGAAAGATTTATGATGGTAGTCAGGGGTGCAGAGATCAAGTGAAATGAGTGTTTAATTACACGCATTGAAATATTGTCATAGCCGGGAGCCTTCCCCGAAGCAAACATGCTACAAATGCTTTCCAGTTCACACGGGTTGGTAGGTTTCAGGGTAATAGGAGGAAGGTTAACGTCACCAATAAAAGAACTGACAGAGGAATTAACGTCACGTATTGCACCAGCTAAGTTGGGACCAATGTTAGTAAAGTATTTACAGAATTTATCAGCAATTTCCTCGGGATCCGTTATTGTTTTACCCTCAGATTCAAATGATGAGGGGAAAGGTACTCTGCTTCTACGTTTATTTATAACCTCGTTAAGCAATTTCCAGGTTGTTCTTAGGTCATTTTTGGCGCTCTCAAACTTGGTATCATAATATTTACGTTTGGCGAGACGAATTAAATGGTTCAGTTTGTTTTTGTGGGATTTATAGATTCGCTCATTGGATAAAGAGGGTGATCTAATAAATTTCCTGTACAGTTGTTTTTTTTGTTAATGGATTTTAAAAGTCCAGGGCTGATCCAAGGGGAGCTACGGTTTTTCAATAGCTTGCCTTTAATGACCTTTAAAGGGAAGCAGGCATTAAAGATTTTCGAGTATTCATCTATAAAATTATTGTAAGACATATTGGGATCTTCGTCGAGAAGTGAGGACCAGTTTGTATTTGAAACGTTTTCATTGAATTTGCGCAAATTTTCGTCAGTAAACTTGCGTGTAAATGCTTTATTGTTTCCATCGTGCGTAAAGGTTGGGCCAGAAAAATAAGCGAAAACCGGCAGGTGATCGGACAAATCGTTTAAGACAACACCATTTAAAACATTTTGGGAGAGATTGTTTGTGAATATATTATCAATTAGAGTTGCAGAGTAGGAGGTGAGGCGTGTTGGATTGGAGATAACAGGAATAAATGCAAACGAAAATAAGGTGCCGATAAATTCTTGAGTTGGTGTATGATGATTGTACTGGAGAAGGTCAAGGTTGAAGTCACCCATAACATAGCATTGTTTGTTGTCCTTAGAAATGTGAGAAAGAATGTCATTCAATTTGTCTAGAAACAAAGCGGTGTTTTGGTTTGGCGGTCTATACACACATCCAACAATAACGTTTTTCCCATAGGGAACTGTAATCTCCACGAACAGAGACTCAATCACTTCTGGATTTGACAATTTGCATTCATTAAGAAGTTTGTATTGGAGTTCATTTTGTAAATAAAAGCCTACTCCGCCACCAGTCTTGGATTTACGATGGTTTGAGATAAAACTGTATCCGGTGATATCAACCAGCTCTGCAGTGGAATCTGTCAGCCACGTTTCTGAAATACCGATCACAGAGAATGATTTTTTGAAACTTCCAAGCATCAGATTCAATTGGTCAAGATTTTTTAGCAAACTACGGGCATTTAAGTGCATAACGGAAAAGTTTATTTTGTTGCTGATTGGAGCTACTCGACTATTTATATCATCCTAGCTATAGTTTTGTTTCATTTTATAGGGTCATGGCGAACACTGCATCAGAGCCCAGAACCTCAGCTGTTACATTGTCCTATAACAAGGCAAACTTCTACAGTTATCCGGTGTGCAAGGTCCCATGGTGTAATGGTTAGAACTCTGGACTTTGAATCCAGCGATCCGTGTTCAAATCTCGTTGGGACCTGGCGGGAATACGTTTGTTATTCAAATAGTCTGTGTGCATTTTGATGTCCCAAACACAGGACTTTTCATTATTTTTCTTAATACATAGAGCCATTTTCAATTGAGTCAGTGTCGTATGTTGACCAATACTAAACCAATTTCTTAACATTTAGACCACTAATCCAATCTCAAACACGAGTAAAACTAAAACCGGCTAAATCGAAATTAATTGCCTGATTACTTTCCACTGTCTGAAATGAAAACCGCTCTGAAGTCGCTTCGTGTTAATTGGTACGAAGGTAACAAGGACTGTGAAAGAGTGCCGATATCCATGGAGTCTTCCATATTTATAAAAACAGCATCGCAATCTATAAATCAAGGCATGAAAAAGCGCAATATGGCTAGGGATGCCTGCAATTTATGAGACATTTTTGTTCCTTTTGTGCTTTTGTGTAAAAGTTCTACGATATAATTTTAAGACTCTGAGCACTAAATCCAGGAATGATCCCAGTTCAGATTTCGGTGCGGTCTTAGCTTGTTACCAAGAGTTCTAACTTAGTATTAAAGCTAGTTTTAGTAATTGACCTGCAGTCAGTGCACGACTGGACAGGACTGTAATCTCCCTTTTTGTCTGGCACAGAAGGCCAGACAGAGATGACAGTGCTTAGGTAATGTTGTTCAGTCTAACTTTAAATTAACCACTCCTTTATCCGATTTGTATCACAAACAAGTTCCGTTTTTTTTTTTCCTTCATTTCTTTTGCTTTTGTAGTGAATGTTTTTCCTTTGAGCGCCAGGAGAACAATCAATTTTAAGAAACGTTCATTTTCTCGACAGTGTTTACTCGTTTGCGGGCCTTATATTGATTATGAACAGGATGTAAAGCCAAGTCATAAGCCAAAGCTCTACTTTCGCTCGACAGGGCTCCAAATCTGACGCAAAACTTACCCACAAAAGATAGCGCTAACACCCTTATTTTAATGCTGAATATTAACTGTACAAGGACCTATGAGCCGCGTCAATTAACGTTTGCTTCAGTGTTTGTTTGTTTGACAGGTAAAGAAAAATGGATAACATGAAAAAAGTCCAACATCTCAGGATTCAGTTTTCACAGCTGTTCCCTGAATCAAACAAAAAAATCATTGCGTCAGCCGGGAATCGAACCCGGGTCAACTGCTTGAAAAGCAGCTATGCTGAGCACTATACCACTGACGCTTTGATGCTGGAATTGCAGTGAAAAACAATATTGACTTTTGGTGAAATCTGGAAAGAGCAAACGTTCTCATGGTAAATCAGCTCTTTAATCAGACTGCTTTCCTGATCCGACCAGTTAACGACCCACTAGTTGTCCTAGTTTCTTTCATTACGAATTTTCTATCCTCTTCCCCCTTCCCCCTTCCCCCAAGCTCTCGAAGCAACCTGTTAAGCTAAGACACATGACACAAGAAAAATGGCAATCGAACAAGAATTATAACAACAATTGACAAAATGTATTTTAGTTGCATAAACTGTTATGGGAACAACAGGAGAAATCTATGGGAATTAAATTGTATATAAATTGAATTATTCCTATTAAACCAAACCAGTGTTTGTTTCATAGTTTTAACTCACCCAGTTATCGATCCCACTAAGGAAAACTTAAAAAAATCAAAATTATAACAATATCGAAAAGAAAACACTTTGATATCAGGTAACCAGGTCCCATCGAGATTTAAACTCGGATCGCTGGATTCAGAGTCCAGAGTGCTAACCATTACACCACGGAACCCTGCACGATGTGGCGAAATTTGTCACAATGCTAGAATACACTTTGCAATAAAATAGCTGTCGAACTTTGTAATAACAAGTTGTCGCACTTTGGAATAAACTAAGCCGTCACACTATGTAATAACAAGTTGTCACAGTTTGTGATAAGCTTTCAAATTTCCTTTGAATAGAATGTTTGGTAGAAATTATTTGACTTCACTACTCCCTAGGGTACAAATACTTTCTTCCTTGATATTTCGCTCTGCATACTAAAATGAGGGGCATTATGCAGAGAACCACGGAGAACACTACATATGTGTGGACAGCACAGTGTTGCTAGAGGAGGAAGAAGAAGAGGTGAAAGATTATGAGCAGGAGAAAAGGGCAGAAAAAGAGGTGGAAGATGATGAGCAAGAGAAAAGCGCAGAAGAAGAGGTGGAAGATGGCGCGGATTTGTTGCCTACTGAAGAAGATAACACACACGGCCAGAACGAGAGGTGCTTGAACAAGATCATCACCGTATACAAATACCCATCCACTTTGTTGAGAACGAGACCGTTGAAATGGTATCCACGAACGGCGGTACCACCCTCATAGACAGGATTCCGAATGAAATTTTATCTTCAGGTTTCTCGTGGCCAAACCATGTATGCCGTATGCACAATAACCTACGTCAAGTCAACGTCCGTTTTCGTGATATCACCCATAGACTGGTCTCGATGCTGCCGAGTATTTACCTCTAGTGGTGGTGAACTTGACATCGTCAGCGTCAGAGGCCTAATTAAAAAATTCGGATCTTCGAGTGGTGTTGGGCTGGAGGTACGGCGAATAGTTGCCAGCCCAAATTGGGCAAATGCTTGGCTGGATCTACGATTTCGTGGTTTGGGATGGTTTATCATCCTCAACATATTCTGGGGCAAAAATCACAAGTAGCATTTTGTTAACATCTGCTTTGTCGTACCCACCAAGGCACGAATCACCCATGGTCTTTTAATGACTTTTTGCTTAAAAGAAAAAAAAACAGTTTCTTGAACTGAAGAGAGAGAAACAGTCTGTTCGTTTAGCTGTTTATTAAGATTTGTAAACCACTAGTTCCCGTTTCATGTTACAGTTCGTTGTTGTTTACTTTATTTTGATATCGCTCTAGTTCAATACACTAGTACTAGTATTACATAAACTGATCATGCTATAATGGTTGCTGTTTCACGTTCTGGCTTATGTTCAACTTATACAATTTTTGAATTAAAATACGATACTATTTCATTATATGTTCTATTCAGTTATAGTTTACGGTACCTTCTTAGAAGACTTCCAGTCAAAGCCTATATTTCTGGATTGTACCACGACCAATACCAATACCAATACCAGCAAGATATTCCCTCTACTCTTTTTCTGATACAGGATGTCCCTGCAAGTTGCTTTCCAGTTTCTTTCCCTCTAAAACTCCACGGAAAGAAAAACCTTTTTTACATCCGCAGGAGATGCCAGTATATTTATTTAATATCTTAAGACCCCATAACAGAGACCCTTTTTAATACCTGAGTTAAACATCATTTTCAAATTAAACATACAATAGGGTGACTTGCCTAATGATTTAGACAAGTACCTAGCCAATGGAGTGGCTTAACAAAACCGATTTTAAAAAGTCATTATTCTTGATAGCAAAGTGTTTGTCACGAAACATCGTAGTCAAGAGAAATACAGTTGCGAGAAGCATGGAGAAGAACGCCATTTTTTTTTTCGTCCCCTCAGTTTAGTATTCAGAGTGAAATATCAATGAAGAAAGTATTTGTACTCTGGGGAGTAGAGAAGTCATATAATTTCTACCAAACATCCTATCCAAAGGAAATTCGAAAGCTTATTGCAAAGTGTGACAACTTGTTATTACATAGTGTGACAGCTTAGTTGTTCCGAGGGTGTCTTCATTTTAGTAGCCCAGTTGGGGGAGAGTGCTGCTGACGTCTGAACATCACTTGTTTCTACCAAGTTAAACATCTTAACGCGGCGTTGACAGCAGTTCACTTTACACGATTTGACAACAAATGTATTCATTTTTTACGCTTATTTATAAACTATAGATTCCGGTAATGGAGTCCTACTGCTCCAACTTCGTGATGCAAAGTGAAGTCGGTATCAAAACAACAAGTATATTCGAGGGAAAATGCTGTTTGGTAAACTCCGGGTTTGTTAAAGCAAACTCGACTGACTGAGTGCTTTATCGGCAAATGCCCCGGATAATTAATCCAACAGGTGTTAAAGTGTTTACGTTTATACCACAAATTAAGCTGGAGAAAGTTCGCCTTCCTTAGTTGATTTCCACCTTCCTTAGTTGATTTATTTAAATTAGCATTTCAGACGTCTTTGCAAACATTTATCGAAGCAACAATTCCAAATCATGTTATGACTTGTTATTACAGTAATAATATGACGAATTTGATCCTCTATATCAGGTTATACTCCTTATGTCTAACCAGTTTTTCCCTTTCGTTGCGCAAACCGAAGGCAAACCGAAATATACCTGTTTAGTAGATCAATGCCGGAGGCAAGCTAAGGTATTTCAAGGTATGTGATATGGGTAGAGTATCATTCAAGATGATAATTGCTGCCTGCATAGGGCAGCCTCCTACTTCTGTCCTGCCGATATCTCGTCTTCTTGTTATTTTGGTGCTTTTATGATGAACTGGATTTGAATCTGCGACCTCATGGTTTATAATTAACCGTTGGTTGAGTACATTCGTTGATGGCAAGGGAAGCGTCCGAAAGGAGTATATTAGTTGATACAAAGGGAAGCGTTTGAAGGGGTTGATTATTTTTGAAGTAGTTTTTCTCTTACAGCAACAGAAACACGCCATTTCGTCCGTGACGAATTTAACCTGGATCGAAAACAACTTCATCGTCGATGTTACGGATGTCCCACAAGAACATAGCAACGAATTATTTACGCAAACTTCTACGGAAAACCCTTGAACTGATACCCGTCAACAAATCCTAGTACTAGGAACAGGTCAATTCAAGCATTTGTCAATGTTGGCGGGCACGATGTGTAAATAAGTTGATTCTAATGAAGAGCTTATGCTGTGGGTAAGACTTTGGAGTTCTTTTCGTTTCGGTGTTGTTCGTATCACTGGAAAAATTATTTAATCAATTTTGTTTACTGTTAACATTTCCACGTAATTCAGTGTGTTTTCCGCTTAATCCGTGCATTTGTCCGCATTTTCTCCACGAAACTTTCCGCATAAGTTTTTTTTTTTTCCGCACCGTCAGATGGCATATATTTCCTCTTTCACTGTCTTACTCATTCCTCTTTAAAGGGTATCAAATGGCCTTTGCTAACATCTGCGAGCATGCGAGCAGTGCGTTAATTTTTGCGAGAGGCGAGCAGTTTAGGAAAAAGATGACGAGCAGCGAGCACTTTGCAAATTTTTTTCGTTACCCGGTATCTCTGTTTTGTTAAGACGAAATTCTGGTTTGCGCCAAGTAATCAGGCTGACACCTCCAGAACAGGACAATAGACGCAATCGCGGTTCAACCAATGCCAGCAGTTTACAGCCATTTATGCCTTGTTTGGTGCCAAGTTACGTCAAGCGAATGATCAACGCTAAAGGAGATCTAAATCTTTTTAACCCAACGCTTCAACACACCACGAGAAGAAGCTAAAAGCTACCAGTGTGCGCTCAAGCTCCCATGCCTCTCCCACACATGCGTTTTTGACACGACAAATGTTAACAAACCCCTCCCCTGATTCGTTGTTTTTCTTACGTGTTCGAAGTCGTCCGATCCCCGCACGGAAACAGAATTCCTGAAGCCGTTTAGCGAGATTCCGTTATAATAACTGGGAGCTGGGGAAGGATTTTTCAGAGATTTGTTGTGTCAAAAAAAAAAAACGTGTGGGAGAGGGATGGGAGCTTGAGCGCGCGCTGGATGACGTGTTTGGGATTTAGGTAACTGTACAAAACAAATTGACGTCAGGTTTTCATGCCTCTGTCCTTTCATTGATCATAAATTTCGCCATAACATTGTCAAAATAGCTGTGGATCCACGAGGCGATAGATCCGCAGACTACTTTGACAATGTTATGACGAAATTCATGGTCGATAACAGGACAGACGCATTAATGTGATTCCTCAGTATTGCATTGCGCATTCCTGCTGCGCACGATTTTCGCGTCCTTAGCGCGCGCCAATGAGAACGTGCACGTGCAAAACATAAGAGATTTCCTACAAGCAAGGTTCGACAGCGAAATAAAAGCTCGTTTTCTCTTAAACGAGCTTGGTGACCTATATTTTTTATTGGATAATAGTAGTGCCCATGTTATCCACTTTAATCTAAAAAAATATCTAAAAAATTTGATCGGGAGGAAAAAAAGATATAGGTAAAAGCGGGCTCAAAACCGTTACTCTTGGATGTAAATTATGGCCGCGAAAACAACGACCCGACGAACGCATTACTTCCACCTCGTTTTAAATGGTGCGATTTTTTCCGAAAATGTTATATGATATTGCTCCATATGCTCCACACTTTCACCCTGTCAAATTTTCTCCAGAGTATTACTTCGATAAACTGTACTTCCAGCTACAGCAAAATGTAACGTGGACCGATGAATAACGCGCGAGATTAGCACATTGGCGCATCATATCTCTTTAGCAAGGATGGTGACCTATCATTTTTATTTTATTTTTCGAAACAGTGCCTGGTAGGGAACATTCAGAGAAAGTTTAAAAAAAAATTCATCGATAATTTTTATTTCTGAGAAATCACCTTAAAAACTGACATCATTTCTTTTACGATAACAAATTGCCAAATTGCTCCCTCTCGTTCGTTGACGCACCAAAGAAATTATAAATTCATGTGTCTGTCCGCTTATTAACCATAAAAATTTGCCAATAAGAGCGCGCAAGAATTTTTCCACTTATCGTAAAAAGTCATAATGCGAAAAGCGATCAGCTAAAAAACTTTGCAAAAGATGCTAAAGCTCTCCGACTGTCACAAAACTGTTCTAAAACGTAACAAATTCCGCCAAGTTGTAGAAAAATCTTCAGACTTCTTTTTGTGCTTGTTTCAGGTTTCGAGAAAGCAACGAAATTTAGAGATTCAAGCGAATATTCGATTGATTGTCTTCAATTGTTTTGGCAAAGAATTGCCTCCCTTGTCAATGTTATATGTAAACCAAAAAAATATTTTGCAGAGCGCGAAAAGGCCTAGGTACGAGTTAAGCCCTACAGATTAAAACTTTTAATTAGCATCCATATGAAAACATCAGGACATTTAGGAAGCAACTCTTTGGATAATTTTTGGAAATTTTTTAGCACCTTTTTAGCATTCCACAATGAGCAACGTTCCAGCAGATTACGAGCAGAACCGGGAAAAGTCTATCACCCACCATCTTTCTACATAGGGCAGTACTTCGAATATTTCGGGGAAATGCGTTTCTAAAATAAACATGTGTGTTCTAAACATATTTCGACTACGATGTGACTCCAGTATTAGATCAAAAGTTTGCTGACTCTTTGCTTACGGAGTTAACTGAACATACATAGTCTTGACATGAACCGCCGCCTGATATGAATCCTCAGTTCCCAACCAGGAAGTGAACCTCTTTTCATTAGCGGCGAACAGTCGACGTACGGTTTCAGCTTGGAGCTGGCGAGGAAGAGCAAATTAACTTAGTAAACACAGGAATACCGGCAGTATTTAAACGTAAAACACAAACTTCGATTCCGGAATATTTTGTTACTTGAATTAGCAACACCTTGTGGGTCAGAAGAACCATTAGGAAGAAAAACCGTGGTGCACTCGTAATACATGTAGATCAGTATTGGTAAGAAGCCTGATTTGAGTAACATCATCAGCACAAAGGATCAAGAGACTCGCTTTAAAGAAAGCCTTTTTCATGACACTCTTACCGGATCGTTTTCATCTTTGCAGTTGTGAAACAAGAACTTCCGCTGGAGAAACTAACGCTGTGGCTATTTTATCAAGCATTAGTGTTAACCGTTTCTAAAAGCACCAACATCATGTATCAAAATTATCCCTATTGGTATCATACATCTATCATTCTTACAACTGAGAGAAAGTAACTTTTTTACATTAGCACCTTGTTGAATGTCGGAGGAAAAATGAGGAATATGATCAGTTTAGTGTTTTTAAAAAAAGGTCAAACTGTATAACTATTTGATCCTATTTCCTGCCATAAAGCGTGTTAGATCTTTTCCTGAAGGCGATAGGTGTACACCTTAGGATATTTGCTGTAATTTTTAAAATGCCATTTTTATGTGAATCCTCTCTCTCGCTGGTTATATCTAAAGCTCATTTGATGTTTGTTTGGCAGGAACACGTCTGTTTTAGTCTATGAAGCTAAGACATTGGTAGCTTGCATCAGTTCTCAACTGTGCATGGACGGAGCTGTTCACTAAAGCCTCTTGTAATGAGATATGTTTCTTTTTATCATGGATAACAGCTTCAAATTTTATCCGACTTTGTCAGAAATTGTTGTACGTCGCTGAAGCTTACTTCGAGAAGGCTTAATAAGTTTGTTTTGTTGACATAAGTTTGTTGTTTAGCCTGATGGTTGCTCTGTGTTGTAAGCTTATGTTTCTCAAATCAAGTTTTGCTCGGTTGATACCGTACACTGGCGGAGCCAGACCTTGACCTTGGGGCGGTGGGGGGGTGCTGGCCCTGCCGGACTCTGCTGGCTTTCTTCCTTTTGCGGTTTTTGTTTACCCCGAAATAAGAGGGGGCAGGGCAACGGGGGGATGGGGGTGGCCAGTCCCTCCGCCCCTTCTCTTAGATCCGCCTTTGCCTTTCAGGCACCACATGATTCAAATGAAGAATCGTCGTCTGTCGTTCTTTTTTTATTTTTTTTGGATTGGGGGGGGGGGGGGGGGGAGGGGAGGGGATATTTATCTTGACTGCATTTCGGTCGATGATAAAGGCGTAACTGAAAACAAGATCTTGGTTAATATCCAGTCATCTTGACCTCATACTTGGTCAGTTATCCATACATAATATATTTGATATAGGTCAGGCAACGCCATAGCTTCGATCCTGCACATATGCATGGATCTCATTAGACACCTGCGGGAATGTAAGACGTTCTGCGGCTTAACTCAAACCTCGTGTGGGGTACTTAGAAAATTGATCTTGGTTTGGGGCTGTAACTAGTTTGCGTTAATTTCAATAATTTTTTCCTGGCTTTTTGAGCGCCTATGGTTTACTGATTTATTGTGAGGAGAACTTTTGGTTGATCTTGATATGAGTGAACATGTCCTTCTTAAAGTTTTCGAATTGTTTGATAATCCAGGAGGGAGGGCAAGGGACTTAACCAATTTTTATGTCCCAGGGAGACACCGGGACCGGATTTGCTTGCCTCATGATTGCTACCGGAGGTAGTTGAAGGGTTGGGGAGGGGGGGGGGGGGGAAGGGATGGTCGTACCGGATAGTTGGGTCGGAAGCATTAGCCCAGTTATCAATAGGGACAATTTGTTCTAATGAGCGGATTAACATTAGTTTAATTCTGTTATCCACAGCACGCTGATGACCCCATAACGAGCACTAGTTAGGTTAGTACGGTGGCTCTACGGTAGTTCGTCAGTGCCCAGGTTTGGTGTATCATGGTATCTCGTTTATTATAGTAGAAGGATAAATCTCAATTGTTCCTTCTGTTATTTGAATCGTTTAATTCTTAGCTACTTGTTACAACAAGGCAAGGATACATTAGAGTCATGTATTTCGCAACATCAAAACGTCAATGGCTATTTATGTTAACCATTAATCTTTATCAATCAGCGTGTAATAGACTGACGCCTCACGTAGTCGTCTCCGCTGATCATCAGAGTAACACTTGCACTCTCAACACTCTGAAATGGAGTTTGCTGCGACATTTTTCTGTATTTCGTTTTGTATTTGCATCCTACGGTTAAAGTCCTGCCGTGAATGATAAGCCTTCAGCAATCCCGGTAAGGTGTCACCTACTTTGAGTGCCTGTTTATGAACATTACGAAATCACATTGCCATTATCTCACCTGTTATCTATCTATGTATTTTCACGAGTAATATTTTAATGCCGTTCTTCAACACTCATTTCCACGTGGCGAGTACTTAGCTAGAGCTACGTAATATTGTTCAAGATAATTCGAAAATTTAGCAGCCTGGGTTTGCTGGCTAGATCACAGCAAACCCGTTAGCAATTCAGGCTTGAAAATTGGTTCGAATAGCATTACGTTAGCATAAATTACCAGCTGCATTCAGTTTTACTGACTAATGAACAGTTTTTTTTTTTGTAACGGTAACTAAAAAAATTGATTGTAACTGACAATGGGAAAACATTTACCCCAAAGATTGATCGTCAACAGGAAATAAACGCACTTCCCACAGCTGTGTATTACTAATGCTGTGTATTACTAATGCAGTGTAAATGTTTTTGGCCAACTGGGCTTGTTCAAGTCGCCGTACTTTGATCTCGTAATCACGGCTAATGTGTTGTGTTTGCATAGTGTAACAGTAACTGACTACATGTATCGTGCCACCGGGAATTGTTTACCTGCAAACCGTCACTGACTGCAAATCCAAATGAGTCACTGGTTAATCTTTTGAGCCAATTATCGGTATGGCAGCAGAAAGTCACTCAGCACGCGAAAAATCGAATTCGCTTCCTTGAAAACAATGTTTTAAGAAAGGTCAGAAAAGTCTTTGTTTGCTTTGGGTAATGTAAACTAGAGCTCCCAGTTAAAGAGAAAGTAGAACTTGCCACAGTCTAGAACAGAAACGTGCTGCTCTGAATGTTGCCATCTGTAAGTTCACTTAGTAAGCGTCTTAGGTCTTGAAAGCAAATGTTAACGCTAGTATATATCACTGGATTGTTAGCATGCTGTGAAGTTCAAATGACCTGATCATTTAGGATACCTGTACGTGTAAACCAAGACTATAACTTGTCGGTAGTTGAAACTGAAATTTGGTCAAATAAAGCGGGAAATGTACAACTGGAATGGAAAAACTGCTCATTAGATGGGGAGGGGGGGGGGGGGGGGGGAGAATTCACGTGCCGAGGACCTCCTAAAATAAGCCAATGATATCTGAGAAAAGATAGGAAATGAAGGAAAACAATCCATTTACTATTTTCATGCGAGGCTTAAATTTTATTAAAAGATATAGCCCTAATCACGTTTTCATTTCGTAGTGGAGAGAAAATCATATGCCCACGAGTGTCTTCAGGCATGCGGTAATTTGTTAGTTTTCATCAGCTTACACTCTTAGAGGTCTGACAAGCGGCGGACTCGATATGCTGGCATACTGTGCAGTATAGTCTGGAATTAATTCAGATGACCGAAAAATTAGCGTTTTCAGTTCTCGACTGAAGCCTGTGGAATCGTAAATAAGCAGATCAAGTATTTGCAAGAAGGAACAAGCTTTAGGTAAAGTGGCAACCACCAGTGGCAAGTTATTATACGGCTGCCAAAAAAAATGAACAACTTGAATAAACTGCTGGAGTCAAATGAACGCACAGTCAACCAGGCCAAGTTTAAAATTATTAAATGCTGGGACGTTGAATCCAGAAAACGCGGTATTAGTTGGAGAAACACGTTTCCTTGGAATGCAGTCCTCTGACAACTTGCTAACATTCTCCTTTCACTAATTGATTGTATCCATTACATTAGCAAACATTACCATAGCTTTGTCAAATATTAGTTTTAAAAATGAAAAAAATACCCCATTGTGATTTCCGGGAAAACTAATTTCTTCTGTTCCCTGTTCAACAGTTACTGGCTGCATATTTGTGGAATTAATTGTCTATATTCATTTTCTGCAAAACAATGACAAACTTTTCAGTCTTAAAGCAAGTTGTCACAGTTTTTGTTAGCTCCATGGTACTGTTTAACAGTTATTTATCTACATTGCCGGTTACTGGTGCCACTCAAATGAACACTGCTGCTAAACAGATAGCAGGCTGTCTACATGAGGTATTCGAGAAAAATCTCAGATTCAAACATCTACAGAAACTCTACGATTCACTTTCTTGCGCCAATCAAGACGACGACGCCTCGCAGTTACTCAACAGTATAACGGAACCCGCCACTGCACGATTGAACGCCTCTGTAAGGGTTTTGAAGGACCTCACTAGAAAGTTGCAACAAGTTTCAACAGAAACTCAAAAAGTAAATATATCCAGATGTTGTCGCGGACTCAACGACACAAGTGGCTCTTCTCACTTTAGTGATAAACTTCGCTCGGTGGTGGATCTATCTACAGGATGTTCCATTACACAGTCATCTTTAGAAAGCTCACAAAACAATTCCAGATATAATGAGTTATTAAATGGGTTTAAAAGGAACTTTAAGAGGTCTTCAGTAGTGGCGTGGCAATATTACGGATCTATAGATGGCGAGTATTTGCAGTATCCCGCAAGTACACGGTACTGTAATGGCAACACTTCAAATTTCGACCCAAGGTTCAAGTAAGTTTAATCCTTACGAGCCACTTACGTATAAATAAATCTTAAACAGTCGCCTCTTAGTAATACAGAACGGGAGATAAAACAAGATAGTGACTTTCTGTCATAACAATGTTCATAACTAGTAGCTCGATTTTTCAAAACGTTCCTGATTATTGAAAAGGAAAAATACTTGTTCTCCCTGAACATACAGTCAGGAGATATTTTTCCCTCCATTTCTTGAGCCTATTTCCGATTCCCGTGTTGGTTAGGAAGCAATTGGATTCCACTGTAGTCATTAGTTACCCTGGAATTTTAAAATGAACCTCAACTGCAGTAAGGCAACTGTCCTTTAAGCCAAAGTGCTAGAAATCGAAAACAGGCAAACGAATTTATTAACAAACTAGCAAGCTAAGTTACTTAACTAACGAACAAAAACAAAAACAACTGTTATTTTTGCAACTTTAACAAGATTTTTGCTAAATTGCTTTTGAGGAAAATAATAACAAATGTTTAAATAAATAAATAAAACCCAAACAACTGGACTTAAAACACTCGTACCGTGGCAAACAGATATATGTAGTAGTTTTTATCAGATAGGAGTGCACCTCTTTCTCTGAAGATCTTAAAGATTTTCAGTGAGTGACATCATCTACAAAGGTTTTTGGTTCGTGTAATATTATGTGAACAATAAATCTAGTTCCCTCAGCTTCATAAATATAACTCGATACCCCTACCCCATAATAGATACCAATCTAGAAAGACCTGTGACCAGTCCCTATTTCGTTTAGTCCATCGTGACACGAAATCTGAACATAGAGTCTAATGCGGAATCTAAGGAACATGTTTCATTGAGATGTTTTAGGGCGTGTGATCTAGCTAGCTAACGAATTTGAACATTAATCAGTTGTCCACGTCTGAGACATTGCTGTGTTTCTGTATTCCAGATCATGGTACGTAGAAACAGCTTCGCCTGTTAACAAGAATCTGGTCATTATTATTGATCGCAGCGGTTCAATGTCAGGAACGAGAATGAAGCTGGCTATTGATGCAGCTCTTACAGTGTTGGACACACTCTCACCGCAAGACAATGTAAGTAATTACGGTATGTAATACGGCAGTTACACGCACGACAAGTCTGACCAATTTTCATATCCTTCCTGTGTTCTCGTTACCTAATTATTTCGGAATTTCTCTCGTTACTACTTCAGTTCCTCAAATTATACGGTACAAGCAAAGAACAGGCACTACAGTCCGCAGACAAAAACTTATATACCACACCCACACGGAGCCCACGAGGGACAGGACCTTCACACTGAACATGTTGCCGATTTTAAAGGATGTGAAAACTAGCTTAATATCAGTGTTTTTACAATAACGTTTGGAAAAATGGCGAATCTTTTTCTGCGTGATAATAAAATGTACATTACATTGGTCCTTTTTCTATTATCCTGTCCCTCGTGGGCTGCGTGCGGGTGTGGTATATAAGTTTTTGTGTGCGGGCTGTGGTGCCTGCTATGTCGGCGAAACTACCCGGCATTTTTCCACACGCGTACGCGAGCACATTTTCAGTGATAGGTCCCCGCACATTTTTAAACATTTACAAAGTTCTGAACATTGCCGCACTTTATGCTCTAATGACTGTTTTAGCATCCTAGATCACGCTTCCACTACCTTCCAGCTAAAGATAAAAGAAGCCATTCCTATTCAATGGGAAAAACCTTCTCTTAATCATCAACTTTATTACGTTAATTTAAAACTTCTTTGTAATATTTTACATTGTCATGTTTCCTTTTGTCTTTATAGTTAATTAGCATTTTTGGTTCACACTATATATTCAACTCTGTACTTTGTACTTTAAACTGAAGATGACAGAAGTTTCTGTCGAAACATGTTTTTAAAGTTAAAAAGTGTCGTGTTATTTTTCAAGTGCTCGCATTGTTATTTTGTGTCATTTTACACACTTTTTTTCTTTTTCTCTAGGTTGGTATCTTAGCATTCTCGCGCAGAATCCAAACTCCCTCTGGTTGTTTTGGTACCACAGTGGCAGCAGGAATTCCTGCGAATTTAGCTAAATTAAAAAAGTGGGTCGGGGAACTTAGAGCGGGTGGTAAGTAAAGAATTTTTCCATTTTTTCCAACAGCTCTAATAATCGTAGATTCGGCACTTGGAGATTTTCTTATTGACCGAAATGGCACGATATGCAATACAGAGAAATCTTAACGAGAACGAAAAAGCTAGCGAAATTACTCAACCTCGTTGCCAGGGGAAAATGACTGCATGAGCGTGCTCCAAGTCGCTCGCGCCATTATCGAGTGAGGAGAACGAGTACCATGACAGGAAGAACCCGAGTGAAAATGGCGGCGACTTAAAATTACCATCTGCTTTTATTTCGCAAAACGAAGATCGTGACAAAACAACTAAGCTCACAGTGATAAGCAATCGTATCAAGTTGTAACTGAGGTCATTTTCAAAGCGTTTTCGTTAAAGCATAGTTCAGAACCAGTCTCCCTCCACTAACTATGGAAAGTGTGAGGTAATAACGTCATACATGAAGTATTGGTGGTTTGTTTTCCCCTTACAGATCACGCGATATTCTCTAGAGAATTGCTAATTTATTCATTTAAAAATTATTCATTCATATACCGCGAGTAAAGGTGAAAATTTAAAAGCAAGAACTCTCAAGAGTATCATCACATGCTCTGAAATTGTGGACAACAAACCACCTAAACGCTCTGCTGAAGCAGAAGAGGAAAAAGTAAATTAAGCACCGCAACCGTGGAATTTCCAGGATGATTATGAAAAAAATGATTGCTTCTGTTTTAGGATCAACTTTGTACGCTCCAGCTTTCAAACACGCCTTCACAATGTTTCAAAATGTCACTAGAAATCAGGTGAGACATCTGACGTATCACTAATTTTCATCAGTTATCACAGTTTCAACAGGGTATCTGAGGTTTTATTCCAGTAATCTAGAACTGCGTCTGTGAGTAGTTGTAATTGTTGTTTTGTTTTGTGTCAGGGTTCTGGAAGAAGTAACATCATCTTGTTTCTCACGGATGGTAATCCAAATGATGCCGATGAAGCACAAATATATCAAGAAATTGAAGAAGGGCAGAAAAGATTGGTAAGTGAAAGAATGACTCATGGTTTAATGAACCTCATGTCCGATACGAGTACTAAGCTTAAGTTAAATTTTCCATCAGAAAGTATATTAAAGATTGTGGAAAGAAAATGGTAACCAAAAACGAGCGAATGATTCAATTAAATGAAAAGGATTTGTTGAGAATTGAATTAGAGTTTTAATGTAACATTAGACTTTTTGAGATTCTTTTTAAATCTGGTCATTTTAATTTTGTCAGTTATTTCTTACCTTTTTCTTAGCGTTTTCCAGTGGTTGTTTTTCTATTCTTAAAACTAATGTATTTCATTTCCTTTTTTATAGAACATGACAGTCCAAATAAACACGTACGCCCTTGGTGTTGGTATATCGCTCGATGGCCTCAAAAGACTACAAATAATCGCCTCCAACAATAGCGGAGTGTTTTTCGAAATCAGAGATCAACACAGTGGCGTGTTAAAACGAATCATGGGAAGCTACTATACATCCATCCATTCTCCTATTGGAAAGGAGACCAGGCTCTCTGTGCCTTACATTGACTCGAGGCTTGGTGTTGTGGTTACAATGTCACTTGCACTGATTCAAAATGGATTATTTAAAGGAGTGCTGGCGTTGGACTTGCCTTTGGAGCATGTTTTCAAAGAGGCCCTCCAGATGTCATCTCCCTCGCAGTCCTATGCTATACTTGTAGACAAGGAAGGTAACATGCCGTGAACTATCTATAAAAATAATGGCAATTAATTTTCGTGAATTGAGAGTTTTCTTGAATGAAGTACAGAACTTGACGAAGCTTGACTAAGCTTTAACGCTGTATTATTGTTTAAGAAGTTTACTTCCAGTTTGGTTGGCATGCCTGTGAACTAGCTAGGTGTAGCTTAACGCATTAATCATTGTGAATAAGCATATTTTCTATAATTTTGTTATCATCCCGGTGAAAGAAACGAGACTCGAACAATGACTACTATTGAACTAAAACTCGAGGGAAATCATAATAAATAAGGCTGCCGCCTTATTTATTATGATACACGTTTGGTTTGGCTTCCTTTCAGGTCGCACTATTTTGCATCCATCTCTTCCTGGTCCCACTGACACCACAAGCGACCGCTCCTTTTTACCGTTATCTCTGTTTGAAAACGGGCTGCCTCCTCACGTCATATTGAACATAACAAGCGGAGGTTCCGGTAACCAGCGGTTTAATGTAAGTAACTTGATTTTCCCGGCCCTCACTTTTTGTGTGGAATAATACCCACACTGTTGTCATCTGCTCGTGTCCGTTAATGCAAGTTAGGTATCCCACGCATGTACCCTTTAGGCACCTGTTGTTTGCTGCGTGGTAGTAGCCATTTTCTAAGAAAATGGTACAATGTATTTTCCACGTCCTTTTTGAGAACACCTCTCGTTCTACAGTCAATGCAAAACGATGTCAATTCATCTTTGAAACACTGTTTCCACAATGTTTCCTTTTAGAAATAGTACAATATCGCCTCACTCTGCCTCGCTTCAAAGGAACTAGAGAAAATATAATAGGAACAAAAAATTCCTTTTTTTGTTGTAGGCAGGGCTACCTGTGCCGCTTGGTGATCAGTCTACAGATGGAGCACAGATATTCTACACTAACGCCACATACCTCTGGTCACCAGTAGGAAACAACGCTTATTCTGTTGTCTTAGTAGTAGCTGATGGACAATCTGTTACAACAGACTTAACGTCGGTAAGTTTGTGTTCTTTGTTGCTAGTAAAATGGACAGAACAATATTTATACAGTGCTGGAAATTAAAGCACAACGTTTTTTCTCTGATTTGATTTTCTCGTTTTGCTTGCAGAATTATTAGCATCGCCTGCTAGTCTAGAATGTCAATTTTTTAAGAAATGTTTTTCCGTCCGCTGATGAAATTTTTCTATTTCTGTAGTTTAAAGATAATTCACAGTTTTCATCATCGTTTTATCATCGCTTGGATTTGATGTGGAACGATACCACTTTCCATCCTGACGAGGTCTGCAGCTTGAGAGAAAATCTTCTCATTTCTCCAATGTCGTCCACTGTAAAGGTAAGCCATTATGTCAACCTTTGGCATGCTTTGCTAATGCTTTGGCGACTTTACTCTCTGACTTAGAGATTTTAGTTCTGATATAACACATAATAACAGAAAGAAATTTTAATTCTACTCAATTCAATAATGTAACAAAACATTAATAAATGACACGTAAAATACGTAGCCAAATCTTGGTTGAAGGGGAAAAAAATTAAGAGCAGGTATGAAATTGAGGTTTGAAAACCCCTTCTAATCACACAGGACGGGGATTTCTGAGGACCTGTAACTGCGTAGAAACTGCTCACAGCCAAGAGCCCATCACTTGGAGCATACAATTCCTATCACGGCGTTTAGTTTAGATAATTTACCGCGAATTCAGACCCCCCCCCCCTCCCAGGAACGTCACTGACCAATCACAAGGAGGGACTTAAGTTTTAACTGATGTCATCATTTCATCGGAAGAAAAAGACTGAAAACTGCTATTTTACCTTACGGATGTACGGTCATGTAGACCGGAACTGACCTATTTTGTGCAAAAGAAGCCTAATAATAGTCTGTAAAAGTGCTTAGTATGGGAGTTGCAGCCTCCTAGTGATCGACTCCTGATACAGCTGAGTCTGGACAAAGCCCTTCTTTAGCGTGTCCTCCCTTTAAAAAACGTCGTCGATAATCCATGGAAATAAAGAGACTTGACTTGACTTGACTTGTTTCTCCGTTATTAAATCAGAGCCAGTTCAGTTATTCACGTTTGAATTTCAGATAGCCCCAGTTGCCTTCAATGATTCTGATGAATATATCTACAGGACGGAGACCCTGGAGAATGTTGAAGATATCCAGCTTTTTTTTAATGACAACACTTCCCAACCTCAATATAAAGGTCTGGCTTTATTACCAATGCAACAAAAAATATAGATGCCCGTGTGTAATGCTCGTATTTAAATATCTTAAGGTAATTATTGTAAAACCAAAGTTAGGAGATGATATGTTGTAAATCCTTGCGCAAAAGAAAACGCCATTATTATCTTAGTACCTAACAAGACGATGATATTATCAGTTGTATCAATTGTCGATAATAGACGGCCACGTCTGTTTAGATTTTCCCATGTAGACCGGCATCTAGACCGGTAATATGTTTTAAAGTGAAAAAGTTGCAAACTAAAATGCAAAATCGTTGACTGTTTTCATCTAACAATATTTAATTCTGTAAGTGCCAAAAAGCTGATGAGAAAAAAAAAAGCAAAGAGGACGAGCAAACTTCGGAGGAACTAAATTCGGCTCATCGCCGTTCGTAAGCACAATGGTCACAGCAGCAGTTAGTACAAACCATTTACATTAAACGAATTAAATTGTTCTTGTTTTTGCCATATAATAAACATCTTATTAACCAAGCTAAGTCGGTCTGTATGGGAGAACCTTGACCTCGGTCGTGTGTACAGACCTCACTGCGTTCAGTCTGTTCGTACGACTTCGGTCAAGATTGTCCCATACAGACCACCCGCTCCGTTAATAAGAGCTAATTCATATCAGTGGTAACTACCATTTTACTGATCTGGTGCAGGTCTCAGTGAAGCGGTTCGCGCAGAAGTGATACTTACTTCAGAGTTAGAAGATATCTGGCGTATGGCAGACTTTACAAACCCAGATGTAGTTACCTGGAGGTGAGCCCGTGACGTAATGAAAAATGTGCATTATCTCAATACGCACAGAAATGTTTTCATCAAACTGCGTGGTGACTTCATTTGACCACAAGTATCAGTCTACAGAAATCCTTCACGTGTTGTTTTTCTCATGCTAATTAGCCCAGTTGTCATTTAAACCCCACTGTGGTTCAAAAACTTTAAATAATAGACCAGTAGAAAAACGAAATGAATCCAGGTAGTCGTACTCAGATGACAACATCTTGCAAGTGTGCTTTTGATGATTATTTTTCTTACCAGGTTTGTTGGAACTAAACAAGGAGTATTAAGAACATATCCTGGTCTGCGACTGCAAAAGACGTATTCTCACCTACAACAGTCTTGGTCAGTATATGCCTGCATTATTTCTGAGCTTTACGGTATACAACGAAGGGAAAATATGTGCATCAAGGGAATCCAGCTTGGTACATTCAACCAAATTAAAGGCGAACAAAAAACAAACAAACAACACCAAACACCAGTCTCACATCTTTCTTTTTATCTGTAGGATTCGCCCTGAGACTTAATATATTTTCAGTTATAACTCCTGTTTTAGTTTGCCCTAGTAAATTGTGAAAGTATAAAGGTATGGTCTTTATGTAATGAGAATTGTATTTACTTCAGTCGCTTAAAGGACCCTAGTCAGCATCTTCTATTTTGCATGGTGAAGCGAAATCTTTTTTTTTTTTTTAATGTAAGTTGTGTTCCTGAAAGCATGTCCCTTTATTCTTAGTAATTTCACAGTGATTTTCTTTGCTTTGACATACTTCGAAAAAAATATACTAGCAAAACTCTTGTAGGTAAACAAAAACGAAGGTGTGGCTGACTAGGGCCCTTTAATAAAATTTTTACGTTTTCAAAAACCGATCAAAAAAGAATAGTATGATAAATAAATATAGAGGTAAATAAATGAATTTATAAATAAATAAATTTATAAATAAATAAATAAAGGAATAAATGAATAAATAAGTGAAACGATAAGATGATGACAAATAGGTTCATTAGATAAAAGATGACAGTTACGCTATTTCTGTTAACGATATTACCTTGATATGAATGTTGTAATTTGATAGGTATAGACAGGCAGTGTCATCTCCGGAGACCCTAGTGGTGTCGTTGAGAACCTCGGCATACGAGCAAGACAGAATGTTAAGCTTTAGCAGAGCTATACGAAAAACCAGGCAAGTCTTGCAAACCTGTTTCTGTTTTATAATTCATTGTAAGTATTGCCTTTAAAACCTCTTTTATTTCTTTTGATGTGCAGTTGCGAAGGTAGTCAATTGGGAGACTTGCTAGCGGTGATGGGAATGGAGATGACTGAAAGTGCTTTCTCACACCTCATTACTAATAATGTAGGTTTATTTAACACCAAATGTCTCGTGTGAAAATCATTTAGAACTGAACGTATAAGATCTTGAGAGTATATATCTTCTTGTCGGGATTACCGACTTCTGTGACTAGGAGTCATTGACTCTTTGCATAGATGGTGTCTAAATGTGAATAACATTTCTTTAAACATCGTTAGCTCCGTACTTATGTTTCCAGACAAAGGACTTTTCACATGAATGTAAGGTGTAGGATGTATAAGTATTGTTATTCAAATTTAGGCGTCATTTATGCAAAGGGTCCATGCCTGCGATCTTAAGTGTCAGTATCGTTGTCTCTGGTAACTATCAAGAGCAAGGATTCTAACAGGGAAACTCTATATCAAGCCAGGGTGTTCCATACTATTGGACCTTAAGCCGACTTTCACTCTCCTAGTTCTTCGGATGATTGCCCCTCCCCACAGCATTAGATTCGCGGGTACTTAATTATACATTGGTTATAGTGAGGCACTGTGAGAGTAAACTGTCTTGCCCAAGAACACAAAACAATTAAACCCTCGCACTAGCCATTAGGCCATGAAAAGCAACCTTATGTTTATCGTAACCGATAAGGGTAGAAACAAGTTACTTTCGTGTCTTTAGACTTCCGACTTAAAATACATTAATAAGTAGGGCTTATGAATAATTGCTTGACCCCGTAAATTGTATATCTATACTTATCATTTATTTCAGGTTGATCTGAATAAAGATACGAACATGACTTGGTACGTTCTCGAACGTAGCGGGTAAGTTACATGCATCTTAATAATCAAGTGTTCTCGATTGTCTGACGATGCGGTCACTTGTGATATAGATCATGACGCTTCGACTGCATACTGCTAGTCTTCTTCAGGCGACTAAGTTGACTGGTTATGCGTCACATTGTAAGCAGGACACTGCACTGTGACTGGTTGGTTTTCGGCAGCTGTGATTGGTGCATTTCGATTCTCGCTGTTTCGGTGAGTTGCTCCTTAGGCAGTCCGCTGTCGTACGGTCCTCTTGTTGTTGTGTTTTTTGATGGTGGGCATCCATGCTTCCGGAATTCCTTTCCACTATCCCTATTGATGTTGTTGAGGTGACCCTGCGTCTGTACCAATGGGGGTCACGATCACTAAGCTTTACTTCGTTCCAAAGCGGATTGTGTAATCTTCTCACTTGAAATGTTTATTAAGATAGTTACTAGAGTGATTAATAAAAATCTGAATAATCTGAGGCATGGAAAATTCTTTAAGAACGTCTGCATAAAGCAAATACTTTTTTGTAATAGCTGTTATCACAGTTATCAGCGGTTTTACATGCAAACGAGGCGAAAGTGTCAACTCTGCTTTGTACCTTCGCCTCGTTTATATGCATTCCTGGACAAAATAATAGTTGACTGTAGAGTCATCTACAATAACAGCTATTTTAGTAGGTGTTGTTATCGATTTGCCCTATTTATTGCCAGTATTAAATATAAGAACGATTCTTCTGAATCAGAAGCAGAAAACCTAGCACAAACTAGACACTTTAGGCAAACATAATACCATAGATAAATGATAATCCTTTAAGGTAATAACGGTGACCTTGAGAATAAACAGAGGCAAACCTCTCTTGAGTGGAATGTGAATGTCCATATACCTTGGTATAGCTTTGGAAGATCTATTCTCAGCGATGAAAAGTTGCATTATTTATTCACGTATTTATTGTCTTTTGTTTTAGACACATCGTGCTTAACTTCTCAAGTTCCACTATTTTACAACCTTACAAGAAACACTTAACTGAAGTCATTCCTTGGCTGGCAAATGAATTAATCAAAAAAGAAAAGATTCTTAAGGTAGGATTGAAAACATGGCTGTTGAGATTGCCAGGTAACTGAATATCATGCAAATGGTATCCTTGATATGGTTAAACCTTTGGTCACCATCTCGCCAGTGCGCATATATTAAGTGTATCAAACCTCGTTAGTAGTAACGAGGGATGGAATTGACACCGTTTGGGATTAGGTGATTAGGTAAAACATGAATATGTATAAGTGATCAGGTAAGTATAGGTATATCAGTTACAAATATAAGAAATTTATTCCCATTATGTTTCACAGAACAAATGACCGAAAATCTTGCCCGTTTTAGACCACTCTATGCGAACATTGACTTTCAAAATAAAACTAGTTACGCGCTGCGTCCGTCGTGTGATTCTTATAATTTCAAACTGCAAATTCACGCTAGAATAAAAGCTTCCTGTTTGCAATTAGACAGTTCCGTTATAGCTGTTGTAACTTTGGTGATTTCGTTATTAATGAATGTATTGTGTGTTAAATGTAGTGTGTGTTGAATGCATTGTGTGTTAATCTCGTAACCCAGGCACGGGTGAGAACTTTGTTTCTTTTGCATTGTGAAACACAAAACGAATAGATTACTAATCACCTGTATATGTTAATGATTTGCCTATACCTAATCTCTTTTACATTTAAGAAACAAAAAAACCTGTACCGTGTTTCTATCGAGTTTTTGTATAAATCTATTAGCGTTCTATCATGAATACCGTTCTCTGATTGGCTACGCTACTCACTTTCTTTTCTGTCGAGGAACTATCGACTGATAGTTACCCCGCGGAAATTTGATGTTCTTAAAACAAATATTTGCCCGAGAAGCAAAGCTTCGAGGGCAAAATTTCAAAGGGGCAACTATCAGACCGATAGTTCCGAGACATAAACACTCTATTGTCTTTATTGTTTACTACTAAATTTTCCCGTAACGGCATGCTTCAAGACTGATAACGACAAGAATTTATTTATGGGTGCTTAGGTGTTTCGTATTTTCGGTTGTATCCTCTTCAGATGATATTACATCTATACATATATAAACAATTTTATATGTGAACTGCTGACTTCTAAAGAAGAAACCTTCTAAAGAGGAAACCTCGAATCTTGAAACCCCTGCGCCCGCTAGACGTTTTACTGTACCGTAGTTTACCACAGTTTTCAGCCTAAAAATACTTCTCTTGCTGTCTTCTAACTAAAATCGACACGGAACGATAAATTCTATTCATCTTATCTTAAAAAAAAATGTAACATAAAGCTGCCTTTAATGAGCCACTTCCGCTGAGGTGGCATTATTGTCTGATAGTCACCCAGGGCATTCTATTGACAGAAAGTGCCTGCGCGAGATTGTACCACGTGATTAGTTTTGACTAATGACGACAGAGGAAAATTTAATGGTGAACTATAATCTGTGGTAGATAGTGAGTAGCGTAGCTGTGTGCGCTAGAGGCCGTTTCTTGGCGTTTTCGAGGTGTCTGTTAAAATGAGAGATTTAGATTGAACGACTAGTGGATTTACACTAAACAATTAAATGATTCGCTCTCGACTTCTATGCGTGATAGTTGACTCGAGTGTGCTTACATATGGAATGTTTCTTCTCGTGTTCAACTTGATATCTCACAAGTGAGCGCAAGCAGCCATGCATTATTTTCTTTATTATATAAACATACTAATGACGATTTTTTGACGCTTTTCCGAAGATTTCCTAAGTTTCTCCAAAAGCTGTCAGAAGACCAGACAATCGTTTCCAAAAATTTCCGAAGATAACCGAAGATTTCCGAGGAAGTTATCACACAGGAACAATCAAAGTTATTTTAAAGACATTTTGTAACCATAGCAATGGTGATCTTTTCACTTCTGAAAATAACGTTATGTTCACGTGTGAAGTAACACGTTATTTTTACACGAGTGCAGATATCATGTTTACTGGAGAAAGCTCACATGGTATTTCACTATTTCTATGTTCCAACTCCGTTTAAAGATGAACCCAGAGCCGGTGCCTTTAGACCGTATTTGAGTTCAAATTTATGAAAATAACCATATGAGTATGAAATGAATGTGACTACCGTATGAGTACGAAACTTTAAATCTCTATTTGGTGTAAAGCGCTTTTGAATATCTCGATAATATTAGCGCTATATAAGTCTCTTTAATTACTGTCATCATTAGGCCCGTTTCTGGAACAGAAATAAAAAATTCTTATTCTCCTGCTTCAAAATACGACTAATGCAATGGCTAACTTGAATTGATTTTCAGGCTTCTTGGTGTAATGATTATCAGCGGCACGCCGTTGAAATGTTCTACAAACTCTTAGACTTCGGTGCATCTTCAAACAATTCCGATCCCTGTCGTCAATTCACTATGGGTCCAGTGCAAGGAACATCTCTCTTCTTATTAGGACTGCCATCCAGGAATGTACATAATTGTTTGGATAGCGCTGTCACATCCAACGAGGTTTGTGCCGACAATTAATATGTGCTTATGAGTCATTGACGTGATTCATATTGGTATAAGAATTCTCTTATTCTGAAAACAGGAATTGTCTATCGGAAGCCAATAATTCTTTACGTGACCAAAAATCTTTAAAAGATGATGAAATTCAATATAGTGACTTATAAAGCGTAGTTATTTCTTGATGTCACTCTCTAGCTTAGAGTAGTATGTTTTTTTAACGGATAAGTACATGTATTGTTCGCTTTCAGAAAGTTGGTGTTGAAACAAGTGATCATGTTTTACACCTCATAAACAGAAGGTGACTTCTTTAAAATACGGATTGCTTTCTTGTTTACTTCTAGGGTTGTTCTTGTGGAAAGTTCTGTAATGTATGTTCAAGTGACGTCATGTTAAACTGTCAGGTTAGTTTCCATAACAAATGTGGTACTCTATCAAAATTACCGAATTGTAGTTTTTTTCTATGATACTCAAGCACCGATAGATAGCACTGTTAGCACTCTTATCAGAAGCATATATAGGACGTTATTATTCTCTCTCCATATCCTCCTATTCGTACAATCCTCTTTACTTGAACTGGCGCTTTCTCTGCTTGTGGACATGATCTCTGCGTCTAGGCAACGTCACAAGGTGTTTCAGGGAGGTCCCCCGGTTGCGTCTCATTTGGGCTCAAAACTTTCAGGTCTTGTTCAATTCCTTATCCAAAAAGCTCCCACTAGTGAATTATTCTCAGATCTTTGCCATCACTCGATGTTACCGACCCTACTTGACCGCTTCAGCTATGAAATCCCACGCGAGCATGTCAGCTCGTATTATTGGCGTGTCCCCAGCTTAATAGGTATTGATGTTGTGGAACGCATTGCTGGTTAGATAAAGGTGCTTTGGTAAATCGCTAAAATGGTAAGCCGGGGAACTAATGAGTAATTTTCTTTAGTGTCCTTGCTCGTGTCATATGTCATATGATGAGTGCGACAATTCTATTGCAAGACTATGGACGTCATTACCTTGTCCAAGTAAGTGGATTTCTTCAAGTGCCTTTCAATGCAAAACAGCAATTAACTTGTCTTCACACTGCTCATGTTCCTTCTAGTCCCAGCTCCTCCGCTCTTTGACACAGTAAAAGAAGAGAAAGCTTTGCAGGAGGCGCTTGCTACTGTACCAAGATGTGCCGGTGATTGTCTAAAAATGTGAGTGCCAATGGTAAAGGCTTAAAGATTTCTTAAGTCAAAATTATGGTAAAATATACGTTTTGATTATTGATTTAAAACAGTGAATAATAATTAGGTCTAAAATACCCAATAAATGTCTTTAGTTTCTAAATTTAGTTATTTTTTTAAAAATAGCACTAAGAATATCATTGATCTACCGTTAGTTTCCCACTTCCTTACTTAAGAGAGATCGATGACCAAAACTGGACACAATCTCTAGCCATTTCTTATGTTTGTCTGTAGAGGAAACATAACTGAATGCCAGAAAACTGTAGGCTGCCACTGGTGTCTAAACGAAGAAAGTCCATCATGTAGTTCAGAATGCAGAACAGGACAAAGGTAACAATTGCGTGCAATGATAAGGACTGTGAGAGGTTTTACTTGTTGTTGTGAGATTGTTCGGTTACATTAATTGGAATATAATCCACGAAAAAGGTCGATAAAAATTAACAGCATCAAAATATTTCTTCCCTTATTGATTAACCATAGTAATGCTGATGTTGCTTAAGTTGCCAACCGGGGGAGTGTCTTACTGCTTTCAACTAATGATGATACGTACGTTATAATAAACAATACATGGCTGGTGCATGGTCAATAAATTGCCTCTATTTTCAGTACAATTTGGGTACAATCTACAAAACTAAACCTCTTTTTACATATTTGTTTTTCAGTTTATGGATGTACGTTCTCTTTCCTTGTCAGAACTTCATGAACTTATCTTCTGGGCAACAAAATAGCCTAAAATACCTATTCAGGAAAGCATTAATAGACCTTGTTCCAAAACTCTTCACGCTTAGCATTGGTAATTTACAACTACAAAAGGCAAGTATGCTACTGATTGTTACGGTGACGACTTGACATATTTGCGTAAAGGAAAAATTGAGGCAAGATGTGCTGTAATGAGTCATTATCGTCCCTAGAGGCCGCCCTTCTTTTGATCAGCACCAAGAATTCCGACCTCTGGGATCCTGGGAAGGTCCAATTTTCGGAACATGCGCAGAGTAATCGTTTCGCACTCTTAGCCGGTCAGATTTGTCAGACTTGACCCTGAGCATGCGCATGGTGATGGAAAGTCCGTAAATCATGGACTTCCTGATGTTATACCTTCCCAGAGGTCGCGATTTTTGGAGCTGGCCAGAAGTATCCTGGCCTTTTTCAAACACTTTGCACATTCCTCTGATAGGATGGAATTAAATTCAAATTGTATGGAACTACCTCAAACAGTGATCTGAAGACAATGCAAGAAAATATCCAAGGCTTGGTCAAACAAGGCAAAATTGTACTTGGACCTGTTATAGACCTACCTGAGATTTACACTGCCAGGAGTTCCGAGCACTTTACAGAGTAAGTTGGTATTATCGTTGTGAGAAAAAATGTTAAAAGTGGGTTTGCGGTAAGCGAGTAAATTAAACTTTTCACTGTCTAAATTAACTTTTAGTTGATGCCTTATCGGACCTTCCCCCTAGAACACAGCAATAACTGAAGGAATGTGCGCCACAAGGAAGCGAATATACGAGCGTATCATTCATCCTGTTCGCGTGGACTGAGCTCAATGCTTTCCTCATTTGATTAGACTTTTTCTGCAATTTCGCTTAATGAAGAAATTTGTGGGCACCTATTCATGGCTTTAATATAATACGACATAAGACAACATTATGTTTCAAAAGCTCGATAACAACGCGAAGTAAATGTGGAGAACGATTTTCGAATTTTAAATTCCGTTGTACTTTTTGTGACTTTTTTAAGATTTTAATACCCTTTCTTCTTTCCTTAAACTTCGACCTATGAAGCAGAAAATTCGTTAGTAAATAAATACAATATTTTCAAATCTCCATAGTCTCCATATTTTGTTAACCTTGGACCAAGCTCTACGACATACCTCGCAAGAAATGAGTGCAAACATAGAGACTCAGTTGCAGTCCATTCTGGTCACACTGTTGGGCAGGTCACATGTCAGCAGAATCCGTCGTTTCAACTTTTATAATGAGGTAAAAGTGACTGAAACATAAACAAAGGCTTTTGTTTAACAAATAGATTCCATGTTGCTGTACGTCTGTTCAGTAATAGATCACAGATGACGTCAAAATATGGTAAGCACAAAAAAGTGGCACACGAGGCGATGTTCTTACCACATTTTGACGTCTTCTGTGATCTATTACTGAACAGACGCACGACAACATGGAATTAATCTATTTGTTTTATATAATATATAGATTTAGGCCAGCCTAAAAGCGTAGCTCCTTGGCCGGGTCGTTCAGTGTCTGATTGAACTAACAAAGGAAAAGGTAGAATGTTAACTTGATTAAGAAAATAACACAAACAGCGGTGATAAACATTGTATTCCAACGCATTTTTATATAGAACTTAACGTTTCGTACGCTAGTGAACATACATTTTCAAAAGTGACGGTTACAATTTTTTTGAAAACTCTATATATATCGTAAACATAAGAGGTCTGGAACCTAGACTGAGAAATATGATCTGCAGCAGTACGTGTATAAACATAATGAGGAGTAACAGCTAAAACAGCAACTAAAACAGTAACTTTGCGGGAAGGTTTTCCGTTTACTGTTTGACTTTCTGTTTTGAGTTTTATAGTCGCCACGTACTCAAAACAAAGCAGCAAAAAACATTTGAACAGAAGAAAAAGTTATAATTCGAATAAATTTTAATCCTAGGCTAGCGTTAACAGGCTTCCTAACAATCCTGCCCTGTTTTAAACAAGTTAACGTGACATGAGCCCGCAATCCAATCAAAAACCAGCACTTGGTCAGCGGTGAAATTCAAAAAAACGCGTGACCTCATTGAGCTGTACACTTGAGCCAGCGATATGGTCACATGATACTGGTCAGCTGATACCTTGTTTTGACAGGTGTCAATTGATTA
>CM042754.1:6308533-6333290 GCA_022496165.2 Catalaphyllia jardinei
TTGCTGCCTCAATCAGAACTTTTTCATGGATACTGGCTACGGCCCTGTACTTATCTAACTTAGGTTATTTCTAACTTACCGATGCACTCTTTTCCGTCACCAATGTAACCTCTTGTACAAACGCAATCAAAGGAAGAACCGTTTCTCTCACAATAGGCACGCTCAGAGCACGTCATTGGACAGTCAATTCTCTCTATAACGAAAAAAAGATTTTGCTCATAAAGAACGGAAAGTTTATTGCTTATGAGAATTTCTTTCTGGTTGGATAATTAAACATACCAGCCACTTGTGTGACATGATAACCATCCATCTCTATGGCCAGGTGTTTAAGCCGTCCTCTCTTCACGGCCAGGTTCAGAGGCCTGATTGGTAGTGTTGCGTCAGAATCAAAGACCATCCAGAACTCAATCAACACAATTCCATCGCTAAAATAGAAAATTGATCCATTGGAGAACACTTCTACTGATCTATTTTATGCGTTTATGATTTGTACTCAAACTAGAAAGGCATTTTATATTGATGACTTCGCACAAGAAAGGAAGGGTTTGAAGATTTGTTACAACCTTTAGTCATTGCCTAAATACAATTGTTTCTCACGTCCGAATACATTGGCTAGGGTTGTGTATGGCACCCTGTACGTATTGTGTGGCTAGGTAACTAGTGAGTTAAAGTAACGTCGACTTTACTTTCGACCCCTCTCCAAAAGATGAGCACGTGATATTATTTATATACCTGTTATGAAGGCCCACAACGTACGTGCGTAAGAATTCTGGGTCATTTCTGTAGACGAACTGTACCTGAAAGAGTTGCAATGGGGTGTGTTCGTTAGTCAGAAGTCCTTGGGGTAATTGTTTATTCCAGATAAAACGCTAACACGTTGTGGTGAGAGGATTGCTTGCACACAATATTCATGCCACGCTGCTTCCTTTCCTTTCCCGACCCCAATCACCACCATCTCAGTTCAATTTTGCCTGTTACGCCTGCGAAAAACGCTTCTTGAAGATAAACCATGAGCTCCCAAATCCAGGTACAGCAAATAAAGGAAAACGGGAAAATGAATAGAAGTGCAGCTGAAACAGGGGAAAGCTAGCTGTCTATTCCCGTATCTAAGTTAAGACTTGCAGTGAAAAGTTGAATAATTCTCTTAAATAAAACAAAATAAGACGAAAAAAATACCCCTTGCTCTATTTCCAACGCAAGGCTTTGGAAATGTGACGAGTTGGACATTCGATATTCCTCACGCCATCTGCTTGTTGAAAGCTTTACGTCAATCATGTAAACCAGATCCAGTGCTGTAATATGATAACACAAGTGATGAGTTGCTAAAATAATATGTAGAACTTATTAGCTTGAGCCATGGTTAGACTGCAAACATTCCCATCCTTGGACCAAGATCTAGAAAATGGATGGGATCGATTTTAAGCGAGGTCTTCACCAATAGTTACTTTTTTGATGTCTCTGCAAGGTTGCAGTAAAGCATTTTTAAACTCAGCGCATCAATGTTTGGTTATTTTAAAAAGTTACTTCAAACAAAGCCAATTTTTAACTTACTTATGCAATAAGTTCCATTGCCTTTCGTTCCCAGTGCACAAGTACAATAAAAGAAAGGCATAACATTGGTACAGACACCGTACATCTTGTGACAGTTGTGTATCTTCTCTTTACATTCGTTTATATCTGAACATTAAAAAAATAAGTAAATAGATTAATACGTGTACATAGAAATGAAGAAGCCATTGGTAACTTGACTGCCTTGTCTGGGAAATGCTATTTACAAAGGAGCTCAAGCCAAAACATACCGTGCGATCAAACTGGTTTCGCTTCAGGTTAGTTACTGATGATTAGAACATTTACATACATCGCGCGCACTGAGGCTTTTTTATAGCAACAACTTTGACATTTAACGATTTTCATTCTTGACAATTATGTTGGTTACATCGAAACTACGATTTAAGCTATTTTTAATATTTCAAACCAAGCAAAACAGTTCAAAAGATCATTGAACCTAAACAGAAATCTCAAGTAGGTGAAAACTGAAAACCGTTAGACTTAAGCTTATAAAATGTTTTCAAACCTCGATAAGAAAGATTTATGCACGAAACAATCAGATGTGTACATTTGACTAGCTGTCAGTGTCAAGCATGTTCTGTTGCATACCAAAGCAATCGGATCCATTGTAGCGGTATCCTGGTTCACATACGCATTCGAAGCTGCCATATGTGTTGCTACAAGTTGAAGTCCCATTACAGTCATCCGTCTCAGTTAAGCATTCGTCCCAATCTTTAATTAACAAAGAATGAAACAGCAAACAAATGGTTGGTGCGTGGCATGAAGAACAAATAGAGAGTGATAAAAATAAATGTACGCCTTGATAAACGGGAAGCAAAGTGTAGTTTCTGTGTTCAAATAGAATAATCGGCCGTCATGTGTTTTCTTGAGATCAATCGCTTTACGTTCGTTGAGAATTTAGTGTTCTGCCGGGAAAAACGTTTCGGTTGGATGGCTTGGACTTTAAAAGCTGACATTAAGGGGCTAATTTGCTCGAAATGTTCTCGAAAAAAACACTTCCGACCACTTTTGGTTGGGGTTGATAAATGTTTAAGCAAAACCGGTTAAAGAGAAATTAAATGAGTAATCAGTTTTATTGCACAAAGTGTGGGAACATTTCGGATACCTCGACAAAATGTTCCATTTCCAATGAAGCCGGAAGTGCAGTTGCAATAAAACGAGCCATTGGTATTCGTACATTCAGCGACATCATGGCAGTTGTGAGTTCCAATCAAGCATTCGTTATTATCTGAAATGCAGTCACATATACAGGGTAACATTAAGATTTCAGTCCTAAGGAAGAAAATTAGTTAACAGCATGTAGTGCAGGAATAAAATAACTGAGAAGAAATAAATATAAATAATATAAATGTTTGTCAGTGCAACTTGTACACTGCTGAAATGCTTCTTTGTCAGTAGCAATTGTTTGTAGCTCCAGATACCTCTCCGGAATCGTTTTCGCTGAGTCAGTAATCGGCTCGCAAGTGCACCTTGAATTCCTTAAGTTCGGTCTACCAAGGTATGTTCTTTTTCATCCATTACTTGTCTTTTTTTTAGGTTCATAAAATTGGTAAAATGATAAAATTAAGACCTTTAGGGAAGTGAAATATATATGAAATAAGTCATATTTGTACTGCGGTTGTAGATGAAAGTGAAGAGTAGTACATTTTCTTTCAATTTAAGCACTTTGAAAGAAGAAGGCTGAAAAAAATCAGAGTTTCAACAGGATTCGAACTCGTGACCTCCGCGATACCGGTGCGATATTCTACCAACTGAGCTATGAAGCCACGCAATGAGAGCGAGGTCAATTTATTGAGTTCTAATGTGTGGCTTCATAGCTCAGTTAGAGCATCGCACCGGTATCCTGGAGGTCACGGGTCACGCTTTTTTTTCAGGCTTCTTCTTTCCAGTTGCTTAAATTAAAAGAAAATTTACTGCGATGATCACTCTTCACTTACATTTAGGGAAGTTCCTAACCTGAGCAACGGAAACCGTCTCCAGAAAATCCTGGAGAACAAACACAATAGAAGGATCCTTTATTGTTGAAGCAGTCGGCGCCCCAGCTGCAGTTGTGTGTTCCTGCTTCACATTCATTGATATCTAGAACAGAAAGTTCGAGTGTTATTTCAAGGGAAAAACCTGAACTATTTATACGTGATCTGTTGAAAATGATGCCACATATCGCTTATGGTATCGAATTTGAAACACTCTTTCCTCAGTCATTCAAGTAATTCAATCCGCATGTCAGTTTTCGGGAATGATTTTGAAGATAATATGTTAAAAAATTATTTTCAGACAGTTTTTACGACTAATTTTATTAGTTGCGACATAAAATAAAGCTGTTCTTTGCGCGGTCTTTTAGCTGTCAGTGTGTTTATTAAACAATTAGATTTTGAGCTCGAGATTTTTATCGCGCGATAGTTGACGAGGGCGCACTATGGCCCTGTTCATGCGTCGCATTTCTGCCGTGTCGAGTTCAATTCAACGAATTAAGTTCCAAAGAAATTCGACGTCTGAATCGGCTGCCGCACGTTCGGTTGGTCTTGTCGCATTATCCGACAGAAATGCGACACCGAGTCAGATGTCGAATTTTCTGCCGTGTCGAGCCTAATGCACACCATAGTGAGTACCGTAGCCAATCAGAGAGCAGCATCTGTGATAGAACGCTGGTAGATTTATACTAAAAATAAAAAGAAAATATCTACAGATTGTTTTCAAGATCTTTCTAATTTATTGTGTTATTTTTATTTTCTTACAAATGAATGTTAGGCAAACCATAGTAGTTAGCTCAAGGAAATAGATTGAATCTAGGCACGTGCACTCTTAAGCTAACCTGTGCAACTGACACCATCACCAGAGTAGCCAATCAAACAGGTGCAATTAAAGGATCCATCAGAATTGGTACATGACGCATCTGCATGACAGTTATCAATTTCTTCCTCACATTCACCAATATCTAAAGGAACATAAGCAAAAGGAATCACATTGCAGCTTTCAAGTTCAAGTAAGTTCATACAAAGTGTGGCGACAACAAAGTGTATGCTCAAATCCTTACCAATACACTCATATCCTGTGCCACGATAACCAGGATTGCAACGACAAGTGAACGATCCTTTTGTGTTGGTACAAGTAGCATGTTCATCGCAGCTATGGATGCCCAGGCTGCACTCGTCTATGTCTATGGGGATAGAAGACAAAAAAAAATTATGGTCGTTTTTTTGGATGAAAACGTCCCTTGAGCCATTTCATCGCAAGTTCGGTCAATTTAGTTGAATTGTTCCAATAGAATACTGTTTCATTCTGTTTTGTTTGACATGACTGGGTAATCACTCAGTTTCTGTTTCAATTGGTCCAGTCACGCCCGCTGACTGATGTATATTAAAAAAAAAAACGTAAAAAGTATTACTTCTCTCACTTTTTTCGCGTACACAAAATTCTTCTAGTTAAAACTGATATAAGCCTTAGTCTATTCAATTCAATGTAAACTCTCACAAACATTAATTTTACAGAGGTGTCAGAAAATAAAAGACTACATAGAAACTCACTCTCACGCATCTCATCTGCTATCTGTACATGATCTGATTACCTTTTATCTCATCACGTCCTTTCACATCGAGGTTATCTTACACGCTCTTTTAATGCTGTCTTCCTTGATTTTCTTGCCTTGCTGGCCTTTGGCCTTTTCCCCTTCTGTTAATTATTCTTTCATTACCCAAAATAAGTGTGGGGGGGGGGGGGGGGGGCGGCGACACCTCCCCTAGATCCACCACTGATTCAGGTAATCCAACTTTTTCACTTAACAATTACTTTACAAGAATTGTTTGCGAAAAGCAGTGTGGCCCTTTCTGCTACACAAGGGTAGCAAACGCCTTAAATACAACATGCACATTACTAGAAGGTCTCGTAAACAAAACCAAACTACAAAATAAAATAAACGGAGAAGGTTTATTAGCTAACAGAAGGGAAAAGATTGCATCACTTTGCAGAGTATTTTGGTATTAAAGACGTGCAACTTTGATAAGTTCTTGTTACCTGTACAGTTGACTCCATCGCCGCTATAACCCACTTGGCACGTGCAATAAAACGAGCCATTTGTATTGGTGCAGATACCATCGACATGACAATTATTTATTTCGTCTGAGCATTCATCGATATCTGAGAAGAGTATAGTGAAGTTCATACAAGTCATCGATATTTTGATCCCCTATCGCGATCATGGACAACGCAAAACAGCACAAAAAGTCACCATCTACCCAACGCGCCATCAAGAAAAAGAAGTTAATAATGAACGAAATAAACCGGGTTTTTTTTAATAAATCATATGAAAGTTAGCTACAGTCTGTAACTTGGATTTGAAGCTCGTGGTACAAATCAACTCTCTTAAGAAAAGACAAAGTATACACGTAATTGAAGAAGCCAAAAAATAATGACTGAAAACAACATTACCATTGGATATTAACTCAAATGAAGTATATAGTTTGAAATATACTTTAAAAATAATTGTTTCGTGCCTAGTTTGAATGGATGATCACGGGCTGAATTTACACCTTTTTTCTTTTTGATGCTGGAAACTAACCTTCACATAGAACACCATCTCCATAGTAACCGGTGTTGCAGGTGCATTGAAACGATCCTTTGGTGTTGTTACAATGGGCGTTAACATCACAGCTATCCGTATCAGTTTCACACTCGTCAATATCTAATGGAAAATAATTCAAGATTATTTTTGGCGCAATAATTGGCTTATAAAAGTTCAAAATAGCAACTACTGGTTCTGTTTAGTCACAGGTAACAATTTTGTTCTTCAAATTGGACTCCATGTATATAAATTAATAGGCCTTATATGCAGTCTTTGATATAGATTCAAGGTTAGTGATTAGTTAGTGATTAGATACAATAGCGCAGGACTTCAATTTACCTAAACATGTAACTCCGTCTCCAGAATATCCCACGTGACACGTGCAGTAAAACGATCCCTTTGTGTTTGTACAGTTAGCATCGTAATGACAGTCATAAGCGTAATGTGAATGGTTGGCTGAGAGGTCCTTGGGCAAGCACTCGTTGATATCTGAGAAATGAATGGGAGTGCTATTGTGAGGGACACCTATATGAGACCTAGCGATAAATGGAAGATTTTCATTGCACTATCATCGAAAGCAAATTAGAACATCAGGAAAAATGAACCCTATTGTAATGGAGCGGTTTTCAGTTGATATCTGATAACCAAAATATTCGCTCTAGCCAATCACAATTTACACAAACAAAACAGTGTCTATATGAAAAGTCAGAGCAGTACATATAGCACATGCAAAAGGTGGGAAAACGTTTGCAAGTTAAATTAATTACGTTTGCTTTTTGTTTTGCTTCTGACTCGATGACTAAGTGCTTTGCATGTGAGGGCATCGCTTAGCGTGTTAATGCCAAACCAAAGCAAACTTATTGAAGGTTACTCTCCACCAGTTCTCGTGTCGCTCGTGTTATGTTGATCAATCCATCTTGCACATTTCATTACCGAGCTCAAAATTCAGCATCTTTATTCGCTTGTCACTACTAAAAGCATATTGTCATCACGTAATTGAAACAAGAAATTCAACAATCTATTCACCACAGGTTCAGTCTGAGAGGAATAATTGTTTTAGCATAATTTTTAGAGACGAATAGCCTCATAAGCCTAGCATTCGACCAATCAGAATATGCCATTACTAAATTCAATTCCAGATATTATAATTATTGAAATTATAACAAAAATTCTTACCTTCACAAATCACTCCATCTCCAGAATATCCCATATGACACGTGCAGTAGAATGATCCCTTTGTGTTCGTGCAGTTGGCATCCACGTGGCAGTTGTCTGTATTTGTACCACATTCATCGATATCTAGACAAGAAGGAAACCGGCATAACTTTGGAAAATGGCAGGAACAGTGACATTACCAACAAGTGATCAACAAAGCCAAAAAACGGATTAGAAATAGATAGTAATTATATGTAAATGGTACTGATATTTACATTTTCTACCTAGCGGTCTACAATCTTTAGTTACTCGTGCCGGTGGCTTACCAGTACACAAGACTCCATCTCCACTATATCCCACAAGACACGTGCAATAAAATGAGCCTTTTGAGTTGGTGCAGTAAGAATCATCATGGCAGTTGTGAGACAAATATTTATAGACATCACTGATTCCATCAGGTTCGCATTCGTTCACGTCTGTGAGGACCAAAACAAACAAAGTGTTAGGTAAGGAAAGTCAAATAAATATTCTCCTTCAAAGAGTGATGTACATAATGGCTTACCAACGCAATTTACTCCATTTCCAGAATATCCATTGAGACAAGTGCAGTAGAATGAGCCCTTTGTGTTTGTGCAGTTGGAGTCGTCATGACAGTCATTCGCGTAATGTGTATGATTGGCAGACATGGCATCTGGTGCACATTCGTTGATATCTAAGAGGCCAAGAGAGTATTAAATCAGGGTTATTTAATTAGTATAAATTCCATTGAGCTCCACAAGGATAGTAAGCAACCTTATTGGTCTGGTTGTATCATTCGTTTCTATTATAGCTCGCAAAATGATTACATTTTACAGATCTTCTTTTTCAGTTGAGTAGCGTCTATGCTGTCAAAAAGGTAGACAGCTATGACAAGTACTTCATGAGAAAGCATCATCAGAATATTTGCGTAGCTCCTCACCTACACACGTGACGCCATTTCCAGAGTATCCCGTAAGACAGGTGCAGAAGAATGATCCTTTGGTGTTGGTGCAGTTGGCATCAACGTGGCAATTATCCGTGTTTGTCTGGCACTCTTCAATATCTTCGGAAAACAGCAGACTCAGATTCGTTATTATTTTTCAATTGCAAAATTTCTTGGTGTTAGAGTATTGCAAGAAACTTTGAACATGATATAAAAGAGTAAAAAAAATCATCCAAAAAATATCCATATACATCACAATCGCAAGCGACACGAAAAAAAAGACAGCGAAACTGAAGATGTCGTCAAAAAAAAACACACCTAACGCGAAGCTAAATTTGTTAAATGATTAAAGTCGATTGTTTATATTATAAGACATGGCCTTACACCTTAGTCTGACTAACCGGGTGACATTGTTTACCTCAATGTACTCTAATTGAACAAAAACAGTTTAAACTATTTTAGTTTCGTTTGATTCGTTATGCCGTATGTGGTTTTGCATTTCAGCTGATCCTCACCAAGGCACGTGACGCCATTTCCAGAATACCCGTTCAGACATGTGCAGTAAAATGATCCCTTGGTGTTGGTACAGTTAGCATCATCGTGGCAATAGTGAGCAAGATGTTTGTATTCCTCCGAGATTTCACTTGGGTAGCATTCGTTTACATCTGAAAAAAGAAAGCAATTGAGAACGAGTCAGTCTTTAACAATCAATTAGTTAACTAAAACAGACCTTAAGAAATTATTTGAAGTTATTCTTAGGTTTATAAGTTCTGTTTTACATAGGTGTCCTCTATTAGTAGAGGATTATCTTTCGACTAATCTACTTTTACATTTTAGTCTCGTTTGAATGGTGTCGAGTTTGAAGGATGTCAGTGTATGAGCTGTATTTTCCGACTGAAATTTTTAATAAAGGACTAGTGTCCCGCAAGAAATATTTTATATTCTTTCTGAATTTATCTTGGCGAATATAGCAATTCTAAGTAGTAATGTTAATTATAAATAATATTGTAATAGTCGTGCGTAATTAAGTATTGTAAATAGTCGCGCGTTTTTCAGTGATCAGTATGTCGAAAAGTTGTTTTAATTCCTTCACCTTGACAAATCACACCATCGCCAGAGTATCCCGTATGACATGTACAGTAGAATGAGCCCTTTGTGTTGGTACAGTTAGCATCAGCGTGGCAGTTGTGCGCGTAGTGACTGTGTATTGACGCGAGGTCGTCCGATCGACATTCGTTGATATCTGCAATGTGATTAAAGTAGCTTGTCAGTAATTCACTGTGTCATACTTTATGGACGTAATTTCGCGTTTACGTCATAGCTGATTTCGCTAATGAGATAAATGGTCGTTTACTCATTAATGTGCATGATGACCTTTTTTCTGTCCCGTGTGTGGCTTGACGATACAGCCAATCACAAAGCTCCAAGAAACTATATAAAGCAGTGAAATATTCGGGCTGAATCCTACACGTTGTATTTTGAGTTTCGTGTTTCCTATACGTTCTTCACAGGAGCAACGGAATTTTGCCCCCACAAAACCCCCTAAAATGCACTAATGCGTCAAGCATTTTTCATTTAGCTTAGATTAAATTTCCTAGAAGCTTCAACATGAAGAAGGACGTAACTTTCTCTCAGATTCATCTTTCTTTATTTATTTACCCGAGTGAATTTGTTATGTATCAACACAACCCAAGAACAAAATATCCCATACAAAATAAACATTCCGATCAGCCACAAGAAATCTGAATTACTTTTCCCCGTCAGACGATGTCCGAAAGTCAGACAGAGTATTTGGAGGGTAGGTTACTTCACAGTTTACTTTGAATTCTGTACATAAATCAGTCTTTGAAGAGGTCCATATCGTCATTATTTTCAGAGGAATCATAGCAAATTAACAGGTGTTTTGTGTACTCCTTTTTATCTTTTCTCAATTATAGTACTTTTTGAAAACGTCTTCAAGGCGACCAGTTGAACATTCGTAATCTCTTACCGACACACGTGACTCCATCTCCAGAGAATCCAGTCTTGCACGTGCAATAAAATGAACCTTTAGTATTTGTGCAGTTTGCATCAGCGTGGCAATTGTGAGCGAGATGTTTGTATTCATCAGATATGTTACCAGGGGAGCATTCATCGATATCTGAAAATCAATCGGCACATAGATATGAAATGTCTACATTAGGTGGCTGCCAGACAAGGAAAGTGAAATAAAATAACGCGATGAAATGTCAAAAAAGCATTTCACCTTCACAGGTAACTCCATCTCCTGAATACCCAACTAGACAGCCGCAATAGTATGACCCTTTGGTGTTGGTGCAATTTGCATCATCGTGGCAGATGTGAGCCAGGTGCTGATATTCAGATGACAAACCAGAAGGAAAACACTCGTTTATATCTGGGTGATATAAAAATAAGGTGAAAATAACAGATGATGACATACACTATTCCAAACTAACAATCTTTAGTCTATATTGTACCGTTTTGGTCAACCATATTATCGATATTGTGCCAAGACATCACCTGACCTCTAGGCTCGATTTCGGCGGCGCTCTCTCGTGTCTGGTCTACGGGCTCCTTTCCCTAACAGCGGCTGGAAACCGAGCCTAGCTGACCTCTAAATTAAAACTGTTTGATTCAGCAACATTAACGAAGAACAAATGCCTTGCAAAATAATACTGACGCTTTAGTATCTCAGCTACCAATGTCTTACAGTACATGCACGCACCTTCACAGATAACACCATCTCCAGAGTATCCCGTACGACACGTGCAATAAAACGAGCCTTTCGTGTTGGAGCAGTTAGCATCGATATGGCAGTTGTGGGCAAGATGTGAATAAGCGTCAGATATGCTTTCTGGAGAGCATTCGTCTATATCTGAAGATCAATTGCGAGGAGGTCTGTTAAAATATTCTGCACGCAAGGAATAAATTGTGATTTATTTATAACAGCTACAAGCAGCTACAAGCATTTCTGATGTTATCAAAGGGATGCTGGTTGAAAGTGATAATAAGTAAAATCGGACGACCGCACAGCGGGAGTCCGATTTGTTTATCACGAGAATGATTACAGGCCAAATTGCACGACACGAAGTGTTAAGTTAATCATAAAACTACAGTCTCCGAGAAAAGAAGAACAGCCAGGTTATGAAAGAAAGGGATCAAAAAACTGACAAAGGAGACGTAAACATTCTAAGACCACCGCCCTGCTACTGGTAATAAGGGCGCCAACACAAAAGAAAGAGCGCGCGCGCGCAAGCATGTAAACTGCAAAATATGAGTTTTTTTAAACCATGCAATGATCACAATAGAGGAAATTGTAGTTAATTATGATTAGGACTGACAAACTTTCTTATCGACAATTTCCAATAAGATAAAACAAAGTTGTAAATTAATTTCAAGTGTAACGACAAGTTCTTTTGAATTCGTCTGCGGGGAGAGGCTTTTTTGTAAGTAGAAATCTTGAATTTATTTAGTACGATCTTATAACGCGAACAAATGCAGGTTTGTGATGCTTACTAACTGGATACCTGCCCGAGAAGCCTGCCTACGAACATCTGCTTCTTCCTTAACTTGTGAAAGGAATATTTAGAAGACGTCCGTACGCAAGCTAGTTCCTGGGAAACTTGACCTACCCAGACCATGAATATGATGCTGCCACTTGGTGAAAAGCAATGCAAACCTCGTATAATGATCAATCTTCTGCTGATTTTAATTAGAGAAGTTAAATATATATTTTTTGACAGTTGAAGCATAGCCGGGTGTAATTACTTCTCTTAGATGATACGACTGTTGTCTGTATCGATCACTCAAATTCCAAACACGTTTGACGGTGTCCTTATAACATAGTTATGAAGGAAAAGTCTTCACACATACCGACACAGCCAACCCCATCTCCTGAGTAACCAGTCAAACAAGTGCAGTCGAAAGAACCGTTCGTGTTAGAGCAGTTGGAATCAGCATGACAGTTATGGGTGCCAACAACACACTCGTTAATATCTACAATAGAAACAAAAACTTGTTGAGACAACCAGCACGAAAAGTTTTGTAAATTTGCCATATCATAAAGCAACAGCCTTCACCCGGCGATAGATTTTCAAAAAGCAATTTTGAAAAGCATTTTGCAAGTTAAAATATAAGAATAGGGAAGAAATGATAACACAGACAGAAAACGTATCATAACGATGTGCTGAACGTACATTGAGATCCAACCAAAAGTGATGGATGAAGGGCATTAAGGATGACATTGCTTCAATTCTATTTTCCCAATTTAACACTCTTATTCGTCTGTCACCTTCTGGTTGACCCTAAGTCCTGATTTGGCAAATGATTGTTTTTTTTTTTTTTCTGTATGTTTGCTAATGATCTTGTAATGGCGGCCGAAAGAATGATGTTTACTTTCTGTGTCATTTCAGTATGCTAATACATAAATCTCGAAGCTGTTATTATTTTAAATCCTTAGGTGATAACGGAAGGGTGAGAATTACAACCGACCAGAACGTAGTTTCTCGTCAAATAAGCATTCCATTCCATATCAATATTTATCAACAAATTAAGGTTGCTTCAAACCTTCGTTGGGCTAGTTTTGCCAAATTTTCTTTTTTACGACCAAATTCAAGTTCATTTAAGGTAACATTTCTCAAAAAAATGAATTCACATCAATGTCAGTGATCATTTTGGCGTTAACGGCTTCTGTCGCCTTAGAAAAGCAGTCGACAAAACCGAATATAATTTTATCGAATTTGCACTTTTATAACCTTTCTATTGATACATAGTTTGTGGGGTTTCCTTGTAAACAGCGCACGAGCAATTGTTTAATTGGGTTCATATCTACAAATATATACTTCACATCATTTTACTCCTCACGGGAAGATATGAACCCAATTAGCTGACCTTGCTCCCAATGTGTGGCTTCATAGCTCAGTTGGTAGAGCATCGCACCAGTATCGCGGAGGTCATGGGTTCGAATGCAATTGATGCTCGAGGTTTTGATCTGGGATATTAACAGATTTTCCCTGCATTTCACATCCTGTTAAGTACAAACCAGAGCGAAGTTGGAATGGACATTTTCATACATTTGCTTTACTTTTGTCAACCTTGACCTCAACTCGGCACAACTGTTTGTTGGAATGCGGGTAAAGTGTATTATTCCCCGCCTCGCTGAGAAACAAAATCGTGTACCTCGGTGACAATGTAGCAAATTTGTTTAATTTCCAAATAGCGAAACAGTGAACCAAAATTTCGTAAATTCCGAGTGGAAAATGAAATGGAACGGTAATTACGGAATTTCTGAAAACTTGGGTATACCTCGCGTAAATGCCAGTTTCATTTGTTGGTTATCGGGCGTTTAGGACACGTGATTTGACCGTGGTTTATTCCAGCTTAGGTCAAACCTCGGCGCTGCATGTTTTCTTTGATTACTTTGCTATCTCGATTGTGTATGGTCAAAGGAACACTAACCGTACTGTCTTTTTGTTAAGGAACTTACAGAGAAACAAAAGGATCGAACACTACGAAACTCTCGTGAATTAAGGTTACGGTAACACGGATTTTCGTATTGTAAACAGGGCAGTCTCAAGCGTTTCCCTCGTTGATCTAGGCGAATAAACGATGGACTTTACGACTGTAATACTTCGCGAGTTTATCCTCTTTTACAGAAATTCCGGAAAATGCTTTTCCATTCGGCACTGGAAATTGAAAGCGCCCAAAGTGTTATAGCTTTAACAGTATGCTTTGAAAACCCTTGTATTTATATACAACATTCTCTTAATCTAACTACCTGAACAAAGCACTCCATCTCCAGAGTATCCTGTATGACAAGTGCAATAAAACGAGCCTTTGGTGTTGGTACAATTGGCGTCGACATGACAGTTGTCAGTTTTCGTGTGGCATTCTTCGATGTCTGCAACAAATACGGTTGTTATGGGAAAAACTAAATTATAGCACTACTATGAGACAATAAAAACGTCAGAAGAATGACTTCAGATAATATACGTTATCTAATGGTTATGGATCAGGAGTTATAATTAGTATGTTAAAAGTTATCGGCTTAGGCGTATTTCTGACGTACCAATACAGTTAACACCATCTCCAGAGTACCCCGTATGACACGTGCAATAGAAAGAACCCTTGGTGTTGGTGCAGTTGGCGTCGTCATGGCAGTTGTGTGCTAGATGTGCATATTGTGATGATATTTGTGCCGGGTAGCATTCGTTTACATCTGTAACAGAAAGAACACGTGACGTTGGCAGTCACCATTAACCAGTAGTTCAAATTAAGTGCGTAAGTTTCTACTTCATTTAGAGTTTGCAATTGACCTTGATCATACATAATTTGCAAAAAATTTCGAATATGTTATTTCTGGCCTGGATATTTTGACCGTTTTTATCTCTTTTCGGAGAACTGTCGGGTACACAATGAAATAAAATTAGACTGAGACTAGATCCGTGAAAATGATTGTTTTATGCGAGCACAAGGTTTACAGATATACATGGACAAAAAACTCTAATAAAGCGGTTACGTATCTTAAGTAGTGTCTCAGCTAGAATTTCCTCCATAAAGGAATTAAAAGCTTTGGAACTACTTGAAAATTTATTCCCTAATTTTAATATTTCGGACGCTGAAACTTTCGGAAGTTTTTGTTCGAAATCAAAATCATCCGAAGTTTTTGCGAGTACTGTTCCAGCTCAAAATACTTAAGGGCCATCATCATTATCATTGCCATTATCATTATCATCATCATTATCATTCTCATTATCATTATCATTATCATTATCATTATCACTATCACTATCACGATCAGGATCAGGATCACGATCACGATCACGATCACGATCATTATAATTATTATTATGGCTATTTATTGTTTTTGTTATTGTTACTCGAGGATGGAAGTGCTGCAGTTTTATAATAGAATTAGTTATCGGTTGAATTTTTGACAATTTCTTAGCAAAATATATCACTTTATAGTCAGCCCCTTTCTCAGTTGTTATTAAAACGTGCACTATTTCCCCACATTGCCTAGTTCCTGTACGGCTTTCTTCTAGGCCTTCGCGGTCAATTAATTTCGGTGACGTATCCCAGACGAACGGCCTGGAGTAGTCTAGACGATAACATACTGCGCTTGCGTTTGGATCATCAGCAGCCATGATGCTTGTTGTTGACTCGCAGTCAGAATCACCAGTTTCTATCTATCAGTCTAGCCATATCCGGATCCTCTCCTTCACGGACCGAAACATAAAACCCCTTATCGGAAAGACAACATACATCGAACAACGTGGATTGAAAACGCATACACATTACGTCAAGAATCAGACTGTAAAACGTTAGGACAATAATTTATAATAATTTATTATTAGTAGAGGATTCCGTCTTAATCTTAACTTGGTGAGAGCATGATGGTCATTTAAATACTAAAAAGTAATATCAAGGCAGGCAACTTTAAGCATATTGAGTTTTTGTTTTAACTTGCGTTAACAACTTAAATCTCACTCGTAGGATATTATAAACGTGTTAATAAGATTGTATCAGTTACCGGCGCAAATAACCCCATCCCCTGAGTAACCATGGTGACATGTGCAGTGGAAGGACCCTTTCGTGTTCGTACAGTTAGCATCTTCATGACAGTTGTGTGAATAATTGCTGTGTTCAGTCGCCAGAGTTTCCACTTGACATTCACTGATATCTAAATTAATTCAAAAGTACAAATTCATAACGTGCATTTCTAACATATTCTCGTAGTTTTTAGTTCTTTTAGTTAGCAGTTGATTCCTCGAATACTGATGGTATTCGAGAAAATATGGCTACTGCATTTGCAAGATACCATGCATCCTTAAAGGTTTCAACGACTGATTTCTAACTAACCAACACAAGTGACTCCATCTCCTGAGTATCCCGTATGACACGTGCAGTAAAACGATCCTTTGGTGTTGGTGCAGTTGGCGTCAACATGACAGTTGTGTGTTCCAGATGCACACTCATCGATATCTAGAAGTCATTTATTGTTCAATTCAGTTAATATCCATTTTTATCGTTTTACCTAAAAATACCGGAAAGTGTTAAAAATTAGCATCACCTTCGCACTTTCTCCCGTTTCCATAGTAACCATCCTGACAGCCGCAGTTGTACGATCCTTTGGTGTTTGTGCAGTTGGCGTCACCGTGGCACATATGCGCCAGATGTTGATGTTCAGCTGATAATCCAGATGGGTCGCATTCGTTGATATCTGTGTAAGGGCAATTTTCAAGGCACCAGAAATAAATACATTTTAAATGAACTTACATTCGGCAAAATATATCTAACGCTATTACCAACACACAAAACTCCATCTCCAGAGTATCCCGTATAACACGCGCAAGTGAATGATCCTTTGGTGTTGGAACAGTTGGCGTCAGCGTGACAGTTATGGGCAAGGTAGGCATATTCAGCAGATACAAGATCCGGAAAACACTCATCAATGTCTGAAAAAGAATTAAATATATGCAATTAAGGAAGCAAACAAAACATTACTCTCATAGTTTCGTATTGGTGGAGTTAGTTCCTTGCAAAACACGTGGTCAATATTCTCCCTAGCCTGTCAGATGAAATTTTCATTCTGACTCTTTTAAAAGTATAAAGACTTCCGTTCTCCTATTACGTGCACGGTTTCACTATTGCAGTTTATTCTGAAAGTTTAGGCACTTCCCTGGCGCTTTAAGCAATATTATCGGCTTTACATTATAAGAGGGTTTCAAGTTAAGAACCACTGTTAACAACCAGTGTGCTCTTTTTCACTGGCTATAGCTTGTAAATATAAGAGAAGCTTGAAGAGAGCTAAAAGATAACGCTGACCTGCAGAGCGTAGAAATCTAGCATAGCTTGCATTTTATAAGATAGAATACTGAATTGTGATCAGCCTATGAATGTTGCAAACTCGGTAATTCAGTTTACCGATGCATGTAACTCCATCTCCAGAGTATCCCGTATGACAGGTGCAGTAAAATGATCCTTCAGTGTTGGAACAGTTGGCATCAGCATGACAGTTATGAGCAAGATAACGATATTCATCAGATATTTGATCAGGAAAACACTCATCCACATCTAAACCACAGGGAACCAAGGAAATGAAAACTTTTAATAAAACTATAAAACTATAAAACTATAACACTGTAAGACTGTAAGACTGTAAGACTGTAAGACTGTAAAACTGTAAAACTGTAAAACTGTAAAACTGTAAAACTGTAAAACTGTAAAACTGTAAAACTGTAAAACTGTGAAACTGTAAAACTGTAAAACTATAAAATTGTGAACTATAAAACTATAAAATCGTAGTAACTGCGTTAGGTTACAAATTAAAATAAGTCGTGAAATTTAACTTGTTGGTAAAACTACACTCACCATTACATGTAACTCCATCTCCAGAGTAACCACGGTGACACGTGCAGTAGAATGATCCATTGGTGTTAGTGCAGTTGGCATCATCATGACAATTGTCAGTATTGGTTTTACATTCCTCGATATCTTAAGAATTTAAAGGATTCCAGTGATAACAACCTTATTAGTTATTACCATAAACATGCATTGACAAATTCCGGCATAAATTGCAAGAATCGCCATGATTTAGAACTAATTGGCATTTTAAGCTATCATCAATGAATTTAAATTACTAATAAAAGTTAACTGAGGTTACATGATAGCAAGGAAAAGATAAGATATGCAATATCTTTATATTGAAGATAAACGAGAAAAACGACGGCTTTTTCTTCAGTTGCATTCGTTAATGGCCCATGGTCATCCTATGGAAATTAAAAACTGAACGGAGTCAAATAGGTAATGTTCTTAAGGATGTACATGTGTTGCAACGAGTACATCATTAATCAGTATAAAATGGATTACAAATCTAACTTAGACCTAGACGTATAAATCTACTTTACGGATGGATCAGGAGTTACATGGATGTTAGTAATGGTTACATAATCCAGTAAGATTCCTATAATTAAATTAGTCTCATTTACCGTCCTTCATTCATTGAACTCACCCACACATGTTACACCATCCCCAGAATAACCATTAAGACACGTGCAATAAAATGATCCTTTAGTGTTGGTACAGTTGGCATCAGCATGACAGTTGTGAGTAAGATGAAGATATTCATCAGATATTTTATCAGGAAAACATTCGTCGATGTCTGAAAGTTAAAGGAAGACCGCGAGGAAACGGTTTTTCTACACATCTATTTTCGACGAGAAAAAATACCTACAAGTGTTCATGAAATAAGAATTATCTTTCATCTGGTTAATAATATATGTCTTCAGGTATCTTTATTTTCATAACAGCAAACAGTTATCATTACATTTACTTTGTATACTATTGCGAGAACATATCTTGTACCTATGCACGTGACTCCATCTCCTGTGTATCCCGTATGACATGTGCAGTAGAATGATCCTTTGGTATTAGTGCAGTTAGCGTCTAGGTGGCAGTTATGGGAATATCTGTCCACGTGTTCTTGAGATAAACTGTTCACATGACACTCATTGATATCTAAGAAAGAAGCAGATATAAATCAATGGTATAGTGCACGTTCAAAAGAAGCTAAGCGCATCAGCCATTTGTAGTGCTGAAGGTATTCAGTTGCATATTTCTTTTAAACTGGAACTTTTTGCTACGTCAGTAGAAGTGAAATGCCGACGGTGACTGTACCCACGGTGATGGGCACGACTCAACATAAAGGAAACTGTTGTTCGGTAATAATAGGAGTTCTAAGCTAACGTTACCTTGAAAGGTAACGAGAAAACGATTCAGAACGAGCGGAGTGTCAATGCAACTTCTTCAGAGAGAAGTTAGATGCAATCGCAGAGGAAATACTGATGCTTACTTCAGTAGTAATTCAATATTATTGCTATGGATTTTTGTTGAACTTTATTTGTCGTTTGGTAAGAAAAATCGTATGTCTGAACAAAAAGAAGACGAATTTTTAGGAGTGAGCTTTGTTTTTTTGCTCGAAAAGCTATCTTTTGAGACTAACTATTATGTCTTTTTGCCAAACCTTCACAAGTAACTCCATCTCCCAAGTATCCTGTATGACACGTGCAGTAGAATGATCCCTTTGTATTAGTGCAGTTTGCGTCAACATGACAGTTGTGTGTTCCGACGGAGCACTCATCAATATCTAACAAAATATATAACAAGAACGCCTTTATCTGCTGTTTGTAACAAACAAACTTCATCATCCCAACAAAATGACAAATTGCGAATCTCGTTATTTTGCGAATCTGCGCTCTTTGTTGGCTCGTGCGAAAAAGGGCAGACAAAAACCATTTTTCCCCTTCTGTCATTCACAAGACCCCAGTTCTGATTCACAAACTCATACAGGACTATTCCCCAATAGATCGTTAAAAAAACTTTTGGGTTTATGAATATTGAGAATATTTAAATCACTGATTAACTCCGTTCAACTTAATGTCAGCATAACTTAACGAAACTGCGAGGGTGGCAAATTTTGAAGAGGTCTGCAACAGAGAACATGGAAGGCAATTTGAGACCTTGGGTGGAAGTTTTGTGGCAAGTTCCCTAACTTGGATGAAGGTAACTACAAATCCTGCGTGTTCTTAACTGAGTGTATGGTTCACCTTGGCAGGAGATTCCATTTCCAGAGTATCCGTTCAGGCATGCGCAGTGGTAAGATCCTTTTGCGTTGGTACAGTTAGCATCATCATGGCAAATATGAGCCAAGTGTTGATACTCAGATGATAATCCAGATGTGTCACATTCGTTGATATCTTTAGATAAAAGAAACATAGGAATGATGACTATAACTGATTCAGAGTATATTGCAGCCCATAAATTTTATAGCTCCTGCTTTTTCAAGCACTCCTAAAATCCACAGAGAAATCTGACGTTTGCGAACTAAAATGCTCATGGTAATAACATGTTCTTGTCGTTGCAATTCCATAAAGAAAGAACCAGAACAGAATAAAGGATCATGGGGAATCCCTGGTACCTATGCACATGACTCCATCTCCAGAGTATCCCGTATGACACGTGCAGTAGAATGATCCTTTAGTGTTGGAGCAGTTGGCATCCAAGTGACAATTGTGAGCAAGGTGTTTATAATCAGCAGATAAATGATCAGGAAAACACTCGTCCACATCTACAAGAACAAGAAGGAACATATTAAATGATTATTAATTTTACTAACAGGAAAAAAATTCTGGCAGTCAGGATCCTTAGCTGAATAACATGGTACTAATGCAAATATATAGGGGAAATTAGGAGTTAGTTTAGCGTTTCTGTGGATCATGGAACAAGGATAAATGACGCATAATGAAAATTTTAGACTGTATTTTACTTACTAAAGGTAATGAGATATCTTAAGTCTGTTTTGTACAATATTTTATGTCACGTAATTACAAATTATTTTACCAATACATGTGACACCATCTCCAGAGTATCCCGTATGACACGTGCAGTAGAATGATCCTTTGGTGTTGGAACAGTTGGCATCAGCGTGACAGTTATGAGCAAGATGAAGATAATCAAGTGATATTTGATCAGGAAAACATTCATCAATATCTGAAAGTGGAAAGTATATAGAAAAATGTTCACCAGATCGAATGCCCCATTGAATGTACTTAAAACATAAACAGTTGACTGCTTCTGCCATAATCGTTAACTTGAGACCTATTGATACTCTGAAATTCCAAATGTAGACAAGAGCTAGTTACCGTTACAAGTGACTCCATCTCCAGAGTATCCCGTATGACATGTACAGTGGAATGATCCTTTGGTGTTGGTACAGTTTGCATCCACGTGACAGTTATCTATTTTTGTGGCACATTCTTCAATGTCTGAAATGCAAGTTCATCAAATTTGGGACTTTCATTGATTTAGTTCTGGTATTTGTATTTCACCTGATTTAAAAAAAAAACAAATGAAAGATAAATAAGAGACTCTTCACATATAATCAAGATGATTTCAGCACTAAATGCTCAGTGCTGTTTTTATGACGTTTCAACATTTAACAACTTTTCAATCCAACACCATAAACATTCTGGCACACCTACCCTGGTGAAAAAAAAAAACAGAATATAAAACAAATAATATTTTCCTCGAATTAAATAAAAAGAATGATTGTGGATCAGGAGTTTCCTGGCTTCTGGGGTACCAGTAAGTAAGATGTATCTAGGTGTTAAAGTGTTAACAGAAATTTATACCTCTGCTGTCATGGCGACGCATCCTTAACATAGAACACTGACCTACAAAGGCCACTTAACGTTTACCAGATAATAAATTGTAATTGTTTGATTAGCATTCTTAGCAAAATCATCGTTACATGTTTCAACTCTTAATGGCTTTTTTATTTACATTAGTAAGTTTGTATTTTATTTCTATTTTGTTGCCTTTTTTCTTTGTATTCGTGTATCAAATGGATAAAAGGGATTGTGATTTGTTGCATTGGGATAATTGATGATCAAATGAAATTCACTTTACCAATACAGTCGACTCCATGTCCAGAGTATCCCGTATGACAGGTGCAATAGAATGATCCTTTGGTGTTGGAACAGTTGGCATCAGCATGACAGTCGTGAGAAAGATGAAGATATTCGTCTGATATCTCATCAGGTAAACATTCGTCCACGTCTGGAAGGTAAAACGCGACAATAAATTTATTCCACTCATATTATTACTTAGACGATCCAAAATACACTAAGCAAAATGTAAATACATAGAGTGAAGACATCAATTTTCAAACGCAATGCATGGTAAGAAAGCATTCAATTGACCTTATTCTGGAATAACAATGAATGTTTAATCCCAAATAGCGTCCTTATTACAAGCTCAAGAAATCAATAATCTCGAATATTTGAAGGGTAATGAGTACAACAACCTTCATTTGGTACGAAAATATGCTCGGATATTTGTTCTTGGGAATCAGTTATCTGTTTCTCAAAGCTCACAGTTTTCCTCAACTGTTCGGTTCTCTTCTTGGAACAAGAATGTTTGCGGACCAATATCCGAGCATATTTTCGAGTCAAAAGAAGGCTATTATTCGTCAGATATTTTTCGAAACAACGGTGTTTCTGACAATTGGGGAATATTACCAGGATAATCCCCAGTTTTTAACGGGGCATATTTAGTCACGTGTTTAGAACAACAGCGCGCGAGCGAAGGCGCGCTCTGATTGGCTAGTCAAACTCCGATACCGATAGGTACGATAGATACCTAAGAAGTTAATGATGACGTAACCTGGCGTCGCGTCGCGAAAAATAAGCGGGTTTCTACACAAAAACACAAACATGATTCGGGAGGGGTGTTCTCTTCTTTCCTTGTACAAGAACAGATAAAAGAGTTGTTTCCAAAACGTAACTAAAAAATGCACAAAAATCCATTGGATTTTTCCGCATGCGAAACAATCGTTTTAATAACGGACGGACGGAACAGCTATTCTGGAATGATTCGAAATGTTGATATACTGCGGAATTCAGTCAACTAAAAAAACAAATTAATGCAAAGATTGTTTGTGATCACTTCCTCCCTTTGTCCAAAAGCGTATTTTACGCACATATATATTTATTTACCTGCACATATAACCCCATCTCCTGAGTAGCCGTGATGGCACGTGCAATAAAATGATCCCTTGGTATTGGTACAGTTAGCATTGTCGTGACAATTATGGGTATAATTTCTGTGATGTGGCGCTAGGTATTCGTTCTCACACTCTGAAATATCTTTGAGTAAAGAAGAAAAATATAAAATCATTGAACCAAATGTAGAAACTGGATTCCCAGACTTGTGTCAAGAATATTCTTGATGACAAGTAAGGCTCCGTCTAACGTTTCCCGATATTTATGAATCCGCAACGTTTTGTTCAGATACGGCTTCCGTCCACACGCTTCCGGCGAATCCAGATATTTTAGAATCCGCTCTCTAAAGCAAAAAATAATGAAATCCGCAATGAATCTAATAACGTGTAGAGGGAGAAATTTTGGAATCCGGAAAGAAAAAGTTCCGGATTGAAAAATATCCGGACACGTGTTGACGGGGGCCTGAGAGGAAAACTCTTCATAAAACTACTTACCAACACACGTGACTCCATTTCCAGAGTATCCCGCATGACAGGTACAGTAGAATGATCCTTTGGTGTTGGTGCAGTTGGCGTCAACATGACAGTTATGTGTGTCAGACGCGCATTCGTCAATGTCTTGTAAAATGGAAAATACGTTAAATCACATCAGTAGTAAGAAGTGTAACAATGCAAACACAACATTAATACAAAACAATTAGTGATGCGCTAATTTCATTAAAAAATGTTTAAATGTGGATGAAAAAATTGGATAGCGTTAACGTGGGTAAAAACTCTTAATCCAAGTTTCTTAACTCAAAGTTATGATAAAATGTTTAAAAGTAAAATCATCAAGAATAAGAACAACAGTTTTGGCAATTCCTAGACATAGGATAAAAGAAGATGAAAATCCCAATAAAATTTTCTCATATGAAACTAAGAATAAAATTCTAAATAAGAAGGCGCTGTACGTCTTAACGTAAAAATACTGATGATTTTAGTTCTTCTAATTTTGAATAGCAGAGCATTTCAAAGCTTTAAGAGAACGATCTTTCCGAGGTTTTCCCTGAATTAAATTTTTCATTTGAATTTTCCAAGATAATATCGGGACGGAAGCCTAACAGAAATAAGAGACGGGAACTGAAATTGAAAAGGGCTTAGAAATGATGTATGTTGGCTCATAAATGATCGAATTGGTAGCCACTACAAGATAAAAGAATTGGCCTAAAAAAACTTGCGCAAACATTCTCCACATGTTTCAGTCTATTTTTTAGAAGCGTGCAAAGCTTTCCTGGTAGGAACTCAAGGACCATGAGTTACTTCAAAATCAAAGGACATCCTATTTTGCGTCTCTCTTCTCATTCTTAAAAAAGTTGCGCAAACATCCTCTACATGTTTTAGTCTATTTTTTAGAAGCGTGCAAAGCTTTCCTCGCAGGAACTCATAGACCATGAGTTACTTCAAAATCAAAGGACATCCTATTTTACGTCTCTCTTCTCATTCTTAACTCTGTTATTCATACATTGTAATCGGCCTGTTATCGATGTGCGAGTGTACTGACATTTCTCATTGCAGGACCGCTCGATTGATTATAACTTTTTTCCAGTTCATTTTAATCCTCCCAAAAACGTTTTTATTTTTAAAAATTGATACGAGGGATCGCTAATTAACAATTTCAAGACTTGCGTGACTAATGTTATCTGTAACCAAACAGCGTGATCGACAGTAATTTACCATCGCATTGATTTCCATTTCCCTTATAACCTTCCTGACAGCCGCAGTTGTACGATCCTTTGGTGTTTGTGCAGTTGGCATCGCCATGACACTTGCTAGCCAGATGTTGGTGGTCAGGTGATAATCCAGATGGGTCACATTCATTAATATCTAAAAGCGTAACGTCGAGTCAAGTAAGTGTCATAGGCCCAGTCCAGACGCCGAACTTTTCATGAGCCGAAGTTAATTAGAATTTGGACCG
>CM042754.1:6333690-6344276 GCA_022496165.2 Catalaphyllia jardinei
GGGGGCTTAAGCTTTTACCCTGAGATTCCTTTGCAGCACACGCCAAGCTTTTGTAAAACGTTTAGTGTAGTAAGCCGGTATGTATGAATGTATCAAGTTAACAAAACGTGGAAAATATTGTTGTTATGACTAAAAATAACCGTTCTTTTACACTCCATCGAGTTTGAAATATTGAAGTGCACAATGCTGAAAATAGCATTCCCGGGCCTCCAGATTTTAAAATGTTCTGGGAGGCGGGGGGGGGGGGGGCCCACGCCCCCAGACCCCCCTAGAGACTCGCGCCTTAGGCGCTCCTATATAATAAGCCCTCTTACTAAATATTCCTCTCAATATGAACACCCTTCCAAAAACTTCAGCTACGGGCCTGGACAGTGCATCCCTCAGTCCTCTATTTTTCCTGTATTTAGATATAAATACCGTGGTACCAAGTCGTCAGGCCTCAGAGGAAGGCATCTGTTCAACCGTTTTTATAATGTTAAGTAACGAGGACGGACAGCGTTTCACATCAAAAGAAAAACTTTTTTTTCGGGCTAGAAGTACGTAAAGCCTTTGTAATTGCTCAGACCAAGTGGCCCAGCAGGCGGACTTGACAATCCAGAAGAAATACCGAGGTTTTAGGAAGAGGAAGTGCGCATTTTGGCAGGTGTTTGTAACATGAGGGTCGATTGTATCTATTGCTAAAAGCTTCTTCAATGAACTTTGCCAGAATTTTGAAGGTTCGTTGGAGCCACCATTCTACGAAAAAAGTGTGAAATCAGCTCAGCATTAAAGAAGAGAACTACTTACCATCACAAGCAACTCCATCTCCAGAATATCCCTTAAGACACGTGCAGAAGAAAGATCCTTTAGTGTTCGTGCAATTAGCGTCATCGTGACAATTGTCAGTTTCAGTTTGACATTCCTCGATATCTGTAAAAATTTAAAAAAAATTACAATTTTTATAATGTATGATTAATCTCTAACATGAGTTCTGTTTCTATAGCATTGATAAGTGGACTAGAGACAAACTCTCCGTGAAAGACATACATGTCCATCCGAGATTGATCTCTAGTGTTTCACCAAGATATAATAATTATAATAATTTATGAGTTATAATAATTTAGTAGCAATCATTCAATTATTGGATGAAGAGTGACAACATGGGCATTTTGTGTATATAGCTATGACATGAAAGGTTGGTTTGATTTTATTACAATGGCTTGGTTGAAGACTTTGTTTGAGATTTTTAAACTAAGAGTAAGGCAAAGCCAAAGCAAATGCGTATTACTTTTGATATTCAAGCGAAAAAACAAGAGGTAATTCATAATAAGTAAACGAAATATTGATCATGGTAATATCTGTTACATTTACGTACCATCACACAAGACTCCATCTCCAGAGTATCCCGTATGACACGTGCAGTAGAATGATCCTTTAGTGTTTTTGCAGTTGGCATCCACGTGACAGTTGTCTGTGTCTGTCGTACATTCTTCTATGTCTGAAGTAAATGAAATGAGATTTGGTGAATTTGTGACCACCTGTGAGAGTTTGTTTGACTGCAGTGTGTTTTAATACTACAATAACTATTTAACATGTGTGTCCAGCCATTAGTCATGTCAACACTAACTCCTTGAAAGAAAAATAACAAAAACGTTATAATTATCACAACACGCAGTTATCTTTACTTTGAATTTATCATCTATTAATTTTCTTATTTATTTATTTATTTATTTATTCAATTCTTACAAGAAAAAGAAGAAAATTTACTAACATAGGCACATTACATTTTACCTTGCCTTTAAATAATTGATTTATCTATTTACTCCTAGAACAATAATAATATAGTTATGACATAAATAGTTGAAATTATCTGCATCATTTCATCTTAAGATTAATTTAATTACTCGTCGAAATGTAACACCAAATACGGCAAGAATCAATAATGGCATAAAAAGGAATAGACAATAATAGAAAAATGTAGAAAAGTTAACTTTCAGTCGTATAATCTTTGTTTATTAACATTATTTATCCATAATAATTTAACATAACATATAAGCATGGTAGACAACCTAAACTAATATCAGAAATATATTCATATATATTCTATAAATTCTTTGTAGGTGTTACCATGTATTTTGGGCCAAGATTTGATAATAGATCTGCCACTTTTTTTGAGACTATTATTGAAGGATTTTGGGAATCAATTCAGTGTTGCGACTAGTAAGTTTCAAACCTACTAGGCTTTTCTAGAATGTAATAGTAAATTGATATTTCGGAAACGGAACCCGTTAGCCGTATTCTTCGATCGAGCGAGCGAGTTCAGTATTCGAATAATCAATTCATTATTGCATTCTTGAAACGACTAGCGGGTTCAAATTTAAAATAATCAGTCCATTACTGCAATCTTGAGGGGTACGCTTCACTTAGTTTGACTGTAAACGCTACCGAGCGTTAAATCTTTTGTAAAGTTAACATTCCGAAAAACTGTGAGAAACGGACGATCAGCTGAAAACTATCAGATTGGCTGGCAAGAATTCCTTTCCTCTCTTTGAGCCGACTTTTTCCCCCAAGACAAATTTAGCTGTCAGTTGCTTGGTTCGCACTGAAACATGTACAGCCTCTGCAGTCCCTGCACTTGCTTAAAATTTAATTACATTTTCACAATTAGAGAGGAAAATACTAACGTTTATCAAATCAGAAATTGGATCAGGACTTCTCTTAATTCAACTGGCTTTAAAACTTTCAAACTTGAGGAAAACCCTTCATTTTCCTGTATACGTACCCATGCATGTGACTCCATTACCGGAATACCCGTTAAGACACGTGCAGTAAAATGACCCTTTAGTGTTTGTGCAGTTGGCATCAGCATGACAATTATGAGCAAGATGATGATAATCTGCAGATATCTGATCAGGAAAACACTCGTCCACGTCTAGAGAAAAACAAGATGTTAAATAGTTACTTTGCAGTGAAAAGTCATAAATCTGTGTGCTTTCTGATCGTAATTCCTGTCCACTTATTTTACTTACATGCATTCATGATTGTTTCAGTCATTCTCCAACTAAATCTGGCAGTGGACTGTACTAGCCAGATAGTTCTTTGGTTTTCTGGAATAACTTATGGGATTTAAAATGTCGAATTTTAACAGTTAAGCAAAACAGAGAACCATATGCTTGAAATATTTCCCTGTCGTGGTTTTCGACTCCTTCAAAGCTCGAAATCCGACTACGATAGTTATTATTCAACATGCGATATACACATTTTCTTACCATCACAAGTAACGCCATTCCCGGAATATCCATTTAAACAGGTGCAGTAGAAGGAACCTTTAGTGTTCGTGCAATTAGCATCAGGATGACAGTTATGAGCATAATCGCTGTGTTGTTGTGCGAGGCTCTCGCTGTTACACTCACTTATATCTACATTGGAATGAATCAGCCAAGAAAACAGATACCTTTAGATTATTTCATCGCCAGCTTGAATTTTTTAAAATTATATTTAAGTCAAAAAAAGCCTTGTCTGATTACTTCATTGGGGCAGGTCTGGTGAAGGGCATTAAATGTCGTTCTCAGGTTGTAGTCGTTGTAAGACTGCATACATGTACATAGAACCAAACAACAATTGTAAACAACCGACCGCGGTTCAGTGAATTATTGCGTCAAATGTTCACTTGATTATTGCATCATACACATTATTTTCTTTCCGATGAAGTAGTAGCATTCAGGTACGGTTTTACCTAGTTGCTAAGGAAAGAGATCCGCGCAAGGATTGAAGAGATGGGATATATTATGTTAATTCAGCTTTTTAGTACTGAAAAAGACTGAAACAAAAAGTCAATGGGTTCGTTTTACTGTCTTGCTCAGACATAAATCAATTATAGCCCATTATACCTTCACACATCACTCCGTCTCCAGAGTATCCCGTATGACACTTGCAATAGAATGATCCCCTTGTATTGGTGCAATTTGCGTCCACATGACAGTTGTGTGTGCCAGATCTACATTCGTCGATATCTTAACCAAAAAAACAGGCAGTGTCAGAAATGTTCCTCAAAACGGGTGACTTAGAACTTATGACCTCCCATCTTAGTGGCCATGACGAGCTACATTACGATAAATGAAATCAATGTCACACAGAGTTGTTACGAGTTTATGCAGCTGTAACGGAGTCCAAAACCAGTGACAATATTTGAATTTAAAATGCAACGAAACAGAAACGTACTGTTTCCTCCATCACCTTGATAATAAGATACAAGAGCTGAGAGCTCTTAACCGCTTTTTTTAGGGAAAGAAACAATTGCAATTACAACAAGTTGGCAAGAATAAATGCAGCATTTACTTGTCCCATTCCAAACACGAAATTAAAACAGTTGATTGATCAGTTGGTCTGGATATCGCATAATGAACCGAACAAAATACAAAGTAAAACTCGCGTAAGTTACCATCGCATTGATTTCCATTTCCTGCATAACCTTCCTGACAGCCGCAGTTGTATGATCCTTTGGTGTTTGTGCAGTTGGCATCACCATGGCAGGTGTGAGCCAGATGCTGATAGTCGGGTGACAATCCAGATGGATCGCATTCGTTAATGTCTAAAAGAGTAAAATCCAGTAAGTTAATACCAGCTTTCCTTTTAATTTATTTTGTGATTCCCAGTGAAAAAATAGGTATTTTCCATTTCCCTTTAACCACCTTCTCTACTTTCAATATGAGCAGCATTGGGTGGAGTTACGTTGCTTTTCTCATTATAACCAATCCAAGGAACGTAAAATAATTAAGAGACTCACCAACACATGTGACTCCATCTCCAGAGTATCCGTTAAGACACGTACAGTGGAATGATCCTTTAGTGTTGGAACACTTTGCATCAGCGTGACAATTGTGAGCAAGATACTGATAATCGCCAGGTATCAGATCTGGGAAACACTCGTCCACATCTAAAAGCATCAAATTACGAGTCAATAAGGCGACGTCATTCACAAATTAGTCGATTTCAAATTTGAATTTTCTTGGAAATGAATATGTGAAAGACTCAATTATGCTGATGAAAACGGCTTCATGTTAAGAGGTCGTAAAACAAAATACTTTACCAATACACTTGGCTCCATCTCCAAGGTATCCCGTATGACACGTGCAGTGGAATGATCCTTTGGTGTTGGTGCAGTTGGCATCAGCGTGACAGTTGTGAGCAAGATCGCCATATTCATCAGATATTAGATCAGGAAAACACTCATCAATGTCTGGAAGAACAAAATGTGAATGTGGCCTCTAAGTGGAGAGAATATAGTTACGAGAACGAGTAATTAATTTACATTCACCATAAATTTGCCTGAGATGGTAGATAGCATCACGAGGGGCGTAGCGCCGAATTGTCTTTAATCATCTCATCTCCAACAAGCGCGATTGGAATAATTTGTGTTATTAAAAACGTCTCCAAAATATAGAAAAATAAACTAAAATAAAAGCAAAAACGGCTCTTAAACTCATTCCTACGCTTAGTGTACCATATTTGTAGACCATGGTATAATGACTCCTAACTTATGATAGTTAAGCCAATGAAAGCCCTCCGATTACACCCTCCAAAGATAAAATGTATATCACGCTTACTTCAACAAACTCAAAATTTTACTGTACCATCACACGTGACTCCATTTCCAGAGTATCCCGTATGACACATGCAGGAGAAAGATCCTTTAGTGTTTGTGCAGTTGGCATCCACGTGACAGTTGTCTGTTCCTGTTGTACATTCTTCTATGTCTGGAGTAAATGAAATGCGTTTTGGTGAGTTTGACTGCCTGTTAGAGTTTGCTTGCAACTAATTAATGTGTGGTCTAATACTTCAATTTCTCTTTGAAGTGTGTGTACAGTGCGCTAGAAATGCCAACACTAACTCCTTGAAAGAAAAATAGTACTAACGTTAGAATCATGTAATATACTTGTTATTGGATCCAGAAAAGGATTGACGCATGAAAAGCTGCCGGCAATTTGTTAAATAGAACTTTAAGGAGCGGTTGCTAAGGTAACCAGCATTTACTGTACCAGCAAGCTAACTTGAAGTGCAACACTACAAAACATAACATCAACACCAAATGTAAAGCCTCTGACGCAAAATGAGACAATTTCTTTGACACGCAAAGTGTAACAACCTGGTCCATACACGATCACCAATAAAGCTTAAGTTATACCACTATTCTTAGATTCCAGTTGACCAAAGCAAGTAAGAACGCTGTTCCAACGTTACCAATCCACCTGGAGAATCTGCGTTGAGTGGCACGTAAGAGGTTTCCTTAAGTCCGTGATTTATAACACTTACGACAGTGCAGTCCCTTAATTGTGGTGTACCCAGATGAACATAGACTTAGCCTGACAAACAATAATTAAGAAATAGAAAACATGTACCGTGTTTGTATCGAGTTATACGACTGGAAGTTTGGGAGAACGAGAAATGCTGTGGGAACGCGAGCCGCAGGCGAGTGTTTCCACAGCTTTTTCGAGTTCTCCCAAGCTTTCACGAGTGTTTGTATAACTCGATACAAACACGGAGTACATGTTTTCTATTTCTTTTAGAAAACACCACGACGAGAAAAAGGAAAACAACTTGTACACTTTGATTATCAAAATGTAAATTCTCTTTGCTCGCGCCATCACTACGTCAACAGCGCGCGCTTAGTTTTGTGTCTCCATCGAGTTATACAAACAGGCTTTTTAACCAATCAGCGCGCGTGCTTCCTTAGGACTGTTTTCTAACAGTTTATATGTAGATATGTACAGCTGTAACTCTCCAATTCAGCATCGGGAAAATTGGGTCCTTGAACTGATAAGATCGCATCACTTGACATACAATGGTTGCTTGTTTTTATCAAAAAGTTAATGTGTTAATGTTTCCTTGATTATATTTAAAGAATAGAGTTGTTGCAGTAAAGATGTTGGTACATTTGGGCTTAACGAATTATTACGTTTTATGTCAGAAGTGCCTAAATTTCGGGTTAATGTCACATTTAGATTTTGTGTCTAGCTCATCTCCCATGGAGTGAGATCCAAATTAAAGGCGGCACAGGATGGGCTGGAGGAATACTGTAATAACTTGATGCGTCGTATGGCATGAAAGGAAAGATGATGACATAGTGTGTTTGTAGCTCCATTTTGCTGCGTAACATGGAGTCCGAAATTGTCTTTCATGCTGGTATCCATGAAGTTTCGGAAATTTTAAGAAATTGATCTACAAAATATTTGGGTTACATGATATTCAAGGTGTTGCAAATTCGCAAGCAGCGATTTTGTGCCTTGCTAACCATGACAACCTGTCCTGGATCGACCGCGAGATTTATGTACTTTTTTATGGCCAGTGTTGCTTATTTCTGTGGCAAAAGTATAACTACCCATGAAGCCGGCAAAACTTAAACAAAGGTACTTGACGATTCTTTTATCAGTGTTTTTGCATGTATCAAGTTGACAAGATGTGAAAAATGATTATCAATCGATGTAACTATAGTGAACATGATACAAATTATTTCTAAAGTTGGTAATATTTCAACACGCTAAATAATATACTACAACAATTCATTGCAGGATCAGTGAATATTTAACAATTATCCCACGAAATCGCGCGAAATATAGCCTGATACCTTGCCAAAGAGGCCTTGGGCAGAGGCTGCTAAAATCAGTGGATATTTCTTAAGATTGAACAGGATAATTGTTCCAGTCTTGCACTGACTGGGAACAAGACCCATTTATTTTCGAATTAAATTTCGTCGATTATTTGCTATTCCTGGCCGAACTATAAATAGAGTTATTATATTCCTGACTGAGCTGCCTCACTGTGATCTTTGGCTTTCTTTCATGATTTGCCTAAAGCACCCCTTGAAGCAACACACTTGAGGCAACGCCGAGCATTTCGGTTTACTACTAGTCTAGCCAATAGCTTCTTTGCGTTCTTTGGCAATCAAACATTCTAAACATAAAGAGGTAGCCAATATGTGTGTTTCTCCGATACTATTACTGGAGGACGACGGTAAAATTTTAATCCACTTCGACTTAAGTGACTTGCAAAAACTGCAAAACAACGTGGAAGCGGAGCAAATGCACATGCATTGTAATTTAATTTCAATCTTCTTATGGTGCATAAAAATCAATTGTGTACATTAAAATAGCTAAGTATGAATTTAATTCGATGCGTCCGCTGTGCAACGTTTAAACTAAACGCTCTCTTTCGACCTTCTTACCAACAGATAAAACGTATGGACGAATTTAATTCACCTGCAGACGAGTCTAATTATATAACAATTATATTATAAACTCGAGATTTCTATCAAGTATAGAAATCGGGAGCGATTAATCTAATTGTTTAAGATAAATCTATTAGTCGTTCAAAACTTTATCAAAATCCTCTTCATAGACACTGTCCTAGATAGCACAATGCTAGGCTTGTCAGGGCTGGGCATTCGTGATAGAACGCTAGTAGATTTATACTACTTCGATTTATGGATTACGCAATCGTCAAATTTAATTGCAAGAAGCTTCTTGGATTAAGTTCTTCCAAATAAAATTCGACAAGTAAGCGACGTATAAACAAGCAGGCTTTGAAGAAGCCCCAGCAGCAACTTCCAGACCATAAATGGGTGTTGTGGCAATTTGTTGAATAGTATTCACTTCAATAATAGATCAGAAGTTTCCTGACCATCTAGAATTGCTTGAGTAACTACTGTAAAAGTTCTGTCAAATTAACCGGCCACCCATCTCATTCTTTCAAAATTATTGGCTTGTTTCGCTCCGGCCTGGTTTGGCAGGACGAAGCTGGGTTTTTCTCAGGTACAACGTCACATGTTTAAGTTGCCGTGCAACCGACAAGACTTTAACTGAAAACAAATTAAGCATCCATTCGACAGTAATTTTATTTGCTCCACCTGAGCGGAGTGCCATTAAAAGTATCCTTCTGTCTTGTATTGTTTAGTAATTAGTTATGCTACAAGAATCGTAGAATTACTCTAGTCAAGAGAAAATGAGGTGAGAGAACACATCCCCGTGCCCTATGATAATCTTTTTAAATACATTTTAAGCTTCGCGTCACGCTGTCAAAGTTATTTATAGTCCAGGCCCCCGATCACGCACGCAATGGCTAACGGTCATCAGGTTGTGTCCATCCAAATAAAAAATGGAAAATTTAGCGGGCTAAGGGAAAAAAAAAATAGTTTGTTGAGCTGTCGATTTTCAGAGCTGGGCAGGAAAATTATACGTGCTTCTCCGAAGCCGTAAAATAGAAGTTGTTTCATTCCTCAGCATGAATAATGAATGATTAACGCAAAATGCCAAGACACGAATTTCTAACCTGCTTGAAAGTCGTTTCTCGGAAAGTGCCGAAAGGATTGAAGCGAAAAGCATCTCTTTCGAAAGGTATTTTAAAGCGCACGACAGCTAAAATATTTGTTTCGCGTTTGTTAGAACTTTCACTCCAAAAAAAGGTGCAAATCTTTGTTTATCTAATATCGGAAGTGCTGTGTAATATTTACTGCTGACTAGAATTGCATTCCAATAAACACGCACGAAAGTCTGGAAAGTCGTTTCTCGAAAAGTACTGAACAGATTAAATCGAAAAACATCTCTTTGAAAAGGTTATTCAAAGCGCAGGACAGCTCAATACTTGTTTCCCGTTTGTTAGAACTTTCGGTCCGAAAATCCCTGTACAAATGTTTGCGTATTTAATTTCGAAATTGCTTTGTAATATTTACAAGAGTTTCAGGGATGTCCGCGCCGAAGAAAATTGCTTCTCTGGAACGAACTAAAACATCGTTTGGATCGGAAGAGACCCTGAGAGAGACCTATCTGGAAAGCCTTTTGAAACTGCTGGTCAGGAAAATTATCTTCTATGTGTTTATCGTGATTTTTACGTCAGAAATTAGTCTTGTCATTTCTCTGCATGACTGGTTCAGTCGCTCTAGCTCCTGACAAGAATTGCATTCATAACACCCTCTGAAGTCGTTTCTCAAAAAGTACTGAATGGCCAAAACAGAAAAAGATCTCTTTGGAAAGTTCTTTCACAGCGCCAGACAGTTAGAATTATTCTTCCTCTGACCTTACGAAATGCGTTTCGAAAATCCCGACGAAAAGTTTTTTGCGTAATTGATTAACTGTTAAAATTAAACCTCAATGTTATTACGTCATTTAAATTGGCCAATCAGGTGTCTTTCCTAAAATAACCTCGCAGCTTGAGCACGCGCTAAAATTAGATATAAAAAGATTATCATGGGAAGAGGCCCATGTATGGGGAATGTGTTCTCTTAGATCATGGTCCAGTAAAACAAAAATGCAAGAAAATGTTTTTACTTTCGATGTTTAACCAGGTTTAATTGCTAGCCGATTAATTTTACCTCTTAAAACATAGAATTCATAGACATTTGTTACGTATTTATGCCCTGAAACAGACATCGTTGGAACACCTGAGAACTGGGGAAGTAACGTTAAAAAGTGACTGACTTATAATGCTGGTGGCACGGCTAAGCATCCTTGGCTAGAATCACTTACCTACACAAGCCACTCCATTACCAGAATAACCATAAAGACACGTGCAGTAGAATGATCCTTTAGTGTTGGTACAGTTAGCATCAGCATGGC
>CM042754.1:6370898-6395898 GCA_022496165.2 Catalaphyllia jardinei
TAGTTAAATATGCAAGGAGTACGTGTCACGAATCTCAGCAACAATGCTTCGAGCCTTTGAGTTGCTTCGCTTCGAGGAAAGCAGACGCTTTGTGAGTTTTACTGTGGACAAGATTGTGCTACAGTGACCTTTAATGTGGCTGTATCTGGCAATCGAGACGATTCTCTCTTTTAATCCACGCAAACAATTCATTTCCCGCGATGTAAGTAGATGAATTTGCCTGCCTCAATTGCTGTTTAGATTCTTTATGCACATATCAACGATTATCGCGATTTTGGCGGCAATGAACAAAACAAGAGAGCAACGCGAGCGGCTTATAGCGCTAAAAATAAATACACGAAACGTTTGAGATATCATGTGAAGTGAAAAGTGTCACCTCGAGTCAAGCATTAACTTATTAACTAATTACTATTTTTATCATCCAATTACAGGCCGGAGCCATTACTGTATTTAGCCGCTAGTGTGCTTCTTCTTTGCCGCCATTTTGAGAGGAAATTATAAGCTCCATATTAGGAGCATCCCTTGTTCACATAGTCCAATCAGAAATCGGCTTCTGATTTGAACAATGATCCGCGAACCTCGCCTTTTTAAACCCAACCTCGTCCCCAGGGTCTCCTCCTTGACGATTTTCATATGGCGTTCGCGCGAAAATTTTCCAGTCGATAGAATTTTTTTTAAAATTCTACCGCAGGCAGATAGTGAGTTACTTGTGTCAGGAATGCAAAAAAAAATTTGGGGGTGACCGTCTTCCCGTCTTCGTTTCAGAGATAAAGCGCGTGGTAAACTATACTGATTTCGAAAAATTGTCACATGTAATTGAGCACTGTCTACAGGGGTTTATAGTTAAAAAATATCGAAGGTGAGTCAACGGAGACAAACGATCTTAGTAATATTTTGTACAAGTGGGTCTGTTGTGTAAATAGTTCCAAATGTTACTAACGTTTTCAAAAAATTTAACCCTTAAGAGGGATTTGAAACCGCCGCACGGATGCACGAAGAGCTAATAAAAACGGAATTCTATGGTGCATTTTGCCAAAAATCCAAACTTCTAGTCGATAGATTTTCTTCATTTTTTCCATAAAGGTAGAAAATCAGCAGAGAAAATGATCCATCGACCGTCCAAGATCGTTAAATCCAGGCAAAGCTCTAGCAATGGCCACCTGCCCTATCATTTGTTTATTTTATGACTTAACGCGCGCGCTCATGCATGACGTGGCATGTAAATTTGCGTGCGCAGTAAGGATGCGCAGAAACAAGTTCGAACATCCTTAAACACTGAAAGCGTTAAATACCGCAGACTGAGGCGAGTGAAATCATCAAACATTCTGCTCAAAAAACATATATTTTCTTACGAAGCTTTGTCTTAACAGATTAAAGATTTCTTAATCTTGATATAAACACAGTACGTCTCCGAACGGTAGTCGCAATTGATAACAGACTGTCTGATTCAAATCCACAGTTACAACGACATACAAAACCGATTTACGCGCCAAATTTCCTTGTATAAACATACGCTTGGTATCTATGTTGATAACCCTTAAAATTATTTTAAAGAAGGAAGGCGCATTGTAAACCTCAGATAGATAGGCGATTGAATAATGGCCTATACGGGGAGGCTCTGCCCGAAAGGGGTACCTTTTTCAGGCTTCAGGCATATAAAAGGGTAGGGATTTCACAAGTTGAGGTATATAAAAGGGTAGGAAAATCGGTCATTTAGGTATTTAAAAGGGCTTTTAATTATAATATTTCGAATAGACGCCCTACATGAAAATGAGAACAAGACTTCTTAAAGTACGTGTGTGAAAGGGGTACCTTTTTTTAATAAAAAGTATATAAAAGGGGTACCTTTTCTGTCAAAATGGTATATAAAAGGGTAAGGGGTTGGACCTCGGGGCGGAGCCTCCCCGTATTAACCTTTGTTAAGTTCCCCCCGGGAACGCCATTAACATCGTGTCCTACGGTTAAGTCTATTTTGCTAAGAAAATTGCATCAAAGACCAGAAAAAATCTTGTCATGACTGAGCAACAATTTTAGAAATTTGTACAGAAGTAAGAACTCGTTTAATCCTATTTAGCCTGGAGGTTCCGTAAGACTTCGCTCTGCATTCCACGGTTCTGGACCGTGACAGTAAACTAAGGCATCAGTTTGTCGCCAAATCGTATCCGCGTGGCCCGCGTGCCGAAAAATTTAGGTGGGCCAAGGCCACCTCAGGAGGTAGTCTCGACCCGCCTAAAAAGAGGTCCGCGTGCCGAAAACTAGAGGTTTTCTCGTCTCCGGAGTCTTTGCGCTCACGACGGACCACGAAAGCGAAGGCTCTGGGCTCGAAAATGAGCTTTGGGCACTAAACTCTTGTACTTTTTTCGGGAAGGAAACTGTCCAGTTGGCGTTGGAAATTAGTAAAACCTCAAAGGAAGGGAGAGAGGTATAAAGCATGGTACAGTAAAGTAATACATTTTACTTGATTCAGTTCGACAAAATGCACCTTTTGAAAGATTGTGAGGTTTTTCGGTTGTTGATCGATGCCAGAGACAAATTTGAATCGCAAATTTTCCTCGTTCTCTTCTTCTACTGTATTGTAGCCTATATGCCATATATCTATAGGCATGGAACATTCGTATATAAATGATGTTGTACTTTACTTTTAAAGTTTACTATTAACAAGTTGTCTTTTTACAGTGCGTTTCACAAGACTTTTGACAAACGGTTTCCGAAGTTCGTTTGGAATTCCCGAAATTCGCTACGAACCACAAGTCACCCAAGCGTAATATAAGGGTTTGTATGATGAACTGTGGCTGAAATATAAGAGTTTGTATGGAAATTAGGAGATGACATTTAAGTCGTTCAATGTATGGACCACTTACCAAATAAATACTCTTGAACATTCAATGTTGCCAATTTTTCTCATCCTGGAGAGTAAATGAGATTTGAGTAGGTTTTGATATATTTGCCCTACGGTGTTATAATCTGTTTTAGTATAAATCTACTAGCGTTCTATCACGAATGCCGTTCTCTGATTGGCTACGCTACTGACTATCTATTTATGTGATAGATAGTGAGTAGCGTAGCAGTATACTCTTGCCGGCAAAATGAAGGCCGTTTCTTGGCGTTTTCGAAGTGCCTGTGAAGAGGATTTAGATAAAGTTTTGAACGACTTGTAGATTTATACTAAAACAATTACATTATTCTCTCTCGATTTCTATGCGTGATAGTTGACTCGGGTTGCGCCCTCGTCATCTATCACGCGCTAGAAATCTCGAGCTCATAATCTAATTGTTAAATAATAAGAGACTTCCTTGTCTCTTATTATACACCCCAGAACATCTCGTAGTTCGCCGTGTTGTCGAGAGCGGTGTTGTGAGCGCGATGCAACCGGGATGGCCTTGTTTCGTCCCTCAATTGTGGCAGACTTTTCCTCTTGCACAACGCAACGAACCATACCATTGCTTTTGCGCTCAAGAATCGGCCATGGTTTTTTGAACAGCGCGCTTGAAACCATATGTGGACCGCTGCCATATAAGTCCAGGGTCTCACAAATTTAAGGGTGCCGTTCCAGAAACCAACATTGAAAAATCTCCAACATATTTTGCCGTGTAAATCAAGCGAACATTCTGAAAATCGTCGATGAGAAGGCCCTGGAGAAGGCCCTGGGGACGAGGTTGTTTCAAACGTAGTTCACGTAGAATGCCTTTTTGAAGGTGTACGTACTATATTTCGGGTTGTCAAACTAGCCTTCTTCAGGTACATAGTACACCTTCTAAAGAACATTCTTCGTTGTGTCGGTTTCTGCCTTTATACTCTTCACTTTAGAAAACGCATTGAAGCGTTTACATGCTAGACAGGGTAGCCCACCTACCCGGAGCACCCTGTGTACTTGCCCGGGACATCCGGCTAGGCGGGATGGCTTTTTACCATGTAAATGGTTCGTGCCGAGCTATTCCGGCTAGCCGAGGTGAGATAAGCTGCGAAAATATGGCAGCGCGAGGTGAATTTTTTCGTAGTTACCGTTACCCAGTGTTATCTGCCGAACAGAATGACAATCAGTCTGAAGGGATCAATGTAATAGATGTATCTCAGGCAGAGAACAGGCCCGTGCCTGTGCAGGAAGCTGAAATAAGATAGAAAAATGACCCTTTATTCGGCCATTTTGTTTGTTGCGCTTAGCGGCCGCTCAAAAGATAGCTCACGCAGCCCATTCACTGTCCCGGTGTCTGTCCCGGTCGGTCAGGGCGCTTACACATAGAGGGCCTTTTTCCGCCCTGAGTGAGTTGCATGTAAAGGCAGGCTATGTGTCAACCGTTCTAGCCGGATAGCCCGGTTAGCCGGGGCACCCTCCCTTCATGTAAACATGGTCTTAAAAACAAGAAAGATCTTAGATCTTATAAAAGCGCTTTAAAATTTACCTGTTTCAGTCCTAGCACTACAGTCGCAACGCAGTGACCAAGCAGTCCTTGATGATTCATTGATTACTGAAACCATTCTCTTCTCCTTTTCTCATCTTTTAGCCGGCGGAGCCTCCATAGACTGAGTCAGGCTAAATTCGTCAGCGCAAATATGTTAAAACATTTTTTTGACTGGTTTTGGTTATCGGTCATTCGGCTTGCACAAATTACAGCGTGCAACTGCTGAATTACATGTGGTCGTCATTGGAAGTAAGAAGATGGAAACCCACTTTATGTTGCTAAGTTGAACAGGCTCATCCAGAACTCGTTCGAGAAACCCGCCAAAAATAGCATGGGGGAGAAGTGGGGAAAAAATATATTAAACAACTCATTGTTGAGTCAGTTCACGGGACATGTTTCCTTTACTGGAATAGACAGAATACGGCATAGCCTACAAAGCCACGAGTAGATTTTTTTTTTCATATCAGGACGTTGTGTTCTTGAGATCTCATCACTTGATCTGGCATGGCGTCCCCGAAAACCTACCGCACAAGTGGTATGAGTCCATCCGCCGATCTGTTATTAGTCAATTTAGCGTCAAAGTAGTCTGCGGATCCACTCGGCTGTCGCTTCGTGGATCCACAGCAACTTTGACAATGTTATGGCAAAATTCGTGATCAATAACAGGACAGACGCATGAAAAACTGACGTTAATTTGTTAAATTATCACTGAAATATTCAAACAAAACGTGACCTGAAAAATCTACACAAATTGCAATCACCAAGCAATGTAACAGGCCTTTCTGATCAATGTGACCTGAATTGACGATGATTCCGCAGTATTGCATTGCGCATCCCTCCTGCGCACCATTTTCGCGTACAGAGCGCGAGAAAAAAGGGTAACGTTCAGGGTCTGCCTTCCAGAATCAGCCGGACTTTGTTCGGTGATCATCCGCCCCCCAAAAAAGACAAATGGAGTAAAAAAATAATAATAATAATAAAATTAAGAGTATATTAAAGCACTCTCTCGATTTGATAACTTATAACATTTTTTTGGGTAAATTGATCACCTGGGTTAATTTCTGATCCGGGGATTTGGGGGCGGTGGGGGTTACTTGGGTCAATTTTTGCTGGGTATGTGCCGCTGGCCTCTCAGACACTTTTCTGGATAGATAAATAAAATATTAGAATTATTACGGCAATAACCGTTTTGGCGATACTATTTCAAAATGGATTCGTTGTTTTTTCTTGTGCCAAGTGGGAGCGAGTTTTATAGAGCAAACTTGATAATTATTCGGTATCTTTATGATAAGTAATAATGTTTCGCTTCAGACACCTGCTTTGATGCTCCTTGATCCGAGAGATCTTGGCTGGTCTGTTTAGTAAAGAAACGCAACATCCGTTTTCGGATTCTTTCGGATTTAAGAATCCAATCTTGGATTTTCTTAAAGAAATGCACCCTAAGTAAAGGGACTACCTTTGGCACTACACCCGGAAGTGTTTCGAAATGCAATTTACGATTTTAAACTGAATTTCAAAGAATTTCAAAGAGTTGCTAAAGTTAGTGGAAATTACTGGTAAAAGACTGGAACGAAACGCGAAAAATGGAGTCCACTTATATGATGTAGTAATTTGCTAATAATCAGCTGTTCCAAATGTTCGTGGGCTTCGTTGGATTCGAAACTTCGATCACATCAGAGTTTTTCCAGACCTAGTCAATTCATTCACGTCAGGACATCTTTGGAATTCCGAATAGAAGGGCTTCACGTCACCAATGCAACATGAGCGCGGAGTTGCGAAAATCTACTGGCTCAGATATCAAGCGACTTCAGGAAATGGTCAAGCGGCTGGAGGTACAGAATGCGCAACTGAAAAATACTGACAAGCGGCGAACACCGAACATAGGTGAAGACAACATGGTTAAAGTCAAGTTAAATTTAGATGATGTCCCTTTATTGGATGTGAACGCAATGGTAGAAGAAGATGAAGATACTTGGTTAGTAAATAGAAAGATTTTTGGTCCCGACCGGCTGTTAATTAAAATGTTCTCGAGCGCCATTTTATAAGCTTATTTTCTCTGCGCCTTCGAACTCGACAAGCTGGTAAAAGGCCCTCTAAACGACAGGCGTCATTTCTCGTATCTCAAGTAACTTATAATTGCAGCCTTTGATTTATGTTGTTAAGAATCGAAGGGTTTATGGAATCTTCACGTTCACTGAAGTACTATATTGTCAAATTAAATATCAGGTATTCTGAAGTTGCTCCCAAATATTACTTAAAAACAAGCCACTTCACGACTCTAGACGTCACCAGCATGACGTGAGACTTGAAGAGTTTGTTTAGTGCTGAGGGCACGGAGCTATATCCAGCAGAACTTCTGAATACTATCCTCGTTGTCGCTTAAAACATTTCAAGTAAATCAGAGGCAAACATTTAAAAAGTACATATTATTTATTTAGAGCCTGCTTAGTTAAATAAGGTCACCCACCCCTACCACTGTAAGTCACCCCTCATGCTACATACTGTAATATTGTGGCAATGGACCAATTTCAACATATTAAAATTCAGCCTAAAACAATCAGTCTGCTGGCAGCCAGTTTTTTCTCTGGCACTAGCTAGGACGAGCGTTTAGTCATCACAAATGCAAATGGTGTTGGCCATGTAGAGAAGAAGGCAAGACAGGGTGGTATGGCCGAGTGGGGAAGAAGGCGAGACGAGAAAAAACCGTCTGCAGACTCTTTTTAATGTTTTCAAACCCTCCGTCAGCCCAGCAACGGAGTACCTGATTGGTCAATATGTGCCCGATGACAGATGGTTGACAGAAGGGTAAATAAAATGTTATAAGTTTTATTTTGTTGGGTGACAGTGAAAACAATCTATTAGTTAATTAGATTATATTGACAAGTGTGAATGTCCTCAAAAACATGAGAAGAGTCTGCACTCTGTTTTTCTTCTCATGCGTGCTGCGCCCATGTCTCGTCCCATTCTCCTTTAGGCTAAATAATCTCTTCTCATAATCCCTGCTAAAATTTTGAGAGAAAAACAGACTGCCAGCAGTGTTAAAACAATAGACCTCAGTAAGAGGCTCTGGGGAACAAACCCCACAAACTTTGTAGTTATTCCCCATAGCCTCATGCCAAGGTTTATTGTTTTAGGCTGAATTTTATGTCAAAATTGGTCTATTGTTTCCCACTCATGAAGTGAGACCAGTCAGTCTTAGATAGTGTGTATATGTCGCAGGTCCAATCTTAGGTCAATTCGTTTCCAAAGAAGGTCAATTTGTTTCAACCTAAGTCAATGTGTTTCAACCAAGGTCAACTTGATTTTTGTTTTTGTTGTTGGTGGTTTTGTTTGTGGCAAACAAAAAAATATTTTTGGCACCTTTGATCTTCTCTTCATCCTCTTCTCTTCTTCATCTCCACTTCTGACTACTTACCTCACCTACTATTCTAGGTTGAAACACATTGGCCTAGGTTGAAACAAATTGACCTAGGTTGAAACACATTGGCCTAGGTTGAAACAAATTGACCTAGGTTGAAACACATTGGCCAGGTTGAAACACATTGGCCTAGGTTGAAACAAATTGGCCAACGTTGAAACACATTGGCCTAGGTTGAAACAAATTGACCTACATAGGTTGAAACACATTGGCCTAGGTTGAAACAAATTGAATGAATGATGTATTCATGTACATTGTACAACAATAGTCTAATCCATGAGAATTTGTTATAAGTCTTGAGTTGCTGCAAGTTACATGTACAATGTATGCAACCAACATTGACTTTATGCTTCATTTTTGCAGTCTGTTACTTGCTATAAAATGTATCAGCATTGTATGACATCAGTTAGTTGTCATGATAATATTAGCAGGACAACCAATATTAAACAATAATATTAACCAACCACATTAATTACTGTATTTTGTTCTAATGTCAATCAGGTTATATGTGTCCCCAAAACACCCACCATCAGCAGAACAGAAAAAGATCAGTCCTTATAAATACCTGAAAGACAGTTTAGATGTACCTGAACTCAATAGAGTCAGAGGATCCCTTTTGGCAAAACTGGAGTCAATTGCAGCTCAGGAAGGTGAGTTTTGCATCTAAAATTTTAAATTACAATAGTCTGAGATCTGTTTCAGCTCGGTATATTCTGTTTAGTTATAAACTCAAGAAAAGTAGAAACACTCACCCGCATGTGTCTGGGGCTTTTTTGCAAACAAAAGATTGAATGTGAATACATCAATGTTTAGTTAAATTAGTTATCGTTGTACATAATAATACAAATTGGAACATAACATAAATCAATTTTGTCTGGGATACATTAATTTTTGAATTGCATTTATCAGTGTTGTGTAAAATACATCGCTTTCCTGAATCATTCATGTATGATGGTATAGTAAAAGATGTTACATGTAAAACTATAAGGTGAGGAAGCGGAAATAGAAGTGACCGGACGTTAGCCAGCAGAATAGGCCAATATGGCCCAAATAGAAGAGGATTAGTGAGATGGGAAATATCGAGGGATTTTTAAATTTCTTTTTGGTAGGCTACTGAAATGATGCAGAAGGACAAAGGAACACTAGCCTGCAAACAGGCTCTCCATATGGGTAATTCCGAGATTTTCTTTCAAATGGCGCGAGGGGGAGGGGGGGGGGGGGGGGGCGGGGGGAGAGGGAGAGCCTGCAATGGTCCTTGTATGATTTGAGTATGTACGTTATGAATGTAAATTGCTGATTGGCCAATTCGACTTGACACATGTCAAATACTACTATTCACATACAACTGTCAACGTTTTTTGTGCATGTTTATTTTTCAAACAAACCTTGGTGTCATGGGAAGATGGAGGTGCTAAAAGTAGAAAAATTTGCATGATCCTTTCACACTGGAACATTGGTGGTTCAAGCTTTCATTGTCAGAGGAGTTAATTTTTTACAATGCGAATGTCCAGCTTGTGAAACGGCACATAATTACCGCCGCCATCTACTATTACACAACGACCAAGTTTCATTATGCGAAACGTGACTCTCTCCTTTCAGAATATGGAGGTGTTAACATTGAGGTCAGTTATTTTTAGTACAAAAATATCAAAATTTCAGCTAACAGAAGGGCTAAAATGGGCAAAAATGTCTGTTAACGTTTTTACCCACACATAACATCCATACGCTGAGTCAAGTTTCGCGTAATGAAACTTGATTGTTATGTAATAGTAGCACGATTTCAACAGTGGGATTTGAAAATATAATTTATTGGCAGGGAACAATTTTATAAATGCGGTGTTCTTCCAGCTTTTCATCAAAATGTTTTCTTCAGAATTTCTGGATTCAAGTTCATAACAACTGTGCTTACATGTAAACAAGCGCATGTGTATCAAAAGTTTCATTTTTTGACAGCTGTCATGACCTACAAGGTCATTTCTGCTTTCGTTGTGATTGGTTCATTTCAATTTGATAACTTGACAGATCAGTCAAGCGGAAGAGGAGGCAGAACTCAAATCATACAAGGACCATTGCAGGCTCTCTCTGTCTCTCCCGCCCCCTAGCTTTTGACCGCGTGCAATTCGAAAGCAAATCTCGGAATAACCCATACAGAGAGCCTGTTTGCAGGCTAAAGGAACACAGTGTCCTGCAATGCACTGTTTTACAAGAAAACAAAATAATCCTTTCAAATGAAGTGGGGGAGATCTCACATTTTAAACACATTTTTTTATGTTATGGTTAGTGACGCCTACAGTTTGACATATTCGGTGAAGTGTTGTTTACTTGCATTCTACATGTATACTTGTGACGTCCATCTTGGCTGTTTGATTAGAACTGTTGCAAGCACAGAAAGCTAGGATACACATTGCCTAATATCACCAAAATCATATTTATCTTTGCTGAGCTCCAACAGGCCATGTTGTCCAGCAGTGAACAATGCAATCATGACATATAACTTTCTGTTTCCCATTAACTATTTCCACATCCTCATCTTTTAGTTTTATCGAACATCTATTAGTCATGAACCATCACACATGAATGAATCAGGAAAGCGATGTATGCTACACAGAATCGATGTATGGCATTCAAAATTGATGTACATGTATCCTGGTTGAAATTGATTTGTTATTTTCCAAATATCTGTATTATTATGCATAACAATAATTAATTTAACAAAACATTGATGTATTCACATCCAAAGATGCCCCATACCTGCGGCTCATGTTGTCTTCATTTCCCTCATGTTCTCAAATGCCCATCAAGTTTTATCACACTGCAATACACAGCTTAGGCTTCTTTATTTACTAATTATGCAGTAATGTAAACAATTTCTTTTACAGAAGCTCTTTCTAGATCTCCTCCCCATTCAAGTGTGGATGGTCATCGTAATTCTTCAGTTCAGTCAAGACTTGTTCATGACAATAGTAAGTGCTGTTTAATTCATTACTGGACAGGTTTGCTTGTACTCTGTGGTAATCAATAATTTGAGCTTCATTTTAGAAACATGCAGTTGTGATAAGAATATATATGCCAAACGTTAGGTCCTGTTGAAACTACAATGCCGCTGAGTGATGATGATGACAATGATCATGTCCAAGTTACACCACGTAGACGTGTTCCTTTAACAACTGCAAGCCACGATGATTCTGATCTAGTTGTGAAAGGTATATTTCATTTTTGTAGTGATACATACTCTCCTAATCACTCACGTATCTATTTATAATAATCTTTGTGAGATTCTTTTTAACCAAAGATACAGCCTAACATAAATGTGATTATGAAACTTAATGTAAGTTGCTGACTCCAAATGAACCAAACCTTAATTTTGTTGCCTTTTTAATTTTTCATTGTTTTTTTTTGTGCATACACAATGTAGTAACTAGTCTTTTCGTTCACTTTAACTATTTCTGTGGGTAGCAACAAATCAGAATACATGTAATCAAGCCTCAGGTCTCTTTTTTGTATTTAATAATACACATGAAAAAATTACTTGGTTGTGATTGGCTGAGAGCAGTGCAGTTCAAGTGTAACACCGGTGCAAAAAGTGTAACACCAGTGCAAATTGCACATCGTAATTCTGGATTATGATTTACTGAAAGACAATAAGAAATTTTGTAGGTCAATGATTATCATGTAAAGCAACAACAAAAATTTTGTACGGAATGCGAGAAAAATGGCTTCAAGAAACATCTTCTGGGACTTTTTCTGGGCAAATTTTTTCATGTTAACTTTGTATTATTAATAAGTAATCATACGGTTTTTCTCGTTCAATTTGAAATTAATTTGCACTAATTTGTGAGTTTTTCAAAAAGTCACTCTTGCAAATTAATTCCAAATTGAACTCGAAACCGTATGATTACCTATACTAATAGTCTTTTTAGAGTTGTAACTACTGTAAATACATGTAAATGAAAATTTAAAGTTTCTTTCATTTTATCATGATTATTACCATGATTGTACAATAATATTATATTTTAATTAAATATTTGTTTTCTTTCAATATAAGCAGGTATATATCAGCTTAGTTTTTAAGCTGCCTTAATTAATCAACCTGCTTATAATATCAAATAAGATATTTACAGTACCTCTCAAATGTAAGTTACCACCGGACGTCTCGTGAGAAATGAGACTCGTATCATGAGAAACAAGACTTGTATCGAGAGAAACAAGACTCATCTCACAGGAAACGAGAACTGTCTCTCGAGAAATTCCTCATTTCTCGCGAGTGCACTGCAACTACTGCTTCTGTATAATCGGTTGTTCGCCGGAAGAATTCAAGTCGGGCAGTCATGTGTGGAGAAAGTCGTTGAGCAGACATGAGGAGATAAGCATCAGAGATGTGCAACTGGAGTTTAATAATTTTTAGTGCTCAGTGGGCAATTTTCGTTTTACATGTGTTGATCAACTTGGTCGGCATTTGTTTTGTCTGTGCGTCTGAGTTTTAATTGGATACATTCTTCAGCATCATCCAATCAGCGTGGAGTAGCGGCGTGACTGCAGACGAGCATTCAGAATGTCACAAATGATATTAAAAATGCAAGTCATTCCAACTGTGCCGACCTCAGTACGTTTTTTAGAACAGAAAAGTTTTAAGCTCATTACCCTTTGGCAAAATACTTTAATCTGGTAGCTCATGTTGACTATCCATCAACAATACTTCCTAAATGACATTAAAACATCTTCCACATAAACTTCAATTAGATCTTTTTCAGTTGTCTTGCCAGCGTGTGCAGAAGGCAAACTTTTCCCTGTCAAAAATTAAATGAATGTTAACGACACATCGCAAGAACTTCGATAACACACTTTTTCTGTAAATTTGGCCTATTTTAGCGTTTGAATCATCCAATTGTGCCAAATAGAACCAGAGATTTTGATTACCGGTACTTTTCAATGCTCGCCGCCTGGCCGTGAAATTTCAAAGAGCCTTCTTAATTGTCTCGTCAGCGTGTGCTGAGGAAACTTTTCCCTGTCAAAAATTAAATGAATGTTAATGGCACATGGTACGAACTTCAATTAAACACTCTTTCTGTAAATTTGGACTATTTCAGCATTTGAATTGTCCAGTTGTGTCAAATAAAACCGGATATGTCGAAATAACTTTCAAGCTTGCCAACGATTGCTGTGTTTTTATCGTCTTGTCAGTCGGTTCCATCACCTTGGCAGGGAACCGGCTTCTAATGAGTAATTTATTCCATCCTGAATGCCTCAGTGATTCTTGAAAGAAACGAGAACCTTCTTGCAAGAAATGAGACTTGTCTCGCAGGAAATGAGAACTGTCTCGCGAGAAACGAGACTCGTGTTGCGAGAAATGAGACAAGAGGTGGTAACTTACATTTTGAGCGCTACTGTAGTTGTGAGGTCTGTGCATGTATGTATGTTTAATGACTATGGAGTCGTTAAAGACTGAGCTGTCTGCACAGGTATAAAGTATAAGTATACAGTGTACAAGTACATGTTATTAAGAATCATTGCATTCTCTTATGGCAGGTCTTAGAAGAAGAGGGGCACCATCAAAACCAATACCTTCAGCAAGTAACCAAACCAAACAGTTTATTTTAATGTCATTTTGTAGTGTAATTAATACATACAGTGATAGCATAGTGTGTTAGTGGGCCCGCCCCCCCCCCTCCCTAAGTTGACCCTGCTGCTTGGCATTTCTTTCAAACTTGATTTTTGAAAGCCATATGACCTTAATGCCCCCACACTTGAGTATCAATCGATACCCTCAATCGATACACTTGATTGACCCTGGATCATTTAACTTGTATGTGATGGTCAAAGTTAAAGTTGAATACAAAATTTCTATTAACAAGTAATGGATTTAGATTGTAAGATAATTTCTGTCATTGTGATGTGTGTAACCAGGGAGTGAATAATTATACAAGTCAAAAAAACAATTGTGCATTTTAATTTCTTCAGATATCTAATGTTTATTATTAGAGTCATCTGAATGTTTGATCATACATGTGCTGATGTGTAAGTTGATGGCCTTGTAGATTTACCTCAGAGTTCAAGACCAGTTGACGAAGATGATGACAGTGATGATAGCAGTACACAATATAGACCACAGAGGCGTGTTCCAGCTTTTAATTCATCTAGTCAAGAGAATTCAAGCCTTGTAGTAAAAGGTATTAATTTAAAGTGCCTGTTTATCAAAAGTTAAGGTGATTATAACTGTGGAAAGTCAACAACTTGAGGGTTTTTTTTTATTTTCACCAGTCAATCATTTTATCCATAGATGCAGCTTCAGTGAGTCTGATATGAAGAACTGGTGCATACATTTTTACTTACAACAAACCTGACTAAGTTACCTACTTTGACATTGTTATTATGAATATTTAAGTGAATATGTTATGGCAGGTCCACTCAGACGAAGAGGAGTGTCACCTCAGCCAAGAGCATTGCCTGGTTAGTGTTACATTGTATTTAGTCTTTTTTTTTAATCTTGTGTAACTACAACTTACATGTAGTAATGAATCAAAAAGTAAACATACGAGTTCACACAGTCGATCCATGTGTTGCATATCAGGATACAAGGCCACCAAAGAATGCTTAATGGCAATGAGCTGGCACCAGAGCTTCACTAACTTGTAACCCTCAACAACTCCAACCATGTTCTACCATCTCTTGCTCCATGACTCATTTCTGTGTCTGTTTTGGTCGTGAATCGAAGGAGAAATTAAGCGGACCATCTTGTTCCTCTTCCATGTATTTGTAAGGGTCATATATTGTTAAAACGATGACAACAATGAGCTATTTTTAATATTTATGAATCAAAGCAGAAATAAAACTGTGTGTCATGGATCTCTGATTGTGCATGTATACACTGTTACTGTAGTAACAGTTTTAAATTTCAGTGAAGGTGATTCTTTTTAGGTACATTTTATACACTATTGTAAGCATTTAATGAGTATTTTTAACTTGATAATTATGTTTTTATTGACAAGATGTGACTTCATTACAATTAGATGATAATGATGATGACGATGATGGTGACAGTGTAGTTCCACAAAGACATAACCAAGTGTCTCAAGAACATGAGGACTTGGTGGTGAAAGGTGAAGCTTTTTTTATGTGCACATTTATTACCCGTTTTACTTGTTATAGCAGTAACTTCAGCAAGGGAAAATAAGTATAGAGCATTTTCACATGACATCATCAAATTTTTAAATCCAAAACTAAAGAACCACCCCTGAAAGTTTTTGTCTTCGTCGTGCATAAGAGGTACTCAATTTTCATCTGTTTACAACTTTCCAGCTCAATGGCATCTTACATTTGGAAATCAACACATTTTGATGGCGGTGCTTGACATAAAGCTACAAATGGCGTTTGTAAATAAATAAATAATAACCTCAAAAATATGTATTTATCTTGTGACTTTTAGCCGTTTAAGATGTTAGAGCATTTGGGAAGTGCTGTTTTAAATGCCTGTTTTTTCAGTGCAGATAATCAGTCCCCTAAATAACCAAAGTAAGTTCTAGATGTCTAGTACTTGTACACTATTTTCTAACCACCATTATGATATTGTTGTGCCAAAGAGGAACACCAACATGGCGGCTCCAGTTAAGCTCTGTAAATTTGCATAGAATATTTCCACGAAAATCTCAAATTTGGAGAATGCACTGTCACTTCTTAAACTTGGAGAACTGTCATCTTTATTTGATATAATAATATCATATCACAATTTCTTGACCTTATCCTGTAAGTGGTTTTTGACTTTATTTTTCATTGGGTGACAATGAAAACACTACACGAAAGCGTGCCTCGTGCATCAAGGTTACATGTACTTAAAAGAGTAATAATGTAAGAAACTCTCATGAAATAGGTTACAGGGTTGCTTTGCACAAGACAAGGCAAACTTGTCAAACTTGTCAAACTTGGCAAACTTGTCAAACTTACATGTCCTATTTTGGACAAAATTAAATGAACTACCATCATGGTAATTGGATTTGTTAAAATTGAGGCCTGGATTTGGAAATCAATTCACTGTATGTAATCACTCAAAAGCAAGATTAAGGTGACTAGGGAAAAAGTTTCTCCTCCACGTGTGGGGAATAGAACTGAAAAAGCTCTACAGATTCATGTTTAACTACGATATTTATCTCACAGGTCCATTACGGAGAAGAGGGCCTGGGACTCCTCAAGCAAGACAACCAGTGGCAGCTAGTGAGTTGATCAACAAACATTTACTAATTAAAAGAAGATTGATTGCTTATAGTCTTGGCTATGGGAATCGTGACTTCTGGGGAAACTGTATTTGCTTAGTAGAGGGGAGGTTTTAATTTTTATGGGTTTTTTTGTGTGTATTATGACATTACTATGGGTTATGCGTTATTTATTTAAGTGGTTCAGGTGGATCCTCCTTTATATCCACCTTAGAAACCTAGTGTTGTGTAACGTGGCACATAATTATTGTGACAGGTCCAGTGAAAAGGAGAGGCGAATTCCCCCAGGCCAGAGCATCACTTAGTGAGTTTGTCATAATTTATTGACAATTGTATGTAGGTCTTTGAATTCAAAGCTGAGAAAACCCAATTACTCCAGAGCAGACTGAAATAACTACTGAAATAACTACTGAAATAACTACTGAAATAACTACTGAAATAACACAAACATGATATCAATTTTTAACAAAATTTCCACAATGGTCATATAACCAGATCACATGTAAGAACTATTTTCTGACTTACATGACTGTAAAGAAATATGCCAACTGCATGACTGTTACTTCAAAGAAAGTAGGTGCTTACCAAGAACAAACAAGCAAGTCCTTATGATACACCACTCGTTTGTTTAATATACATGTACATGTACCCATATAACGTGAATTACATAATTAAATTATATTATTTTTTATTGTATCCAACCTCTAAAATTTGTTGTTGTTTTTTCAACAAGGTGTGGGATCATTTGAAATGGATGATGATGACGACAATGATGGCGTAGTTCCACAAAGGCGTGTTCAAGTATCTCAAGAACATGAGGACTTAGTGGTAAAAGGTGATGAACGACGTTTTATGACTTTCCTCGGGTATACCGGGATGTAATGGTTAAACTTTTGTTTTCCAGACCATAACTGATATGATTTTGATGCCCATAGAGTAGACAGATAACATTTAGCACAGTTTATTATTCAACAAATTGTAACACTATCCGTATGGTCATGATGCTCTCGATATCTGTCATCCGTAGGTAACAGATATCCGGCGATATACGTAGCTTCGTACGTGGGAAGAAAAAGTAAAGTGAGAAAATGTCGACAGAGCGATTTACAAGGATTTAGGCTGTTTTGTTATCAATTTGTTGAATAATAAAACAATTATCCTGCTCAATCTCGCGGAACATCGTCTGATTTTAGCCAACGAGGCCGTAGGCCGAGTCGGCTAAGTATCAGACGATATTCCGCGCGATTTCGTAGGATAATTGCTAATTATACAACAGTTTTGAGTTGATTGTCATAAAACCAAAACTAAACCAATTACCAGTACATAGACCAGTTGGGAACTGTAGTAAACTCAGATAAAAAGTAGTTGCCAGATTACGTTCCACTCTCGATTGAAAATAACTGATCTATCAGTCCTATGCTTTGGTGTTTTTCCATTTTGTTGGTTACTCAATTATTTGCTTCCTTTTTATTTTGTTTGTTTGCTTGGTTGGTGCGTCGATTGTTTGCTCGCTTTTTGTTTTGTTTTGTTTGTTTTTGTGTTAGCCGGACCTTTATGTAGTAGAAAAATGTATTTTCGAAGAGAGTTTGTAGTTTCTTGAGGGGAATTTTCTTTCATATTTTAGGTCCATTACGGAGAAGAGGAGGACCTCTACAAGCAAGACAACCAGTGGCAGCTGGTGAGTTGGTGAACAAAATAATGATAATGTCAAGGTTAAGTCAACACAGTGAATTACAGTACCATAGTGAAAAAATCTTGTGTTTTACTCATTATCTAAAATTTCTTTTTCTTTCATTTTATTGTTAAACCAAATAGGTGTGGTTCAGTCATCATGGCAAGCTGACAGTGATGAAGACTTAACACATGTTCAACCCAGAAAACGTGTCCCAGCTGCAAACAATTATTATCAAGATGATTATAGCAGTAAGTGTTCGTAGACGACTTTCCTCTGTTATGACACTTGTGGACAGTTACAAGGTGCTGGACATTTGAAATTAGAACTGAATTGTCTGATTTTGATAACTGGAGTATAAACGTGACATATTGGAAATGACAGATTGGGTCTTCACTTTGTCACCAGGCTCTTGGCAGCGAGCTGATCATGACGTTCCTATAGTAACAGCAGGTACATGTATCTTCTGTTCACTTGACAGAATTTCTTGCAAGTAAAACATCTACATGTAGTGAGTGATAACAATCTAAGTTTTATATCCACACCATTTACCCCTTGTTGTTACAATATCTGTTCATTGTTTAAGAAATAGAAAACATGTACCGTGTTTGTATCGAGTTATACAAACACGAGTGGAAGTTTGGGAGAACGAGAAATGCTGTGGGAACACGAGCCGCAGGCGAGTGTTTCCACAGCTTTTTCGAGTTCTCCCAAACTTTCACGAGTGTTTGTATAACTCGATACAAACACGGAGTACATGTTTTCTATTTCTTTTAGAAAACACCACGATGAGAAAAAGGAAAACAACTTGTAAACTTTGATTATCAAAATGTAAATTCTCTTTGCCCGCGCCATCACTACGTCAACAGCGCGCGCTAGTTCTGTGTCTACATCGAGTTATACAAACAGGGTTTTTAACGAATCGGCGCGCGTGCTTTCTTAGGACTGTTTTCTAATAAAATTCATTTATTGTTTTGGTCTTGAAGTTTAAAGTGCAAACATAGTCACTGCCAGTATTGGTTTTTAGGTCAAAGCTGTATGTGTGGATTCATTCAATTCTAACTTGCTTGCTTTCGCTGCAATGCTGAAAGCGTGTTTAACTCACATACATGTAGGTACAGAAATGACTGTGACTTCTCGTCAACGCTGATAATAAGTTGAGCTATCTCTCACTGATAGTAAATTTCTTGAGACTCCTCTTTCGGTTACATTATTATTTTTTTCTTCTCTGATTCTACTTAAAGTGAGACGACGTGAACCGAATCAAGTCAGAAGACGTGAACCTGGAGCGCGGCCGCGGACAGCGGAGGATGTCGAAGTACGCAGGCGCAGTTTGCCTCAAGCACCGACACAAAGTAGAAGCACTTCCGGCCAGGTATCTGCTAGTAGACGTCCTAACACTCCACCCCACACTCCATCACCAAGGAAACCAGTTACACCCAGAGGTCAGCTGGCTGCACCGAGGTATGAGACAGAGTGTTTTTCAAGTGTTGCCAGTTAACAGGATTTGTAAAGTTAACTTGTATGGCGAAGTTACGAACATGCTTTCTTTGCATGTAGGCTAGGTGTCAGTTGTTTGCATTCTTGCTGGTCAAAATGGAAATCTTAAACGGCAGTAAATTCATTGAAAACAATGATAAGATAGAGCCGCCGACCTGCCATATCTGTAAAAGAAAGTCGTGGAGTCTGAATGGGATGCTTGTCAATCACTGGCCTGCCGCAGCATTAATGATAGCGGTACCCATTCATATACATGTACAGCACTAAATAAAACTGGGAATTTATTCATCCACGGCCTTGTGTTTCACTGTTGTATTATTCAACTTGAAAAATAAGGCCTCCTTGGCTATCTACCATCACATATCCAACACGGGCTCGTGGAGTAATTGTTAAATAAAGGAACATTCAGTTCCTTTACTTTTTCCCTTTTTGTTACCGTAGTGAAGATAGTCTGTTCTAACCTGTTCTTTAATGACGTGAATCATCATATAATAATGACACTCTCGTTTTGTTCAATCTATCATAATGTGCATTTTGAACATGTGTAATTTGGACATCAATTTATCATTACGTATCGGAACTACAAGCAGAATAAAAGTAAATAAATGGATCCTACATGAGTGCACAATGTGAGCGTATGTTTGAAGTAAGCACCCTATTCTCTCAAACACCTCATATTCCTATCTTCAAGTATCACTGACCCATAAGGCATATGCTTAATTACGTTTTGATTAGAGGCTAGCCTAGGGTCACTTTCGAAGTCCACTAAAATCCATTTACAATAAGGAGTTATTTTAACCTGAAAATCTTTGCGTGTCTCGTTTTTTCCATGTTAAATCAGTTTTCTTCTGATTCACATATAACTTGTAATCCACACCTTTTTTTTATTATTTCTCAAAGGAGGGTTCCAACGCCTCGCGGAGTGAGTCCGGCAAGATCCAATGGGGATGACAGCTGGAGCGAGGGGTTTTACTGATGACATGCAGTATTGCTCAGCATTCAGGCAAGAATGGACAGGAGTCATGCCACCGCAATATTCAGAGACCAAATCTAGTGTATTTTATTTGTGTGGACTACAGACTAGTTGATTTACGCAAATTCAATGATAAGGGTGAACTGGTCTCGGACATTTTGCGTTCTCGACGAAATGACAACCATGCAATGTGGATGAATCAAGATGTGGATAACTGAATTCTAGCTATGCTATACCTGAAGAGGGTGGGTGGGTAGTCAGGATTTGTTTTAACACACATTGTTTATTTTGATTTTATTTTAATTTGGAGTTTTAATCCTAGATTAATTGGATCATTTTTAGGAGGGTGTCAATAGCACATTATTTTTACGTTTGTCTCTGTCTTGGGTAAAAGAACATTCTTGTGTCCGGAGGCGGTGATCGTTTGGTGCTGACCAAAAGCATCGCGATCTCCGCAGGCGAGATTGTTTTTGGGAATAGAGCAGTTTTCAAATGAGTGTCGTAAAACCAGAACCAAAGTAATTTCTTTGGCCAATCGCGAAGAGCAATCTATTGTCCAATCAAAACTCAAAGCAATTACCCAAAGCGCGGGAAAACTTGCACTAGCAAGTCACGATTCGTTTTGGTTTAGTTGCTTTGGTTTTACTTTCGATTAGCTTTGGTTTTACTTTTGGGCCGGGTTGCTCGAAAGCCGGTTAACGTTAACTCAAGATTAAACCTTAACTGCAGCATTATTTTTTCTTGTTTAAAAATGGTTTTTACCTCTAACGTTTGATGTAGTTTGAGGTTACTACAGCTTAACACTGCAGGGCAAACGATATAAACAGAACACTTCACCAAAAAGTTACAAAACTGAAATTTAAATTCTCGCTTACCCTGGGTTAGCTTAATCAGGCTTTGAACAACTCGGCCCTGATTGGTTGAGAAATATACGCGAGTTTTTTTTTAAGCCAATCACTAAGCCTAGTAATCCAAAACCAAAGTAAACACCAATTGCTTTCGACAGACACTCAAGTGACAATGGCTCTATTAACAAGTCAACCACACGCTTGCCTGACTTTTCCTGCTTCTCTCGCTTCTCAAGATTCACTAAATTTGATGGAGATTATTCCAACATAACAATCTGAGTCACGTGTGGCCTATCCTGTTGCCTAGCAAGGAAACCAACCCGTCTGTCTGTAAACCTACAACCCCGGACAAAACATTTCAATACAATTTGTTTTCAATTTCGTGCCATGCAACCATGGTGTCCAAAAGAAACAAATTCGCCCCCCCTCCCCACCCCGAGTGCAATTTTCTTTTGCCTTAACAGCTCAAGTGTGGATTTCTTGTGTTACCACAAACAACATTGCAATATGGGAGTTATTTTAATTTGCGACAGTAAGCATTTTTGTCAGGGTGAATGCAAAAAATAGGTATTTTAGTAATGTGTCTCAACAGGTTTTGTCCGAGGCTGTAGTTTAATTTAGTCATGGTTGGATTTACCTGATTTAGTCGTTTAGGCTGAAGCAAGTAGGCAATGGGCCGAATAATATTCAATCGGAATGCGGTGATCCGGTGACAGATTTCCTCATAATCAAGCGATCGCCTGTGTTTGTGAAAAGTAGGCTCTTGAAATGAGTGTGATTATAGCAGAAAGCTATCGTTTTAAGGAGGAGTGGAGTCCTGTAACTATGAAATTCAGGCACAATAAACTTAACCAGCGCTGTGCCAGTTTTTAGAATTATGCTATTCTAGGAAACAATATTTAATAATTACTTTCCTCCGTGTAAATAAACCGGATTTATTTTATTGCCAAAGGGAATATTAGAACTTGGTTTGAATGATAAACAGTCAACCAATAAACAGTGTGAAAGTCAACTTTGTTTCTAAGAGATTTTAAATTTAAGAGAGTGTCAATTTTATCAAGGCAAAAATGTTTTTAAAGGTTACAAAATAGAAAAGTGCAGCTATGGCACGAATGCTAAGCAAGGTAATAAAAAGAAGAGAGACAATATTTACAGTTGAGTTAGCCGTGGCATCTTCAATGAGTCAACCACGACATGAAGCCCTTTCAATCAATCAATCGATCAATTAATCTTTATTTGCACTCACTCTTGTTCAAAATGTGAAATTACTACAATGAAAATATTAAAAGTAAACAATAGAGTACTAGCTGCCTGGGGTAACCATAGGGGCTAGCGGAGCCAGGCAGTCAGTTAACATCAACATTTGAGAGAAATAAAAAAATACAGGTCGGCAATAAAACTGAAGCACAAATGCACACACAAGAAGAAAAAAGAAGAGGAAGAAAACGCTATTTCTACACTATGAAGAAAAGTCGAAAGTAGTTTCATTTATATATGAATACAAACCATTAATATAAGCAGAGCACGCAATAGCTATGACAAGTAATTAATTCTCGGTTTTCATCAGTCATATGATCAAAACTAAAAATCGTAACCGTTCAATGAATAAAGTCAAGAATCTTGGATACGATAGATGATTGATATATAAACAAGAATCAGGTCTCTGCTGTTTTTCGTTCGCGAGTTATTTGCAGAAGTGTGTCATACAAATTTATAGAGCTTTGTATGGAGACGCCATCTTTGTGTCCTTCTGAGGGGCACAAATATGGCGGCCGTAATCTGTCACTGAGTTTTGCTATTGAAACGAAAAATGATTGCTCTGGAGATCCTATACATCGAAATAAATGCTTCTTCTAGAGCAAGCACTGTTTACATAGCAAAAACTAAAGCGATAACTCATCTTTTGACCTACGCGACAGCCTTCTTGGGCCGCCCGGCGTGTCGGGCGCAACGTAAAAGCTTGGAAATTCAAACGTGCTCTGTTACAAAAGGAAGAACTCTGTCGAGCTAAAACGTTGTGAAACATCAAGGTCCTATAGGGTCTTCCAAAACACACGCCGCATCAAATCCTTTTTTCCATACAAAGATCGCTTGAACCGATCTCAGAGGTCCAAGGTCATCTATAAAGCTGGTTGCTGGAACAGTGACGAAATCTACATTAGCAAGACAAAACGAACAGACCATTTCAAGGCCCTCGCCAAAAGTGACCATTCATCAGCCATTGCTGAGCGTGTAAAAACCACTGGTCACGACATTAAATGGGATCATTTTGACATTTTAGCGTCCGGAAAAACTGACTTGCACTGCAAAATTAAAGAGACTTTGTTCATTCAAGAGCTAAAGCCTTCCCTTAATGTCAATATTAGTAGTGAGAAGTTGTTGCTGTTTTAGCTGTTACTCCTCATTATGTCTAGACACGTACTGCTGCAGATCATTTTTCTCAGTCTAGGTTCCAGACCTCTATTGTTTTTTGATATATATATATATATATTTAGTAAATTCTCAGCTCCGACTATTGCATTTCTAGCTTTTTGATTGGCTAAAAAACTCCGACTATGAGCCAATAGTCGGAGTTTTACGTCATATGCAAAATAGTGCGCCAAGTTTAAAATTTTTCCCTTTGTAAAATTGTGGAAATGAAAATCGGCGGCAAAACCCGGTTTGAGAATTTACTAAAACAATTATCCCATTCGCCCTTGTTGGATATGAAGTGATTATAACCAACTCGCGCTACGCGCTCGTTGGTTATTTTATCACTTCATATCCAACGCGGGCTCATGGAATAATTGTTATATATAATAATTTTCAAAAATTGTAACGGTCACTTTTGAAAATGTATGTTGACTAGCATACGAAACGTTAATTCTTTATAAAAATGCGGTGGAATACAATGTTTATCACCGCTGTTTGTGTTATTTTCTTAATCAAGCTCCGATGGCCTAGGAGCAAGAGTTTTTATACTTTCACCTGTATCTTTTATTCCTTCCGATAGTTTATTGTTATTATTATTATTATTATTATTATTATTATTTTGAGATTAAGATGGATATTATGAACATATAGGTTACCATGCTCGTTTAATAGAAAACGAACATTTATTTCGCTATCGAGTTTAGCTTTAGGGGAAGTTTTTACTTTATAAAAGTCGATAATTGTAAAAATAAAATTCGAAAAAATTTGCGAAAACATTACACTGCTATTAACGTACGTAAAGACACTGGCTTCTAAGCAGTTTCTCTTCTCGTGAAATGACTGAAAGAGCCGGGTGGAACTTGCGAGTTTGCCCGCGAGGTGATCTCGACTATCTCCACTCACGCGCTCGCGTGTTTGGCGTTTCACTTCGAGGATCCACGAAAGAAACGGAACTGCTAGCTTCTTCACTATCTAGCGGAGTCACGAAAAAAACTGATATACAGCTAAAAACAATATTGAATAATGTTAATTCATTAGACAGCTAAGATCGTCCGCTATCATCTGGACCAGGGCATCTTCAGAGAAGTAAAGTGGGCCTGTCCTCTGAGTAAGGTATATATATATATATGTCCGGATTTATGAAAACCGTGCTTACAACAAAACCAACAGCCTGAGACTTTTCCAGGAAAATACACAGGCTTTTTCACTTAATCATCCACAGGCAGTGTGCCAACACTTAGATCTAGAGTACTCACCAACCTAGCTTGTATCTGGTCTCTCAGCTCCCAGGCAACTGGATGGCCAGAGCTGTCCTGTAACCAAAATCAGCATTTTAACTGAGCAAAATGCCACTCTCTGTCACCCGCCCCACCCCCCTGGGGATAATTCCTGGGAGCCCTACTTGGTATCAGCTGGTAGCCAGACACCAGGGCTATCTGCTGCAAGCCTCCTTGATGGAAGCCCCCCTGGGTTTAGACGCACCACAGAGGCCTCCCTGCCGGCTATCGCCGGCAGGCAGGCGAAAAAGTTTTGCTGCAAAGTTGACAGGGTTTTCATAAATTCATATATATAT
>CM042754.1:6400898-6405044 GCA_022496165.2 Catalaphyllia jardinei
CACAAAAACCTCATCCAATAATTGTTTATTATTTCATTTTACTGTAGGTTAACACCAATGGAGTTATCTCCTTCCTGCGCGATGTGTCACAGTACACTCCAGATGCTTTTCCTCTCGGCAGTAACCGTCGGCTAATAGCGCCGTTTTGGGCTGATGTTGACACCCGTGTGGCAGGACAAGTATTCTACAGAGAGACCTCGGTTTCAAGCCTTCTCCAACAGGCCACTGATGACATCATTGACACATTTGTAGATCACAGAAATTTCAAGGCATCGTGGTTATTTATTGCCACGTGGCACGAAGTGGCCTTCTATGGCGCAAGTGGAAGCAATACAAATAAGGTAAAAAAATTAAAAAGAAGAACATCTATGAAAAATAAAGCTGATTCTTATCTCCGGAATATTAATTATGACTGCCATTGGTGAAGTCCTTGTTGATTTCTATTTTAGTCGCTGTAGAAGTGATTTTCACAAACAAAAAAGATTAACTTGCATTTTAAGAAACGAGTTTCTTGTATTCTCTTAATCATTAATTATTTTCTTTTTTTTTTACTGTTACAAAAAAAAAAGCAGATTGAACAATCAACCGATCAAAACAAGAGAAAAATAATCAAAACTAACGCCGAGCGGAAAATTGTCATCGAGGTGTAAGGCAACCAAAGAGAAACGCATTCTTGAGTAAAGAATATGTTTCTTGCTGTGGCTTCGTCGTCGAAAAGTTTCCATTTTCTTAATCAAGTAATAGACCAATTTTCGATATATTGAAATTCAGTCTCAAACAATAGACTTCAGTACGAGCCTCTGGGGAATAAATACAGAGTTTGTGGGGTTTATTCCCCAGAGCCTCGTTCTGAGGTCTATTATTTGAGACTGAATTATAATATATCGTAATTGGTCTATTTCAAAAATCAATTGAGGTCAAAAACTTACTCGTCTATCATAAGGCTATATTAAAAGAAAAGCGGTAGTTTCAGTTTCCTCGCTGAAACGATAGTTTATTTTATTTTTCAGAGAAACAATTTTCAGGCGATTCTGATAACAGACGGAAGACATTCGTTTGTGATATTTAATTATAACAAACTCACGTGGACTACTGGTACTGCTAGTCTCGGGAGTAACTCAGGCCTTGGTGGCACACCGGCACAGGTATACCAACTTTTCTTACGTCGAGCAATAAAAAGCTGGCCTCCAACATTACCATCAAAAGAGGAAGTTTTCCACTTTAGGTTCTCTGAAAGGATGATTCCTGAAGAGTATTATTGTTTAATTCATTGCGCATGCCCAATGCCTTTACATTTTCTTGCTAATCGCTTACTTTCTACGCATCGTTGAATGATCCAAGAGGTTTTTAAGCGCCCTTCTCTCTTTAAAACAGAAAAAAAGAAAGAAGTAGTTTAGTGGCGCAATTTACAGAGAAAAATTTAACTTCAATCAGCAAAAACTTTCATTTTGTATTTTAATGCTAGTCATAATAAGACCAGTTGTTCCTTTATCTTTGAAAAATGCGAAATTCTGTAAAATTTTCCTTTCAGGTCTTTTATGTTCGTTGCTATAACATAAATCGTTCATTCAAATACCTTTATAAGTTCATCGTGAGGGGAGTGCGTGAATAACCTGCTGTTTATTTTTTACCCCTATTTACAGAAAAAAAATATTTTTCCATTGCATTTTTTGCACAAGAAACCCACAGGTACAAATACTGCTTCAGGTAGTAAACGCCTGATTATATGATTTAATTTTCTTTATCAGGCAGGCTTCAACGCAGGTGACGGTGTGCGATATTTCAATATCCCTGGATCTCGTAGTCGACAAGTGCTAGAACTTCCAAACAATTCCAATGTGGGGATACCAGGACGTTGGATCTTCCGAATCGACAACGCAAATATCGAGGCTGTTGGCTGTGTTTCTAAAGGTAGAAGCTTGTTGTTAGTTTTTAAGTGCATCTTAATTATGAGCGGGGATTAATGTTTAAGTACTTGATCTTGTTACAGTAAATCCTTTTGTGCCTGACACCCAAGAGACAGACAGTGCGCTATGGTCAGTTTCCCGGAGGTTCCCTCACACAAGACGGCAAACGGCAACTTTAAGTCCTGTAGCGGGGTCGTGATACGGTGTTTTAGTTCACGCGTTCCATTGGTATTCGCAAGTCAATTCGAAGAGTACGTGAACAAAACAACGACAGTAACTGGTACTGTTTGAGAAACTAGCTGTTCGCTTTTAGTATACGAAGAAAAAACATCGACAGAGGTGTAGTATAAATGGAATAGAGCTATCCTTTGAGCTCGACCTTTAAGTCCACTTAAGGGAGGTTATCTTAGCAAGTGGAGAACTCACCTGGGCTGAGATGTGGTGTCCATTGATAAATAACAATTATTCCATGAGCCCGCGTTGGATATGAAGTGATAAAATAACCAACGAGAGCGTAGCTCGAGTTGGTTACAATCACTTCATATCCAACAAGGGCGAGTGGAATAATTGTTTTAGATAAATTCGCAAACCGGGTTTTGCCGCCGATTTTTATTTCCACAATTTTACAAAGCGAAAAATTTTAAACTTGGCGCACCATTTTCCATATGACGTAAGACTCCGACTATTGGCTCATAGTCGGAGTTTTTTAGTCAATCAAAAAGCTAGAAATGCAATAGTCGGAGCTAAGAATTTACTAAATAGAGGATATTACACGGTGGCGCGAAGATATGAATTTTATTTTCGAGTGGCAAAACAATATTTTACGAACGAGCGCAGCGAGTGAGTAAAATATTGTTTTTGCCACGAGAAAATTAAATTCATATCTTCAAGCCGCCGTGTAATGTTCTTTTTATTATTTAGACATGCTGATGACGGCGTTTTTGATGATTTTCCGAAGATTTCCGAAGATTTTCCAAAATTGTTCCGAAGGCCAGACGAACGTTTCCGAAAATTTTCCGAGAATTGCCGAAGATGTCCGAAGATTTCGAAGACTTTCGAGGAAGACCCGAAGATGTTTCGATGATACACCTAACGAATTTAAGTACAATTTAAGAGACAAACAAAAGCAAAAGGCGGTAATCGTGACGTCATTGAACGATACGACACTCACAAAGGTGACATACGGAAAATACGCCACTCGGGTCCCGGATGAAGTGGCGTATGGAATCTACGAGTGGTTTAGTTCCCAGTGAAACACTCCTGTCTATATAATAAGAAACTGTAACCCTCGGATCGGATCGCTTTCTTATATAATAAGCTAATCATTGAGGCGAGCTGCAAATTAAGCCCAAAACAAGGGGACGAAGAAGGGAAAGGAAATGATAAGAGTCTGAAGTCTACGCCTGATTCTTGATTCTTTGAGTACATTCGATGCAATCACAGTTAAGTCACCAATAAAGAGATTTTCGTTTCGCGAAAAACTGCTTTCTTAACTGTCAACATTTTTTTATCCGCTGCTCGTTTGAAAAATGATAGAAGAAGCCCTCAGATGGAAAAGAGAATCTTCGTTGTCTAATCGTCTTGCTCCAAACAGAGTGACGTGAAAACGAATTACCGACTGATTTTATATAAAGTTTTCGCATGCCAGATGGAACGCTTAGCTAGTTGGCCGAACCAATCAAAAGCTGCGTAGGTTTGTGTCTATTCGCTAGACCAATCAAATTACTATTTGCAGTACGTTTATTTAAGATTACTGCTTGTAAACTCCGAGCTGATAAATATATGTCTGCATTTCAGGATCACTCCTTGTTTCACCTCAGTCAGTTGTAATGCTTGGAGGTGATAACATCTTAATATCTGGCCCTTGCTTCGATTCCTCGCAAAGCATCGTTTGCGAATTTGCTGATGGCCAACAGAGCAAAGGAACTTATATCAGCGACATCCGAGCATCTTGTACCGTGCCCATGCTTAACATGACTGGCAGGCTGTCAATCAAAATTTCACTTAATGGAGGACAGAGTTTCGACTTTCAAGGAGTCTTTACATCAGGTAAAATTCCCCGTGGCGTGTGTTTTTTTAGTACAATAATGAATGAATAAGAGTGTGTTATTTATTTATTTATTTATTATTCTTATCACTTATTATTTATTTGGCGAACGACGATGTTTACTTCATGATATAAGCCATTGAGATCATCTAATTTGTCTCAAACAAAGTTAGCTTAAATTCGGGTACAGTT
>CM042754.1:6414351-6416851 GCA_022496165.2 Catalaphyllia jardinei
TTTTTTTGTCTCGGAAGTCTCGGTCTGATTGTTGCTCCTTGTAAATTTGTCTTTTGATGTTCTTAAAACTAGCATATTTATTTTAAGAACATCAAATTTCCGCGGGGCAACTATCAGCCGACAGTTCCGAGACAGAAATACTCTGTTCATTAAACCTTTTTTCCTTAGCGATCAAAGTACATGGACAGTAACCGACAGGCTTATAATAATCACAACTGAGATTGAAAAAGTCAGGTAGCTTTATTATCAAGCTGCAGTGTTTACAATTTTTGTTAAATTAATAATAAAACATTTGTAAATGAGACGCGTCAAATGTTGGGTCTTTCTGTGAGTTCTCGATGCAAATGAATAGCATTTCTTTACATTTGCATCTCATTGTTTCTATTTTAGAATAGTACCTTTTATTTCTTTTGTATTGTGGCCAGTACCTACTAAAGGAAGCCAAGTGTTGAGCAGCCCAAAGTAGCCTGAGTAAAATAGCAAAAAAGGTTCAAAAGTATGGCGTAAACATAAAGAACATTCTCTAACGTTTACATTAACGCTCTCCTCTTGCAAAAAGTTTCCGCAAAAAAATATGCATCCGCTGTCCAATCATTGATTTGTTGTTATTTATAGTTGTCTGCAGCGCAGACAAATTCTAATTTAAGAAATGAAGAGCCGGCGATGTCATTATGTTGCCATTATGAAGCACCCCCACTTCTTCATGTACGCTGGCTGGCTTTTAAAAGAAACAATAGAGTATATTCTGGTATTAAAGGTTTGTAAAAAATACTGTTGCTAGCAAAAGTTCTAAATGACATGGCTCCCCTGAACATCTGATATAAACTCTGACGAAGCATTCTTTATCCTTGCAAATTTACTTACACATTATCAAATCTGCAATATAAATTCTGATATTACGTGTTTAGAGTCTCAATGTGTTTCATACAAAAGGTCGCCCACAACTAATAGCAAACGTCGTGCGTAAGGAACCGTCAGGTAACTGCATACGACCAACACCACCAACCAATGCATACAAGATCAGATCTCAGTGCTAAAATGTTTATGCCATATCCAAAACCAATCTCCTGGCTGTATATTAATCACAGCGAGTAGACTGAGTTAGAAACATTCCTTTAGAGAAACAAGTTTGTGTCACACTTCGTACGAGCCATTGTTTGCATTATGTCTCTCCTCTTTCAGCATATGCTGTAAAACAACATACATAGCTAAATATCAGAAATACAGAAGTTTGGCAAAAGTAGCACAAAACAACAAGTTAGTGTAAAAACAAGGCAAAGAAATTAAATAATCGGCAAACATTTACGCGACATAGAATTTTTTCTGTGTTTACAAAGCCTCATCTTAACACGAGGGTAGCTGGGAGAATTCGAAACAGTTTCGCAAACCGAGGAGCTGTCGAGGGTTTGCAAAACCTTCAAGAATTCTCTCGACCCGACCCGATCTCTCGAAGTATTTGATGATGCTATGTAAGTACTCTATTGCCTTTATAAAATATTTTTCAAAAATACGCGCGAATCTAAAACCTGACAACTTTATCTACATACTCTCGTCTAAACATACCTATCGACTAATGAGAGCAGGGTAGGTGGTCAGTTATTTTTATAAAACTGCTTACAGTCAATGATACAAATGCGCGCGCATTGCAGCCTAGCTGAAGATCAAAAGAAAATTACACTCAGGACCAAAGAATCACTATCGACAGGAGGAAAGGCTACGATTTATTAGACAGTTCAACAGCTTACTGTTAGTGAATCAAGTTCCTGAGAGAAAGCTCCTATCGTTCCGGTAACACGATCGTCGCCCTGGCGGAGGGGAGAGAAAAATACAAAAAAATATTTAGCATACCAACAGCGACCCAAACTGTTAATGCAGTTCACATCAGTGTAACGTTATCTTTGTTTATAGCACAAACACTAGGCTACCGTTTTCGCATTTTTTTTTGTGAACATTTTCCATGGTGTGATAAATCTCTCAACCAAGCTTGCTCGAGAATATCTACTCTCAGTCTTTTTTGTACGATGTCAAGCCCTCGGGCCGATATTCTCCCACTATGGCCCTCACTCTTGGTTAATTAACAATTATTCTACGAGCGTGCGTTGGATATGAGATTGAAGACTCGGCAATAATCATCTCATTTGCAACAAGCGCGAGTAGAAAAAATGTTTTATGAAAAATAAAAAGGTCCCCAAAAAATCACGCGTACGCTTACCATATTTGTAGAGCATGGTATAATGGCTCGTAACCCATGATGGCTAAGCCAATCGGAAAACCCTCGAATTTCGTTATCCAACGATCCAGTTGTATTTGGCTTTCGTAGGAAATGAAGAATTCTGCAGATCAAGGAAGGTGTTATCTACCTCGGCCTTTGGCGTCGGTGGATAACACCCTCCAAGATCTGCACATCTTTTCATACGAAAGCCAAATTCAATAACTGCTTTATTATTCACTCAAAATATTTCCCAGTTCTTAAAGGAGTTTCGCCATTTCGCTCTTCGTT
>CM042754.1:6421851-6431851 GCA_022496165.2 Catalaphyllia jardinei
AATAAACAAACAACAACAAATCTTACGATAAAGTCTACAACATAAAGTCAACAGCTGTTGCAAGTATGAGAGTTCATTTCATGAATGTAACATAAACTCTAAAATTGTTTAAGACATTTTGGCATTTGAAGTCTCCTGGATAGATTGAAGTCTTGTGCATACAGAAATTGTGAGTATGTTAATGATGATTATGATTGTATAACCTACTATTTGGTATAAACCTACTAGTTATTTTGTGTGGGAGGCACGGTGGCCTCATGGTTAGTGCACTCGTCTCAGGGTTCGAGCCCAGGTTCATGCCCTGGCCGGAGACATTGTGTTTACATTATACAGGATAATCTGTGTTTTACAAATCAAAAGAACATATTAACCTGGTTAAGCATTTTAATGACGCAAATCATTGTTTGCATCAGTTCTGAACAAAAGAAATTTGAACTAACCTGTGTTCTATAAACTAAATGAGAATAATAAAGAGGGAAACCCAACATGTCCAGGGAAACAATAATTATTATTATTGGCAATTTGTACAATACAGCATTTCCTAGCACACATACACTGTACACCTTAAAAAGATATTTGTGGTATTTTGACAGAAATACATGTATTATGCAGGTCCATGATCTGTTCAACTACAGTGTAAAACCCTTATCCAGACTAAGATATCTTCTGAACTTACAAATGTAAGATAGTTCAACATACGACCATCAACTGAACCATCACTAAACGAGTCCTTGTACTGCGGCAAACCAATGTCGTCAAGCCAACCTGGGAAATATGGAAAATACATGCATACAAGTCATATAAATTGCAAAATATTTTGGTCTTTCTTAAAGAGGTTTAAACTTTCTTTAATCTGAATATGTAGCCAAAGTGAGTTGAAATTTCAAACATTACTTGGTAACTGGCCACTGTCTTGGTAGCTACATGTACAAGTACATTGAATTTATAAAAAAAATCAATCAATGGTTCTTTAATCTCCAGAGAGATATTTTAACCTTTCTCCCGTTTTGATTGGAGAAAATTTACCAAGTACAGTTAAACTAAAATCATGAGTCTCAGAGGGTCAAAGCATGGTACGCATTTAACTGCTTTCAGTACTATGAACATTTAACTTCATACCTAAAACCCACTGGTTACTCAATCTACCCATCACATCTGCTCCATCTGAAACCAATGCCTATTACAAAGCAAAAAATAAGTTCACTTCATGGGACTGTAACAAAAGAACAGCTTACTAAGAAAGAAATACCATTCATCAGTATCCTACAGTATTTGCGCAATATACACCTATGCATGTGCATGGTCCGAAAGTGAAACCAAGAACATAAAATCAGCAAAGTTTAAGGTGGATTTCTACAGTTTGAGAGATTAATAGAAACTAATTACCGGTATCTTCTAGAATCTTCAGGGACATTTTTTTCCTTCCTCTAAGTTACTGTTTGGTTATGTCTCTATACCTCTAAGCAGCAAATTTTACTTAACACATGTTCATGTACATAGACAAAAAGAACAGGTGTTATTGGTTTTTAAAGACCTTTTCTTCAAAACCCAACGCTACAACACTATCTCAAAATTTCAGTAATAGCATGTAGAAAACACTCACCTACATGTAAAAAATGAAATCTCTATTCATGACAGACATTGAACTACATGTACATGTATTTCTCAAATAGGCAAAATTTGAAACATTTCAAAAAATCTTACTAGTAAATGATAATAAAGACAGATGGAATGGGAAGTCAATGTACCTGCAGTGCTAGTTGTAGTTTCTTTCTGTGAAGGGGATTCTTTAAACCCAGATCTCTTTCAAGCTGGGCGGGTGAAGCCTTGAGGAGATCCTGTCCACACGTTATCATTTTTCCACATTGAGATGAATAATGTCCTAAGCCAAGATCATCAAGCCAACTCAGCACCATTTGTCGACTCCACTGACTGAATGGCAGCTCTAACTGATCACTTAACACAAACAAGACATTGCTGTCTTACTTCACATTCACACAAATTGATTTGACCCTATCTATCCGGTACTCTATTTTTCGTTTGTATGCCTGAAGGGGGAGGGTGCTCTCTTTGTTCAAAGGAGTACATCATGTATCTCCAAAAGTAAACAAGGAATCTAGTTCGTGCATCATATTACTGTACACCTAAATGACATCACATTTCAAAATGTCTGATAATTATGTCAGAAAAGTTACAACTACATGGGTACACTCAGGAGTATTTTACCCATAATCCTTGTGATTGACATTTGTGTAACTTCGTAAATCAAGAGGTTCCACTGCTGCTACCCTGTCTTCAGGATTCATGCTCAATGACCGTGTCCTTCGCAACCTAAGTTGGAGGGAGATTTTAAGATGATGTTCTGAGTCTTTGGCAATAAAACAAGGGTCGTAAGGTAAAATCACACTCCACAAGCCAACAACCAGCTTGTACGAGATTCCATGAGTAGCATGAAGTGACTGAGTGTCCTTAGTCCTGAACAGTAGTTCAATGCTAGGTTGTCGCTTTCCCCACCAGTCGTTGATTAACTAGCTGTAAGTGCTGAGAGGTTATTTATTTATAAATAGCTATTGAAACATGCTTTAGTGGCCGTTGCTGTTGCGAAGAAGTGAACATTGTACTGTAGAGTGGTGAAAATAAGAATGAAGATATGGACCATACACCAGTCTCATTAAGACAAAAAAGAGGTTGTTGTACATGTAGCTAGAGAGGAAGCTGCTAGTGGACATTCCACAGTACTATCAATACAATTATAATTATTAATAAAAGTCCTTTTATTTTATTCTTACACTAGAAATCTACCCAAGACCAAAGTAATCAGATTTTTTGAAGCCAAAACATAAACAAAAAAAAAAAGATTCATAGTATTGGATATCAGCTTTATAAACTTCATTCCACTTTCAATGGAAAGGTGCAAACATGTACACTTGTAATGCCACACCTTCTTAAATGTATAGTTAGTCACACAATTATTGTAGTTTAGACAGCAACTGATTATTAGTTAGAATTATTAGTCAGATCAGTTTTCGAGAATTTTGAAGCAGCCACTGAACATATTCACACCACTTTGACAAATTTACTATCTATATGCAAGAGCCTTTTAGAATAACTTACTTTGTAAATGCCTTTTAGAATAACTTACTTTGTAAATGCCTTTCCAAATTTACTTGAGCTCTTTTTCTTTTCCTCTTCATGTTTCTGAGAAGGAATATTTCCTTGTTCTCTGGCATTGTCCTGCAGGATGCCAAAATTATAATGCAGCACTTACAGTGATGTATTCGTTTCTACGTAAAATTATATCGGTGGATTTAGACGGGCAAGGGAGCAATGACACTTTCTTTGTGGCTGTAACCAACTGTCATTTGTAGTACTGTAGAATGTTTCCATGTTGTAGGCGCAGAGCAAGGAAGCACTCTTGCAAGATCATTTCTCAGCTCTGTCCAGCAGCATTTTCTGGATCCACCCACCCTCATGGTAAACAAATGACAAAAGTGCAGACAAACTAGTGCAAAAGCGAAAACCAACCACCTAAATACTACAAAGTAACATGCAGAACTGACAAGCCCAGCCTGTCCAACGTAACGGAATCCCACAGAGATTAAACATCAGGTACAATGCATGGCTGGCACTTAAAACTGTGAACCTGCTGGCAAAAATGGATTCAAGTACATCTTGAGTCAAGAATACAGTGTGCTGATTTAAACTTAACAACTTTCTCAAAACACGTATTAAGGACAGCCATAATGTACACACCTTTATCTGTGAATTCTTATTTTCCTCACATTCTGTTGCAGCTGTAAAGCAAGAGTAGTGTAGGTTTCAGGCATTCTGAAATTGTGTAATGAGTGAGTAATAACTGAGATTAAATCTTGATCGTGATATGCCCATTAATAAAGAAGGGCAGTGTAAGAGTTTCTTCAGATATTGTCAGCTGTTAGCGAAAGAGAGTGGTGATCGATCTGTTGAAAATACATGTTGTTAAATATTAATTTGAAAGGTTGTAGTTAAAACCAGCTTTGTGAGAGGTGAACATACAGTGTACATGCAATCCATGCTCAAACGAAGAGAATTCCTTTCATTTAAGTTTAAAAAATAAAAAAAAATTGGAAACATTTCTTACAAAAAGAATGAGACCATAGGATCATTACAGTTTTCTAGAAGCAAAATGGCTAGACATGTATGCCTTTTTACTTTCCACTTGGGCAAGACAATTTACTCTCATGGTGCCTCTCTCCACCCAGGTGTATAAATGGGTACCAGCGAATTTAATGCTGGGGGTAACCCTGCGATGGACTAACATCCCATCCAGGGGGGAGTAGAAATACTCCTAGTCACTTCATGCTACAGAAACCGGGATAAGTCCGGGCCTGACGGGCCACAGTTGGCTTGTGTGCAAACTTTGTGAGAGGTGAACATACAGTGTACATGCAATCCATGTTCAAACAAAGAGAATTCCTTTCATTTAAGTTTAAAAGATAAAAAAAATTGGAAACATTTCTTACAAAAAGAATGAGACCATAGGATCATTATAGTTTTATAGAAGCAAAATGGCTACACATGTATGCCTCTTTACTTTCCACTCATGCAGTTTTTTCTGATAATTTTAGTTATACTGTTATTTATTTAATAATATGTACCTACATGCAGTAGACATTTATTAGCTACACTGATAGCCTCCATGAGCTCATGACTGCATGGATGTATATAAAAAACTACAACCATTTACCTAAATTAGGTTCACTGGAACTTTTATGTCCTCTTAATTTCATAAGTCCTTTGCCAAATGAGGCCCTGATTCCATGTTTTTTCCTCTGAAATGCTGGAGTAGTTGGTGGAGTTTCTGGCTTCAGTGCTCTTAAACTTGGTGTCACTGGATTGTTTACAGCCTGGGTATAAGATTCTGTGACAAAAACAAGGCTACCATTGGACCTGGCTCAATCAAACCCAGTTATTTCAAATTTGCTATTATTTTGAACTTGTGCGAACTCAACCACAACCCTGTTTTACTCAAAGGCCTCTGACATGGAGGCTACCCAGTGTGACAACCAACTAAGGGAAAACCCCACAAGAATCAGTTTGTCTTTAAAAGATCAGACATCAGCGGATGTTGTATGACTTAAACTTAAAGACTTGAGAAACAAGGTAAGTACATTGTAAAGAAATTCAACCAGTCTTCATAAGTAGGAAAATTCAAAATGAAGTTAAAGACTGCACAAGCCAAAGCCACCAATCATGAACCAGCAATGTGTTACATGTATCTACAACAGCTACATTTTGAATAAATAAATAACCACTTGGTGTCAGAGTGAATGACTTATTTCTTCAAGGCATGTGATTTAACTACTTGTCACTAGTCACTTATAATACCTGTAAGCAATGCACGGTTAAGGTTAGGAGTAGTTGCAATATATGGCTCTGGACAACTGGTAGTGCTATTTACTGTCACCAAATCTGCACTGTGAACACTACTGCTGTCAATACCATCCAGGGACACCCCAGGGCTGCCATCTGATCCTTTGCGCTGATTTGCTTTCATAAGCATCTCTTCAATCTGGATGCGAAACGAGATTACTTGGAATGGTTACTATGATGTTTGCTGTAATGCCAAAAGTATTTTCTAGACGTTATCAACTACAAGTACATGTAGGTCTAACCAATTATGACATTAGTCTCACCAACAAAGCATTGTAATACCGGTATTTATTTAACTTAATTGCAAGTCAGAGCAAGAAAAAATTAGTAACTTAATAACAACTAGCCAGTCACACAATCTACAGTAAATTTCTATGAGAGAGCATCATTTCAAACACATATTAAATAGCCAGCATTTCTTGGTATCCATAACCTTTAGTTGACACTTTACCCTTAGACAAATTCAATTAATACACCTCTGGAGAGTAAAAATAAATTATCAAGGTAGGTGCAGGGTACAGTATGACCAGAAGATACAAGGAATGGCCAGTTTGGCCTTAACTAAAGTTGTGACAGACATTTTTCTGCAAAACGTTTAGTTTTCTATTAAGGATAAATTTTCCATGCAGTTGAACCTCCAGTTGCAACCACCTCTTGTAAGTGCCCACCTCTCCTTAGCAACCAATTTTCTAAAATACAAAATGTTTCCAAGTCAAATCACTATAATTGGAACTGCACTCTTGTAAACAACCATCTCTTGTAAGCAACCACAGCCACTTTTACAGCTAAAAGTTTGAGAGTTTTTGTGTTTAACTTCCCTTAAGTGACCACTTGACAGATAATAGAGCAGGTAATAACAATGTGTTATAACATTATTGCATTCCTGTGTGGTACAAGAGACAGAAATTTCTCAGGAGGAGTCGGTTTTTTCTTGAAATTGACTTTTCACATTGAATAAAATGGTATACATGTACATGTAAGTCTCTGCCAGTGCTCCAAGCTGCGACCATTTTGGTCGCCATGGTGAGTGGAAAAAATACTTGGCAACCAAAATTCTGGTGGAAGTCGCCAATTGGCAATCAACAGATTAAAAAAGAAACTTACTTGAAAAATTATCAATAATAGGACGAATTTAAGGTATCATGGTAGGTGGATTTTTAGGAAAAATGCGAAAAATCTTTTTTTTCGCTGTTCAAATAGAGAAGACCGAGAAAAATAATTTGCAAAAAGAATGGAGAAAAAAACCTTTTTTAATTTTTCACAATAAAGAGAAAAACTATTTTTGAATCTCATTAAACCTCTTACGGTGCATTGACACCTCTAATTAAAATTCACCGCCAGATGTCACATGTAATGTGAACTGCGGTGTGATATTTTATTTGCACACCCGAGCTGTTGTTCTCCACCTGGTTGTTTCATCGCAAGTTACCTTAATTCGTTCTTGTCAAATTTTCTTTATGTCAGGACGAAAACCTGCAAGGAAACTTCTTGCCCATTTTCATCTCCGAAGAAGGCGAAGAGGCAAAAATCTGGTGGAACCAGCAGGTTCAGCGCCAAACAAGATCTTTCACTCCTGATCTGAGTGACCATGGGTCACATTGTTTTAAACTAAGAAGAATGGTTGAAGGAACTCGAGGACACTAGTCCCGACAATGAAGCTGAAGGTCAAAATACAACAAGTGCTAGTCGCAAGAAATTGCTGGAGAACGGATGCAATTCTGAAACTTGCACAGCGAGTCAAAAATGCTTGGAGAACGAAGAAGTCTAAACTTGAACGACATAATACCAAAACCGCCGACGAAATCTTCTTAGTAAAAAAATAATCACGGCTGGCAGTTTTCACTGCAAACGTAGACGCCTGTTTATTTCAAGTTGTCATGAGCCATTGTTGTGGTAAACTGACCCATGCCGACATCTGTCAGTGCGGAGGGGATTTTAACACCTAATCATACCAATTTTGTAATAGGTTTTTCGTCTTTTTCTCGATAAAATTAAACTGCATATAGGGGTGAACATTTTTAGTCCGTTTATGAGCATCTTCCAACGGAATTGGCAGAAAATCGGCAGGTATGTTCCAGGTTAGCTTCTTTGAAAAGGGGTGTTGGGCTTTGTTTAATTTCCCTTCCATTTCAGAGTTATGGCCTCTTTAGTGAAAGAAAACACCCAGGTTTAGAATATCCAACTTTAGGAGGTGTAGGAAAGAAACCAAACCACACCTGGAAAATCGCCAACACCCTTTTTGAGGGTGATGTGTGAGAAAACATTTCCGATGTTGACCGCACCGCTCCAATAATTCACGCGTGGAAGTGAACTAGTTTAAGCGAAGCAGTGTTTCTGGGCATTTCTTTTGTATCAATGCGACAATGACTTTTAAGAAAATTTTAAAAATATGATTGTATTCTATAACTATTAAGCTTTCAGAAAACGTATAGGTTGATGGGGTTTTCTTCCAAAGCGCGATTTCCAAACACTGTCAATCCACCTACCATGATATCTTTTAATCAATAGTACAAGCAGCAGCATCACGTCTTTCTCTTTACCCCTCTCTTGACATGAATGCGTAAACTTACTGCAGCAGAGTAAAGTGATGAAAACGTGGCTTTCGGCACATTAGCCCTTCGTGTACTATGTCATGAAGTGTCTTCCCCCTTATGTTGACGTGTAATATGTCATGAAGTCTCCTCCCCTTCACCTTTTCTTTTTTTTGGCGACTGAATTTTTTTTTATGGCAACCAACTTGCAATTAAAGGTCGCCAAAGGGTGTCTTTCTGAAAAAGTGAGCTTGGAGCGCTGTCTGCAGTTACCATATAAGCTAATGAGACAGGATTTTGACCTATTGTGGTCTATTGTAACCTCTCGTAAGCGGCCACCTCCCATAAGCCACCTAGCCCAGTGACATTTTGGGTAGTCGCCTACAGGAGGCGCAACTGTATCGCAGAATTATCAGTTCTCCTCATTATGCAATAAAAAACAGTCCACATGTACATGTGTACTGTGTGATTCTCATTGTTATAGAAGTACTTACTCGCTTAAATTTTGAGAGAGACTGTTGAACTTCTTGCAATTGTTGGTCCTTTTCTTTGCAGGCCGTAGTTAAGGCCTCAATTTCCATTTTTAGATGGTTTACCTCTGAGGCTACATGTATGAAGAGTAGTATTAAAATAAAATTATGTTGACCAATGTCCTTATTTTAAGACTTAATATGTTAATTTACTAAAAATAATTAAATTATCTTGATGGAACTGCATAATGTGTTGACATGTCAGTAGCATATCAGCCAACTTATCGGTAGTTTGTTAGTGGTGTCACAATACAAGGAACCCAGACCGTTCACTCCAGAGTCAAGCGCACTTCCACATCTCTAACATAGCATACATGTATATTTAATTTAAAACAATGATCCATCTAAAAATAGGCATTTGTGAGTCCAGGGACTTGTACAGCCAAAAACCCGTAAGTCCCTCAGACAAAAGAGTGAGTCCCATACTACCCTGCAAGCAGAGAATCCTTTGATCTTCCTTTAGTAGAAAAATTGGGAAGAGGAAGGAGACTCTGCTCACAGGGTAGTCCGGCCCATACAGCATTTTAGCTCATTTCCTGTGCAGAATGCATTACTGCATTCGTGAAACATTGTAGCTTTGTAACCACACAATTTCCTAGTTTCCAGGCCTGGGTCGGGTTGTTCGAAAGCCACTTAACATTAACCCAGGGTTAAACATAATCTGAAGAATTGTTTTTCTTGTTTAAAAATGTTTTTCACCTCTACCGTTTGGTGTAGTTTGAGATTACTACAGCTTATAACTGAGGGGCAAACAATACAAACGGATTACCTCACCAAAAAGTTACAAAAGTGAAATCAAAATGCTTGTTAACCCTGGGTTAGCTTAATTGGGCTTTGACCAACCCAGCCCCGTTGGTTAAAAAATTTTCACAAGGGAACTGGTGTGTTTTCATCGCTGTTTCATGAGAAAAACTTTTTCAAACTAACCAACAAACATTCTCTTTGTAATTTTTGTTTTTGGGGTTCTAGGGAGCTGCTTTATCGCTAATATGGCACAATTTTTCAGTTCTATGCCAGAAAAAGTTCAGATTATGTGGATGTGGATGATCGCAAATTAAGAGGATCCGTATCGCTGCATCCTTTCAGATGCCCTGTAATAAGAGAGAAAAAGACATAAGCCCTAATCATAATCACTATTGTTTGCATCCAAAATAGATGCATGCAAGACTAAATTTGTACATCTTTTCGGAAATTTATGCATCTGAGATGCGGGATGCGCAGGTAGATAGATCACTGTTAAAAATATAATTTACATGTATGTATTTATAACAGGATGTGGAAAGGCCAACTGACATCTGATTTTGCTGATGAGTAGCTTGAAAAATCCAGAAAATAAATCTTTCTTCTGTTCATCAATCTTTTTGAACTGTAGATCCCTGTTATCAACCTTTTACAACTTAAACTTCAGTTTACTTCATGATCTATTAATAAGCTTCCTTCATTAGATGCATAAAAAAGGAGTTAATAGTCAACTTGGGTTCAATTTTCTCTCCTAATTTGCTGACCCTGTCAGGCATTTAACTGGCA
>CM042754.1:6436851-6448072 GCA_022496165.2 Catalaphyllia jardinei
CTCCCAAGGAAATTCCAATCCCTTCTGTGAGGGGAATATGGATAATAATTTTTCTGGAACTGCACAATGTGTCCACCAAAAGTTTCATTTTCAGGCAAATCAAACTCATTTTAATATGAAAGGTTACATACAAGAACTCATTATGAAACAGAAAAACAAGGTGCTGTAACTCACAAATAGCCTATTCTTGTTCACTTGTTAATCTCTACACTAAAAAAAATAACCTGGCTATATGGTACCTTGCATCCTGTTAATTCTGTGCTTGATGCCTCACTGAGAGCCATTTTTAGAGTAGAAATTTCCGTCACTAGCTCTAGTTTCTCATTTAATAAATTGGTCGTCTTTAGTATCTCCTACAAAAAATCAACAATTTAAATTTTGAGGGTAATATTTATTATACCTTAGTAGTCCAGTACAAGCATTGTGTACAAACTTGTTTACCCTAGTATTCTATTGTATTAAATTGAAAGACCTGGACTAGATCCAGTGTCCATTGAGTATCACACAGGTCTCAGTCAAGTATAAGAAGATTCATCAGTCAATTACACTGATATGTACATTTGGCCATTATTATTATATGGTTGCTGGTTTGTTAACCATACATTTTGTAAGTTCTTATCATTTCAGGACAACCATTTATAGCATGACAGTCAATTGGTAATTGACCAGGAGTTGGTCAGTATCCAACCTTTTATAATCTCGATTGATACACTAATGTTCACAAGTTGACTCACTCAGTCAAGTAGCAGCCAATACAATATTACTGTACTGTCCACTAGTAGATAAACTCGGTCGACACTCAACTAATAAGTATCCTTGGCCAACAGTTGAGCGTTCACCAGCCGTGGCAAACACTTAGTTGAGTGCACATGAACCCCAACATTTTCTCCCCCAGCACCACGCAAAAACTATAAAGTTGACAAGCTAAAAAATCTGCTAACTGTGGTATTAAACAAGAGAATAACCGAATATAAAAACTACTCACGCTCTCAAGAAATTGCTCTGCCTCTTCAAATTTTATTTGCATTTCCTCCTTTGTAAATTCCAAATCCCTGATCTTCTCTCCCTGTGCCTCGACCTGATCAGTCAGCACGCTAACTTGCAAGATCAAAGATTCTTTTTCGTCTTCTAATCTGCTTATTTGTAACGAATGCCTTTCACAGTTCGTCAGCTGTTCGCCATTTTGCTGTTCATCTTTGGACGTTACCTAAAGACGAGATCATGACAACTTATTTCAAAACTTGCATGAAAACACAAAAGGCAAATCACTCAACTGACGAAGAATCAGTTACATTTTGTAGAGAGTTCAACCAGCCAATAAGAAAGTCAATGGTTGAACCAGGAACCCCAATCGTCAACTTCGCATCGCGTGTCATGTCTTCTAATTTCCCTCTTAGTTCTTCAACCAAGGAAATAACTTTATCTTTACTTGAGCAAGAATAAGTTTGACTTTTTAAGCTTTCCATTATGAGTTGGTCGTCGGAGATAAGCCCGTCCATTTGCTGTAGGGCTTCAGCTAACATTGTTGCCGCGTCGCTCGCTACTGCAGCCATCTTGAAAACTTGTGGTTTCCGCTGAATGTTTGCCTCGTCCTCGTGCCGGAAAAGAACTTGCAGAACGTGTGGCATGTGAAAGCAGATCGGGAGCCGGAAATTCCGGGAAGAAAAACATCTAAATTAAAATCTGAAATCAGTGTTATGCTCCTGTTGTTATGTACTTAGGCTTAGAGATAGGGTTCGGACTGTAAGCCTGCCAAAAATTTCTGGATGGGGCAGCCACCAGTTTTGATTCACATTTAATTTTTGAGAAAATTCAGTCAAAGACTGGCCTAAAGAGTTCCGTAAGCATCACTGACTGTTGCGAACTTCTCAATTAATCCAGTTAATTGAGATAGGTGGGTGGTTCGTGGGTTGTAGGTCGTAGGTGAAAAGCTCACCTGCGGAAGGAAACAGCAAATTGTTTCCATAAATAAAGACTGATCAGTGTTGCAGACAACTCGGATGAAAAAAAAGTTGACATCTGAGCCCATGGAAACGTAGAAAAGTTTAACGTTGCAGTGCGATACGATCTATAGATGGTCTATAGAGTGTGTAACTGACGTCATAAAAATTCTTGTTTTTCTGTCATTTCAAACAAGAAGAAAGAGAAAACAAACAGCGGTAAACATAACAAATAAGTTTAGTATGGTATGTTCAACTTAACGTTTCGTATGCAACATCATACATCTTCAGAATTGTCTAACGTCACTGAAAGAAATGTTAAAAAACTACCAACAAATAGGATCATGCTGTAGATGGTTAATTCTATCACAGTATTTTATCCTACAGAAGCTACATATGATTCATATTTCGTTCTCTGCCCTTTTATACTTTTTTGAGCGTTTTTATTTTCATTTAAGTTGAGTTTTCTGTATTTTGGGGTCGTTTTAAATAAAACCATTATTCCACTATAGTGCTTGTTGAATATAGGAGATAATTAAAGCCATGACTCAGGGTTATAATACGCACCTCGTTAGTTATCCAAATTGAGGACATTACAGAGCGCCGTGAAGATATGAAATTTATTTTCGAGTGGTAAAAACAATATTTTACGAAAGAGCGCAGAGATTGAGTAAAATGCTGTTTTTAAATTTTACCCCCAAAAAATTCATATCTTCTAGCCACCATATAATTTTCTTTTCATGATAGAGACGAACTGAATGTTTGCACAACTGTAAAAAAGCGAGATGATGATATCATCGGTTCATCAGTGCCTGCAGGCCTCTGAGGATATGAAAAATACGTCACTAGGGTCCCTGATGTGGTTCATGTGCATGTATCTCATTCCCAAAGCACCCACATGGATCACGAAGATGGAACGGACTAATATTGATTTTAGTTTTAATCTACAAGAGTAATTTCACGAATGCCGTTCTCTTTTCTGTTTTAGTATAAATCTACATAGTAGTGTTCTACTATGCACGACGAAGTATATGCCGTTCAGTCTGATTAGCTACGCTACTCACTCTCTAATCAGCGATAAGTAATGAATAGCGTTGCAGTGAGCCCTTGTTAACAAAATGACGGCCACTTCTTGGCGTTTTCGAAGTGTCTGTGAAGAAGATTTAGAAAACGTTTTCAACGACTAGTAAATTTTATACTAAGACAATTAGATTCAGTTCGCACTCTCTTGTTTTTGTCATTGTCACGATTGTCATTGTCATTGTGATTGTTATTTTATTTATTATTATTATTATTATTATTATTATTATTTATTATTATTATTTTTTTTTTTGCTTTCCCTGCCGGGTTTCACCTTTCTTCTGCGAATTCTCTTTACCTAAAATGAGGAGGACGGGCCTTGCCACTGCTAATTCCTATTGAGCCATCATAAACGAAATTTCTTTTCACAACTGAACTGTCTAATTTCTCTCGCGCTGATAGGCTTATTTTTATCATCAATAAGAGTACAGACGGATAAAATGTTAATTTATGCAAGCTTTCAAGTTTATCTTTTTAACCAATGAGATTTTAGTCTCTTTTTGGCAGGGGATATAGGTAAGGTACTGGCCAGACCGTGGGTTGGTGTTCGAGTTTGTCACTAGCTTTTATTGTTGTTTATTCACCTGAAGGCTGTTTTGACGTTGCTTAATGGCCGACTATTACGGACCGGAGCTTTCTTGACATCTATATCCAATTTTCCGGGCCAGATATCGTCAACTATTACCAATACAAGATCTAAAAGCATTTTAACATATTTATATGACAATGAAAATAATTTGAAAAAATCATTTGAGTAAAATGCTCCCCGTCTCTGCTCTCCCAAACCCCCTCAAAGGGTTGAATTATGGCGAGCAGAGTCTCTGTAAAGTCCCACCCTCACCGGTCCACCCGCACGAGGACGCTCCAATGCGCTCTTGTTGCAATTTCTTCATATTTGAATCAAAAAGCGTTCAGAGTCTTAAGCATTATATCGTAGGACTTTTACACAAAAGGAACAAAAATGTCTCATACATTGCATGCATCCTTATCATATTGCGCCTTTTCATCCCTTGATATTTAGATTGTCATGCTGTTTTTATAAATATGGAAGACTCCCTGCATGGATATGCACTGTTTCACAGACATTGTTATCTTCGTACTAATTAACACGAATTGACCTCAGAGCGGTTTTCATTTCATTGTCGAAAAGTAATCAGGCAATTACTTTGGAAGTGGGAGCACCGAGGGGCGGACCTCTTTTGGGGTGCCTCATCGGGGTGTAGGGGTAAACCTAGGTCCTCAGTTGGGTGGAAACACACGAATGACTCTTGAGGCTAATAGGTGGACACGAAGCTCCCCAGATTAACCACATGTCAGGTGGAAAAAGGCGGTTACGGCTAAACCTTTCCTGGACTGTCCCACAGGACTGGAAGGACAAGTAACTTCTATCGATCCCAATAACAACACAGGGGGGAAACCATGACACCCTCAAGGCCGAAGCTATTGTTCCCAAGTAACGTGCCCGAATCGGGGCATGAAATGTACCGTGAACTATGTACCAAACAGGCAAAGCTTACTAAGTTGCCAAGGAAATGAGGAGGCTGAAACTTGCTATCCTGGGAGTTAATGAAACAAGATGGACAGGGACCGGGAAGGTCCTTTTGACAGCTGGAGAGACGGTACTATGTTCTGGTCTGGCAGGTGATGATGCGCCACACGAGAAAGGTGTTGTATTAATCTTGTCAAAGACGGGCGGAATGAGCTTGCAGGAGTGGGAGCCAATCTCTGAGCGGATTATCTCTGCTAGGTTTGAGTCAGAACACCAGAATCATCCAAGTCTACCCACAAGCCAATGAGACTGAGGAAGAGAGGAATAATTGAAGGAATACTCTTACCATCAGCTTTAGACTGCCTTCAACAAAAGGAAGACGAGAGACCTCGTCATGGTTATCGGTGACCTCCATGCGAAAGTATCGGTCGGCTCAGACAATAGGAATCGGGAAGCATCTATGGGGAGTCATGATGAAGGAGTGATCAATGAGAATGGCGAAATTTTCTGTGACTTCTGTGCATCAAATGGGTTTGTGATCGTGGCAACACTCTTCCCGTACAAGAAGTCCGACAAGCTCGCATGGAGATCCCCTAATGGGACCTCTGAGAACCAGATCGACAATGTGGCTATAAACAGAACACGCAGGAGCTCGCTACAGGACATTTATAGGGTGAGAAGCAATGCAGATGGCGGATCAGACCACTACCTAGTTGTGGCTGAGGTCAGGATGAAGCTGTTGGCCTTGAAGAAGGAAATACTGTACATATAGACTCAGAGACCAAAGTGTGAGGGAGGACTTCCGCATTGCACTGATTAACAAGTACGATGTTAAGCAGGGGTAAAGAAAGATGAAACAGATGTATTCATCCGCCTGAGAGGAAGTACTTGGTAAGGTCAGGAGGGAGAGGAAGGCATAGATGAGTGGAGAAATCTGAAAAGTTGTTGAGGAGAAGCGTGCACGGAAAGCAAAGCTAGAAGCTGCAAAGACCAGAAAACAGATTCTGGCTGCAACAAAAATGTACAACAGAAAGAATCATGAGGTGACGAGAAGCTGCATGGAGGGACAAGAGGAGAAGAATTGATGAAATTGCACAAGAAGCAGAGATAGCAGCAGAGCCAAGGTATATGACGAAGGTCTATGACACCACAAGGCTGCTTATTGCATGGGCGAAGAAATGCCCAGAGCAAATCGGTTAAGAATACAAACGGGGTGGTCCTGATCAGGATAGATGACCAACTTAATTAATGGAAGGATTACTTCCAAGAAGTCTTTAACAGGCCTGTACGAGAGAATCCACCCGTTCGAACTCAAGGGCCACTGCTAGGCATCCGGACATGGTAAAGGTCAAGAGATCCTTAAAAGCTCTGAAGAACGGGAAAGCTGCTGGGTGTGACAACATTCTTCCAGAGACCTGGAAGGATGGAGGACTGCTTCCATCCAAGGTTGTGCACTCCCTCCTTAATGTGATCTGGAATGATGAGGTCATCCCCCAGGACTAGAAGCTGGGCCTCTTGGTTAAACGTCCCAAGAAGGGAGATCTGGCCATGTGTTAGAACTGGAAAGACATTATGCTCCTCTCCGTTCCAGGCAAAGTTCTTTGTAAGATCAGTCTAGAGAGGATGAAGGGTTCTCATGATGACAGACTTCGGGATGAGCAACCAGGATTTTGCAAAGAGACATCCTGCTGTGACTAGATTGCTACACTGAGGATTATCGTGGAACAGACCTTGGAATGGAACACTGGGCTATATTTAGTTTTGTAGACTTCGTAAAGGCGTTCGAGTCTTTGGATCGGGAGGTGCTATGGATGATCTTGCGGCGCTAGGGGATCCCTGAGAAAATCGCGAGGATGATCCGGGTCTTTTACGACTGAACCCTTCAGCATGAGTACTGGGGTCCGACAGGGGTGCCTACTCATCTTCCTTCTCTTCCTCGTAGGGCTGGACAAGGTATCTCGTCAAGCCCTTAGTGATAATGAGACTTTCCCTGTAGCGGAAGTTAGAGGACTTGGACTTTGCGGACGACATGATTTTGCTGAGCCAGAAGATCGGCCACATGCGACAGATGTTCGAGGCACTGCAAGAACATGCTGTCTGAGTCAGGCTCAAGGTAAGTGCAGCCAAAACGAAGGAGAGAGGATTCGGTCCCTGGCAAACACCGGTACCATCCGTTGTGCAGGAGAGAGCCTGGAGCGGGTAACAGCCTTTACATACCTTGGCAGCCTTATCACCACCACTGGCGGCACTGAGAAGGATGTTGCGGCCAGATGCAGAAAGGCAAAAACTGATTACTCCCCTTTAAGACCTATTTAGAGATCGATGTTCATCTCGTTGTAGACAAAGATAAGGATCTTCGCTTCCAACGCGAAATCGGTTCTGCTTTATGGATCTGAGACCTGGAAACTAACAACGAAGATCATTGCGCAACTCTAAACTTTCACCAATCGTAGGCTCAGGTCCATCTTAGGCTAGGAGTGTGGTGGCCGAGGAAGATCTTCAATGAGGAGTTGTGACAGCGCATCAAGCGGGAGAGGATTGAAGCTAGCATACGGAGAGGGATTGGCCAGACTCTGAGGAAACCTATTACCAACATCACGCGCCCTGTTCCTTGAGTGGAACCCTTAGGGAGCGAGCAGGAAAGGCAGATCAAAGAAGTCATGGAGGAGATCCATAGAGCAGGAACATGACAACTTGAGGATGTTATGGAATCAAGTGAAACGGAAAGCAGGGGACCGTGTCAGATGGAAAGCTGCAACGTAGGCACCATGCCCCGGAGTGAGGGAAGTGGACTAAACTAGTAAAAAGACGTTTGATTTAGCCGCTTTTGGTTTACTCAGGTTTGAGATTGGATTAGTGGTCTAAATGCTAAGAAATTGGTTTCGTTTTGGTCAAGATACAACACTCAATTGAAAATGGCTCCATGTATTTAAAAATAATAAAAAGTCCTGTGTTTGGGACACCGAAATGTGCACAGACTATTTGAATAACAAATGTATTCCCACCAGGTCCAACCAGGATTTGAATTCGGGTAACTGGATATATCAGTCCAGAGTGCTAACCATTACACCATGGGACCTTGTACACGATAATTGAAGAAGTTTGCCAAGTGATTTTATTTCAAAGCACTCCTTATTATAGTACAATGTAATTTCTACTATTTAATAAATCTAAACTGAGGAATGTGAAAGTCAAGATCATATTCTTCACTTTAGCTAGATTTCGCCCGTGTACATTTGGGTGCCCCAAACACAGGACCTTTTATTATTTTTTTTATTAAGGGGGATCGATAGGCTGAAAAATGACGACATTCATCAAAAATACTATGTTTTAAAGCCCTTGAACACTTGCAAAAATTATTTTGAAACGATTCTGCTGGGTTTGCCTCTAGATGAGTTTAAAATTCAGGGAAAGTACACAGTGGTATAACTTCTTTTACGTAGCAACGTAATCTTGTTCCCAGATCTCTTGTGAACGAAGCCGAAGGCCAGATCTGGCAAAGTAAGAAAATTTCTTTTTATTGATTGGCTGCTCAATTTGACTCCTGTCCAATCCCCTCTGAAAATTTACGCGGTTTTCCGCGGCAAACTTTCTTCAAACTCAAGTTCTAACCTGGAAATTTCCGCGGTTGGTGAAAATGAAAAGCCGATAAGAAAAGACGAGAGGAGGAAAGATTTGGAAGTAATTTGCCATTCGGGATTGAACAACTTTTGCAACGTGATCGTACCGTTACCTAAATCCCAAACACGTCATCCAGCGCGCGCTCAAGCTCCCCTCCATCTCCTACACATGCTTTCTTGACGCAAAACTTTACAAACCCCTCCCCCTGTTCGCATATTTTTTGCGCTTACGAGGTCGCCCAATCTCTGCACGAAAACAGCATGTCGGGAGCTAATATCAGAAGCGTTTTAGCGAGATTTGGCGATAACAATTAGGAGAAGGGGGAGGATTTTGTAAAAACTTCTTACTTCAAAAAACTTGTGTGGCTGATGGAGGGGAGCTTGAGCGCGCGCGCGCTGGATGACGTGTACAAGGGTACGATCATGTTGCGAAAAGCGAATTGAGACAAAACTTTGCAAAAGTGGCTAAAATTCTCCGACTGTCGCAAAAGTATTCGGAAACAAATCCGGCCAAGTTGTAGAAAAACCCTTTCGAACTCATTTTGTGCTTGCTTGGTTTCGTGAAAGCAACGAGATTTAGAGATTCGAGTGAATATTCCTAAGTCATTTCGTAGGCCTGTCGTAAGCTTGTTGTATGCGACAAAATCGGCCTTTACTGCTCCGAATTTATGTTAGGCATGCGCACTTGCCTCCCCTATCACATTCCTGACAGGTGATCACGTAATGCAAATTGGATTTGGCCAGATCTCGCATTCGGCTTCGTCCACAAGAGGTCTGGGAACGAGATTAGTAGCAAGGGCCATAACGAAGGTTCTTTATAGTCAGAAAGTGACCAAAAATGGAGATCAGTTTCAATAAATATTAACGATACTTTGTATGAAGGCAGTTAATGTTATGTATGTTGATTGGTTATTCTGGTCACGTGGTTTTTACCACGTGCTTCTGCCATGCAGTGACTTTACAGTGCCACCATTAAACGAAGTCAGTTGTGTTTATTGGTATCAAGTCGGTTGTTATTCTACCCAAACACCGCAGTTAAGACAATTGTAATCACGTGCTGTCTGAATCATCATTACAGGCTCATTCACTAATTCCTATAACTGCGGTAACTTTTTACAAAATACAACAACAATTAGACTCCTTTAATATGCAACCTGCAAACGCCCGGGCCCCCCCCCCCCCAACTTCCTTGCTTGTTAAATGCTCAATCCAACGTGTAAGAAACTTTAGGTGTGTTTTTCTCAAACTTTTGTACCAGCTGACTTCACGCCAACATTTCTACTTTTGAGAGTATTATAGCGAAATTCCTGAGACTCGGAGTAATAAAAAAACAATAGTGTCGTGATGCAATGACCTAAAAGAATCGTAATATTTAACATTTGCACTTGACACAAGAAAATTTGTCCATTGGGTTTGTTGCAAAAAAAGGTTACTTCCGGACGCAGCCTGGTAAAAAGCACTGAAAACAGTTAACTGTCAAAACCTTGGTTCATTCGACAGAACAAAACAAAAACTTAAAGATCAGCTTGTTTGAAAGTCAAATCTCGTTTTATCAAAAAGTAGGAACTGCTGGCGTCAATGCTATCAATGCTTTAAATAAGCAACCATTTTGACTAAGACCTAAAAAACTCATGTTCTCTTCTTGAGTGTAATGGCACACAATTGATCTTTCTTCACCATATTTAAACAACATGTTTGGCCCCATTCAGCATATCGAGCTACTTTGAAGGCAGTAATTTTGGCTGCGAACCCTGCCTTTATGTGACCTTGCGTTGCGTGAACTTTTGCAAGGAGCGAGAAACCTAGGCCTGAGAAATAGTCATATGACGTAGTAGCCTCGATGTCGATCTATTGAAGAAGTTCGATACTGCCACATCAAAATCTTCCTTAAGTGTAAGTGGCAGAATGTCTTCTCAATAACTGTTTTGGTGGTCAAAGGACATCATTCAAGTCTGGCGATCGCTAACCTGACATGCGGCATTCGAAGAACTGAATGTTTGCGGCAGTTGGTGGTTCCAAGGGTGCTGTAACGCGCCAACAGATCGAAACTTGGTTTCCGACTGTGTCAGGCCAAAACAGAGCAGGTCTAAAAGCAGGTCACTTCAAGAGCACAAAAAAAGGTATTTTGGGGAGTTACACGATAAGCAGTAGGCACCGTGCCTAGGAAAGTGCAAATGTTTTGAGCTGCTTTTAGACTTATAAATTGTGTTGGATTGGCGGGAAGGTACATTCCGTGTCACAACGGTATAGTTACCCATAATGCATTGCAAGATGTATCTGACAATAATGGCGGCTGTCCATGTTTTAACTAGCTGACATTAAGGCTGCTGTTGCCCATGAAAAACAACAAGTAAAGTCAAGACCATAGCATATTTGAGGAAAAGAATAATGCTTTAATTGAATTGCTCGGTCTAAAAGCTTTCGTTGGAATAAAGATTATCGACAAAAACAAAGCAAAGTAGTGATCCAAACGAACTCGCTGTCGAGGTAAATTTGGACGTAGCGACATCATTAACTTCGAGATTATATAGGTTTTTCAGAGGTGAAAATAGCCGAAGAAGGGGTTTCTTCCGATGAAGAAAACATGGAAAAGACGAACAAATTTTAAACCAAGATAGGCTAGGCCGGTTGAGAATTAGAATTAACTAACTCGGGCTATGGTAATTTTAGGACTGTAGAATTTGGACTGGACTTCGGAATCCAGATCATCACTTTTTCTGCATTATTGGGTTCACGTTTTCGATGTTTAAAAACGAGTTTCTGAAGTTCATTGCTCCTAACAAGGGACCCTCGATCACTTTAAGAATTAAATTTCTTGTTCTATACCATATATCTGGGAGATAATTTAGCACAAATGTAAAGAAACTGTCACGATTGGTGGTTGCTGCCACTCCAGGACCCCCAGCAGAGAAAATGAATGTTTTGAAAAGCACATTTAAAAAAGAAACAGAACTACTGTGCTAATTTATTTGGAAAGAATAATTTATATTTTTAACCCTAAGGTGCATAAAAGCTATTTTTGTCACGTGATAGGTTTTGTGCTCATAACATCAGAAAACACATTTTTCTGAATCAGTTAGTTTACAAAAAAA
>CM042754.1:6461638-6489204 GCA_022496165.2 Catalaphyllia jardinei
AAATACGGGGAAAATGCAGTGAAAATAAAAACCGAAGATAAACACGGGGAAAATGCAGTGCCGGAAAATAAAAACCGAAGATAAACACAGGGAAACCCAGTGAAAATAAAAACCGAAGATAAACACGGGGAAAATGCAGTGGAAATAAAAACCGAGGATAAACACGGGGAAAATGCAGTGAAAATAAAAACCGAGGAGTATGTGTATACCTCGTTCTTTAAGCGTGAGCCGAGAACTAACAGGACTCTGCCAATACACCGAATTTCAAAAGCAAGTAGAATTTCCATCCGACAATTGCATCTTATTATGGCAGTGGTGAGCGCTTGCATTTTCCTCGCAAGAAACACTTACAGTGAAAATAAAAACCGAGGATAAACACGGGGAAACGTGTGTATACCTCGTTCTTTAAGCGTGAGCCGAGAACTAACAGTACTCTGCCAATACACCGAATTTCAATAGAACTCCGTTTCTTCTAAATTGAACTCTGGTTTTTCTACTGTTAGCTTAGTCAGCTTGCGCTCAGCCTTTTTGTTACGTTAGGACAGGATCCTCGCTTGCATGCCTCGTTGGCTCGCATATTGTTTACATTCTTCCATTTTGATGTGGTTTGGTTCAGTTTTTGCTTGCAACATTTGGAGATGCTGTCAACTCAGAAATAAAAGTTATTCTATTTCATTTCAATGCAATATAGTGAGTTTCGGCCATAACGAGTATCGAGGTCTGCAGTAACAGTTAGAAAAAAGTTTAACCTAAACATGTGTATTGCCGAGAAAACAGTGACTTGTTCTGAGACAATACTGTTAAACGACCACGTTGTCAATTCACTGCGAATAAGGCGGGGATTGGTAAGGTAATTCGAGCACGAAATAAAAATAGACTTTAAAAGCGTTCATCAAAAAAGTATGGCTATGATTTTTTTTTATCTGCAGCACTTATTTTCTCGAGATGGTTGCGCTTGTTTGGTTTTGAAACCAATTAAAAGCTGCTGAAAACACTTGCGCGTGGAATATATCATCATTCCATATCTTTCTATGACATGGGTTATGGTAACATGAAATGAGATTAAAAATAATCTAGTGCTTGACTGCGCTCGTGAAATAAATGACTTCGATGCACCAAAAACCTCAAAGTTAAGCTAAATGCTCTATGATGTACAAGAGAGCGACATGCGTAACAATGAGTTTATCTGAGCCTACAATAGCTCATAGGCAGCGGTAATCTTCTCAATGAAAGTACAACATGGCGTCTAAAATGACATTGGGGGCAAAAATGAACTTTGGTCGTGAAAAATTTTTCAAGTGGGATTCATTTAAGAATTAAGTAATGCCTCTGGCAAAATCAATATAGCTAACTACAAGCAAGGGTTCAGCGTTCGAATAACTATTCTATAGCAATACGTGAAATGGCATCATCATTTCTATTTAACAATGAAGTCAAACGAAAAGAAAGCATAATTTGTTCGGAAATAGGGATCAGCAGTGTGGCAACCATAGGGTGGGAAAGTGGTATTTAAAATCAATGCCATCTTCGAAAGGTTTCAACTGTTTGTGAGTATACACTGATCGATGTACGTATCTTATCTTGGGATGTTCATTACTATTAAAGCTTTATTTTAATAAGCCAGAAGATCCCTAAAAGTTGGAATATTTGACAAGATATTCCGTATAGAAAAAAATGGATCCCTTTGATTTTCCTAGCTAGGAAAAATATATCATCCTATGATATTAAGTTTGTACAATGGGCAGTTGTTAAGTCGTTTTTTGGTTGAAGTCATCCATAGGTAACCTTACATGGCTGTTACATATCGATAAACAATACTTTTAATTTAATTGCAACGATGTTTCTGAATTTTGTTATATCTATTATTTCACACCTACAAACTTGAGGAACAATTTAAAGTTAGCAATATTTAACAATTTGATTATGACCTCAAGATTTCTATCTTGCAATAGTTTTCAAGAGCAAAACTCAAGTCAACTATCTCAAGCTTATAATCTAATTGTTAAATATTGTATAGCCACTAAGAGAATGGCATTTGTGATATAACACAAGTAGACTTTTTTATGTTAAGGAATAGTCATGAAACTGGCAGGCACAGTTAAGGTAACTAACAAATAAAACGAGTAGTACAATGGTTTTAGTAGAACCTCAGAATAGCAGCGTTAAATTTATAATAATATTGTATTTATTTCTAAGCCAAATATAATGAACAATTTTCCCTTACATGTATAACTTGAGATGCTTGTAATCCGTCAGCAAATAGAAAACAATAGATTAAACCAATCAACTTCCAGATTTGCATTGGAGCGTGATGGGAAGTAACCAATTATATTGATGTACTCAAATTATGCAAAGTGTTACATGTATTATGATACTTAAAGGGACAGTGTCACATGCTGTTTTTTTTTCACATCAATGCACAAAATTTGTGTTGTGTGCTTTTGAGGGTTTTGTAACAATATCAATGTGTTACTTTAAAGTTAAAAGAAATATATTTCACAAATTAAAGTAAATACCCTGAGTTCAGGATGCATTAAATAAAATAATGTGATGCATTGCAGCACTCTAAAGTGGAAACGATTTATAACCAATTTTATTCGTCACCAGTAAAAACTGTGTTTTATAATTTTTTTCTGCTAATCCACAACATTCTAACTTTAGTGTACCTTTTAAAAACTGAACACCATAAAAAAACTAGTTTTACTAAATTTACCACATAAAATTTCTCAAAAATCTACACGCATCTTTCAACTTGAGACTGACTGCTACCAATCACATTAATAGTGTCTTTAGTAACCTTTTTTATTTCTGGTTTAGGAAGATGCAAAAGTACATTTCATCAATTTTTGACTGATATGATGGAAAGAGTAAGAGTAGCTGTGGCAAATCTCGGAGAACAACCAAAAACAATGTTTCTACCCCACTGCACAAGGGACAAGTTCGGAGAAATCTTGGCAAATGCAGGAGGCGGTTCTTTTGGATTATTTGATGAACTCACTGCATTTTTCTCAACCATGAATATGTATTCTTCTGTAAAAATGCAAATCTCAGACACCAAGGAATACCAGGATTTCCTGCAATTGTTCACAGGAAAATCAAAACTCGAGAAACAAGTAAGTTCAATGTCAAACATTCTCCCACTGCATTAACAATGTACAACACATATGAAAAATGTAATGGGGATTTGTAAAATAAATCCCCTTCTTTCTGACCTTTGTTGATAAAGGGCATTAACAAATTAAAAAAGAACCATGCAAACAGTATTTTTAATTGTTATGAATGATTCCCTCCAAACGATGAGTCTTCTGCAAGTAATGTTTTTATTGAGGATTACAAAAGATACACACTATTTCATATAGTAATAGTCCTAAATCAAATACATCTTTAGACTTGTATAATCACAAACCATGATCATGTAATATTTTTTCCCAATAACTATTCACATTTTTTGGGTCGTTAACTTCTACTCAAATTCAACATATTTATATGAGAAGTTCATGAAAACAGAAAGCAAATGACACTGTTTATTGCGCTCTTTATTTCTCAAATGACCTGATCTATAAATATAAAATATTTAATAACTAACACTCAATGAATTATCTATCCAGTTAAAGGAAATGCCAACTTTCGGATGACCCAAACATCATTTACGATGTTTGGGTTCACTCAACCTCAAACTGCCTTACCTATCATTGAAGATGTTCAGAACAACGCAAAAGGTTTTATTACATCAAGGATATTGTGGTTCTTCCCTGAGCCAGTTTACTGTAAGATGCAGGACATGCATCTAACTGCTGAGGAAAACTCCACGGTGGAAGCGTTCCAAAATGAACGTGGTATAAAAGATGTTTTATATCTACATAATTGTATTGTTAAAATTACCACTCTTTTTGTTCATCTCAAGAAAAATGTAGCCTACAAAAACATTACATACCCTAACATAGGGTAATTCCAGATTTTTTTAATATTAGCATGTGCAACCAAAAAACAATATGCATGGTATTCGAGTCTTTTTGGTGTGAAATACAGTATATTTTAAAGTTTGTGACTATTTATTTTTAAATATCCAATATCATTTGTGCACTTTGATCAAGGATAAATTTTTCCTTCCATTTTTGGTAACTTTAACATAATTGACCCCCATTACGCTTCATATTTGAAGTGGGAAATCAAAAATCAAATTAAAAAGAAGGAATAATTAGTAACCTTACAGGTTACTTTTTTACTGTTCAGAAATTGCGTAAAAATTTCCCCAATAGCATTTTTATTTTTCATATACGGTATATTTCAGTGGAATTCTTGGCAAGCCTTTATGTTCAGGGTGAACAAACTTATTCAGTTGAAGATGGGGAAAAGATTGTCTCCGTGATTGTGGACAGAACTATGTATACTCTTTCCCCTGAAGCAATGAAAATGTTTGAGGATATACATGACCTCTGGGAACTAAGCATATGCGAGGAATTTCCCCATGATGTCCTAATTGGAGGTATATGCACACAAATATATATTTTAAAGGCCCAGTATCGGCCATTATGCTTTGCGCACCTCTGTTGTTGTTTTGGTTTTCACACGAGCGAGGTGTCTATTGTTTTTGACTTCTATTCTGGTGGCAAACAAAAGAATCCTCAGAATTTTCAACATCACAAAAATGTCCGCCAAGATATTGCAGCGTGCAGTGCTTACTGGCCAATACTGGGTCTTCAATAATTTCATGTCTATGTTGTACAAAGTGGGTCCAGGTCTTCCTATTAACCTATTTATATTTGAACCTGAAAGATAAAATCTATAAAACATTACATTACATTAAACAAGTGCTGAACTCTACACAGCTATAATAGGAATAACAAGGTATATGTTGTGGTTTAAATTTAATCTCTGGTTTATTTTCTTTTAAACTAGTTCAATTTGTTTGAACCAGTTTATTTTTTTTAAAACCAGTTCATTTTTTTTAAACCAGTTTATTATTTTTTTTCAAACAGTTTATTTTTTTTAAACCAGTTTATTATTTTTTTAAACAGTTTATTTTGAAAACAATAACAGAAAAAATGCGGGAAATTTTCCTTTTTAACCTTTCTACTCTCTCTCTCTCTCTCCCCTACCATCCCCCCTCCATCCCCTTCACTGTACCCTCCTCCATCCCCCTTACTATTCCCACCTCACTTCCCCCCATATGAAGAGATATTTAGTTAATTTTTTTTCCTCAGACCTTACCAGGATTTGAACCTCTGACCTCTTGCTCTGTATCCCTACAGTGATAAATTGCAAATTTGCAACGCTGCTTATCATTCCCATTACCCTTCCTTAGGATTATTTTCTCGTGCAGCAATACTAAAGCAAATGCTGAGATGAATGCGGATGAAAACCCAATGACTACTCCCTGAAGGACTACTCCCTGAAGAAGAAATAAACACTGATGCTGATGAGGAAGCAGTGACTGAAGATGAACAACATGTGCAAATTGGTACACAGCCAATTGCAGTGGCAGCATCAATAGTAAAGACATGCTTAACACAACTATGTAAGTTTTAAAAATGATAACTTTTATATAGTAAATCTATGATAATTGTCAGTGTGTTAAAATTTGTAATCTTTCAAATTTGTTCAATATTGTCATGCACACATTTTAATATCATTACTAAAGTTTGATCACTATAAAAGCATAAATAAAGCAAAACCATTAACTGTTAGCTCCTTATTTTGATTCACCTATTTCCTGTCCATGCAATAACCATTTGCAAAATACAATATATCTTAGACAATAAACAATGTTACTTTTACCATCTTAAAAGCCTCTCCATCCATACACTGTTTACAGGAATAGTATTAAACTATACCATAATGATGCCTTTACATTTTGTTTTCCAATTTCTGCATTTCGGTCATTTTGCCCTTACAACTAATATTTTTTAAGTTGAGTAACTTAGCTTTTGAACAAATGTATTATATTTTTGTCAATGTAGGTCTCTTAAGCAACAGGGGATATGTCGTTAATAACCAAGATGAAGAAACTCAGCAGCAGGCCCAATCACCGTCAACACCACAAGGCAAACCACCTAATAATTTCAGAAAGCTCCAACATGCAGTACTGAGTACCCCAGGCAAAATAGTAAGCTTCAGCATTCTAAACAAAAGAGGGATCTTTAAAAAAGAAATTGGAGGGTTGACTGGAAGGGATCTAATGACAAAGGTAACAACTAAATTGTAATCAGCTGTAACCTCAATAAATAATTTCCGTTCACTCCATTATCAAGAGTGCAATTTGGATAAATCATACATTTATCCACACAAATTCTTGACGTTTCCTTAGGTAGTTTAAAGTGCCCCTGTGATGAAAAAATCACTTCCTTTTTTATTTGAGATTCTGAAAGTGTGTCTGCTTAACACTTGACTGGCAAAATTCTGACCTTTCATTTTTATCCAAAGGTCGTTTACTTTAAGTGTAAGTTTTGGATTTCACGATCCGCCATTACTCACGTTCAAACCTGACCGATTTGACCTCAGAGGGTTGGATCCGGCAAAAGTGACGTCAAAGGCTCACCAGCTTAAAATTTCTGCGTGTGAACGCAGCTTATTATGTATGCAAAGTGCGAGTTTAAAAGTGTGAAAGCCCAAAACTCCCGTGCTGCATATTAATTCTGCAGCATACACACACATCGCATTCTTAAACTAGTGAGCCTTTGACGTCATTTTCTTCTCGATCCAGCTCTCTCAAGAACTTAAATTTAGTAATGGCGGATCATTAAATAGGAAAGTTCCAGTTAAAATAAACAGGTGCCTTTTTTAAATCAAGGATTAAAACTTGGGTCACTTAGTGTTTAGTTAACATAGTTTTGAAATCCAAAGGAAAAAAATAATTTATTTTTTGTCACAGGGGCACTTTAAGACTTATAGGAGGTGGGTCTTGGAAAATTGGAGACCTACAACACTGCAGGGAGTAATATTAAGGTAATAAATAATTACAAAAACGTGTGTTTTTATTTTTTGCACATTTTAGTAAACACTATATGCCCACCCCTAAAAATAGTTAATGAAAACCTTCAGTTGTATAATACTGTAATACGGTTTCATTGCTTCTTACCTGTTTAACTTTTGTCTCTAGACAAAATAACAAACAATGCCTAAGTGTCAGTAATGACTTGACCTGCTCAACATACCCCCTTGTAACGATGGAATCTATAACAAATAGCTAAGAACAAAACCAAAACATGACAACTTGTCTCCACTCCAATTATGCTATTCATTTGGAACATAATTTGAACTAAGCATTTCAAGAAAACAAAACTGTATGTATATCATGTTTTTGCATATATTTTTTAGGGATTATAAGTGATTACTTCTTTTGGTTTTACTGTAAATCAAAGAACAAACCTGAAATTAAAGCATTACTTTGAAAATTTCCAAGCAACTCTGATATAAGAAATTTCAAAAAACCTTTGTTTACCTACCAATATGCTCCTTTTTTAAATTATGTTAACTACATATATACACAACAATTTCGTTTTTCAGGTCCATTACTTTGTGAAGCAACCTGTTCCTGAAATAGAGTCAGAACTCACTGAATTCCTCTCAAAAATAGCATCACTAGGAATTCATCTAGAAGGATACAAGTATGCCTACAACAGCCAAAATGTAAACTACATTGATTCTTTTAAAGTGAACTTGGATATCTAATATACTTTAACCTTCAACAAACCACTACTAAAATAATGAACCATTGGATCTCGTACACTGCCTAGTTTGACTTAACTACAAAACATGAAACAACCTCTATTAAACATACATACCAATTATTATGTTACATCATTCACCGTGCCTGACACAAAGTTCTCAATAAGCTTTAAGACTCACCAGGGTATTGCTGTACTATTCTTGCCAGCATTTATACAAAAACTTGCCTATCAGTATAGATTCATAACCTACCGGTAATTTTTTTTATAAAGACACATTCCTAATCTGTTCCAAGTTCAAGTTCCGTGAACTATTGTTAATAATATATTATTAGTATTATTGAAAGTATAGTATACTACCAAGTCAGTTTATAAACTAAATAAACTTCATTTACCCTCCACAGCCAAAACCATTACGAAGATTACACCAGGAGAAAAACAAGCGTCTCTTCACCACAACCAAAGAGGGCACGATGTCAATGAAATTACGAGGGAAAAAAACAAGCTAAACTTGTTTTCAGAAACTTTTTAGCCTGAAAAATTGAACTCAGTATAATTTCTCCTAGATTGTACTAGTTGAAATAATATTTCAAACCTCGTTTTAATAAAAAACCAATAACTATAAGGTTATGAAACAATTTTATAATATATTGTTTTATTAAAATTGTCATGTAAAAAAGTTTCACATGAAAAAAGGGCCTGCCATCTCATGATGGATTCTACACTTTAAATTTGAAAATCACAGTTTCCTAATTTATCATTATTGTGATGGTTACTAAATTTTTCCAAATCTGATAACCTGCTTATCTTCTAGTTCCGCACACTGCATTCGCTTGAATATTTAAAATACTTAAAGGCAATATACAATATATTAAATCTTAAAGATAACAATACCTTGAATTAATATTATACACAATTCATGATCACCACTTTAATACAAATTTGAATTAAACTTGTCATACAAGGATAACATAATGCAAGCCCTTTTATACTGAAACATCTTTTTACCTTCATCGATTGGCATGAAAATATAACTATTTTTAATTAATCCAAAAAATACACGACTTATATCTATGGTAATTACAGGTTACCATAGTAGTAAAACCGTTATCATTACCAAATTAGAAATAATTCCAGTAATACAATTCTATAGGTAAATTTGTTCATGTTATTTCCAAACAAAAGCATCCATCGCAACTAAGCTATTTTAGGGTTAATTGTGGGAACTGCACATTTATAGAACTTAAGTTAACTCAAAACAAAAAATAACATACAAACTATTACAAATAAATTGAAAGAAATGTGGTATGTGCTGACTGATCTTTTCGTCAAAACATTATTTGCATGATAGAAAACATATGGTGTAGTTAGAAGAGGTTTTTAACACAAAAAATAATGGAATACCACTTAATTCCCTTCATTCTACTCAAAAATGTTTTATTAAGTCGGTGGAATGGTAGTCTCAAATTTCGAAATATTTTTTTCAAAGGCAAACTTTAAAACGGCATAATTGCCTGTACACCCAAGTATTTAAGTTATGCAAATTTAACAGCTCCCCTCGTAACGGCAAACAACTCTTGAATACCAAATCCTAGCTCAGAATCGATACGATCAATATATTAGCCCACTCAAGATTCGGCGTTTATTAAGATTATTGCTTAAATGCGCCGTTTAATGAAATAAATACGTTAAGTGATTTCACTGCTGCTTTCTAATTAGGTCAAGATGTAAGCAAAAGTCTCGCCAGTAAAAACAGAAACCAACAGGGACTAGAACTCTGACATGGCAGGCTCCAAATATTGTGTTGAATTCCATTACCTTGCCTTTGCGCCATATGGGTACTAACACTTGTATAGAAAAATTGAAAAGGTTCTATTTTTAATAAAAAATAGGAAATGAACTCCAGGCTGCTTAAATTACATTCATCGTCAGTCTTCGCTAGTCTTCGTATTGTTAGGATGTAAATATCAAAGACCATTGCGCGAATATAGTTAAACTGCCTGGGCACGCGAATCAAAGAGCCAGTCAAGGTTTTAATTATGAATGTTGTGCCGCGTAGCACTATGAACACAAATGATGTAACAGAGAATTAACTCTGAAGTGTAAATTTTAGTGCTAATTTAGCCCATGAATAACCCACTGGGCGTTTGCCCTAGTAAAGGGAATCAGGAACCACACGAGGTAAAGAAAAAATCTTTTGACCTCGGTGGGAATCGAACCCGCGACCTCCGGAATAGATCTACCGTTACTCTGCCGACTGAGCTACGAGGTCGGACAGAGATAGTCGGGGTCTATTTAGATGGTGAATCGCGGCGAAGAGAAAGTAAGGGTACATATGAATGTTGTGCCGCGTAGCACTATGAACCTTAATGATGTAACAGAGAATTAACTCTGAAGTGTAAATTTTAGTGCTAATTTAACCCATGAATAACCCACTGGGCGTTAGCCCTAGTAAAGGGAATCAGGGAACCACACGAGGTCAAAAGATTTTTTCTTTACCTCGTGAACCACACGAGGTCAAAAGATTTTTTCTTTACCTCGTGTGGCTAACGCCCAGTGGGTTATTCATGGGTTAAATTAGCACTAAAATTTACACTTCAGAGTTAATTCTCTGTTACATCATTAAGGTTTTAATTAGACTAAATGTCTGACAGGTAAAACTTTTTGGTAAATTAAACTAAACAGATCTCCGGTTTGCCTAAATAGCACTACGATAAGTTACCCTGAACATAGCACTTCAGTTAGTTTAAATGGCGCTCCAGTTAGCCTGTTGAAAGTTAACTTTCATTAAGATTTAAAATTTTCTGCGCGTTCTGGCAGCCACCTCCGGCGCAGTGGCGCACTCGTTATGACTGTCGCTTTCCATGCGATCAACACGAGTTCGATTCCTTTTGGTGGCTACTGTTAAAGACGTCTCACTGCTAGTCATTTAGTTCCTTTAAACCATGACCGGCTGCCGGTAGTATAGCCATACCGTTTGTTTCAAAAGCTAACAGTAACTTCGCGGTAACATATCACATTCCTATTTGTGAATAAGCAAACATTACGCAGTGCCATTTAATGAATTGTAGCAACCAGGCTGCATTACAAGAAACTCTGAGATCGATCAATTCCCAACTGATCTCCTTCGTCACATCGTGAATACTCGAAGAACTTGTGAAACGATCAAATAGCCAAACTTTCCGCGATAATAAATATCACAGAATGTTTCCAAATCGAACTTAAAAGATGCAATCGATAAATAATATAAATATTAGTGAAGAGTGAAATTACCATTTTCTTTAATAGAACAAATAGATTGACTAACCAACCGTAAAAAGGAACCAGACAAAACCGTAAAATGAAAATCTTTCGCATTCCCGCAATTGACTACTCGTATCACGTCAGTGGGTTTCAAGTAAGGTTCGTTCAATATAGTCAGATCGTTCAACAATATAGTACTCGCGTCCCAGAATATCGTAATGAGATGCAAAATTTCGGATAGAAAACTCTACTTGTCGCATCGTCCAAAAAAATTCTCTATTCGCCAAATAGAACGAATCGGTCAAATAGACAAGCTTCCACCCGGGTCCAGTAGACCCGAGAACAATAGACTCTATTGTAAAAACTCTTATTCTTCGGCCATTTCAACTTTAACAGAAATAATATACACACTGCGGTTACAAACATGACAAAACAACGCATGTTGTAAAAAGCTTTGATTGAAGTTACGGTTGGATAATACAACCGTCACTTCTGAGGATGTATGCTGAGGCATACGAAACGTTAAGTAATTAATCAAAGACTCTATTGTTTTCAAAATCCAAGATGGCGTCTTGAAAATCGGACCAATCAGGAAGTGAATTAAGAATTCAAGATTGTGACGATAAGTTTTTCCTGCGAGCGGTGTAATTTCTGACTGAACGAAGAACTGAACTGACAACTGGGGAAATCTAGCTCTGGAGAGCACTACTTTGCCTGCGGGAACGGAATCTCGTCACGAATTCCTGGTACACGGGTATCTACTTCGATGGTCTTCACTACGGACATCAAGGAAGAGACATAACTTGGTCCAACAGTAGTTTATTCTGCACTCGGCGATGTAACGTAATCGTCGATGTAATCGTTGATGTAATCGTCGACGTAAATCGAAAAACTTTACAAAAGCACTTGCTTATATATCATCCTTTACACGTTAAGTGTTTACAATATGGTAATGATACGAGCGGAAAAGCTTTAATTACGTTAGCAAATCACAATCAACACTACGAAGTTTCTTAAATTAAAAATAGAGTGCTAAGACTAAAGGCTGAAAGGTTTGAGATTAAAATAGAGCAAACTTAGGAAAATAAAAATGAGATACTTAATGGGAAATTCTCAATTGGTGTTACCGACAGCAAGAATAACTTATCCTATGAATAGAACTTCATTACTGGAATATAGTTCAGCTGGCTAACTCTCAAGGAACTAATAAAACTCCATTAGTGTAAGGTAGTTCAGCTGGATAGCTTCCAAGGGAACGGAAGATAGATCTTAATGCCGGAAGGAAACCTAAGTGCACCGCTAACGAACCATTTGTATACTAAATGAAAGTCGGTGTTGCACACGTACAGGTGTACAAAGAGTCGGCAAAGTACAAAGTAGAATATTTAAATTCCTGGTCTTTAACTAGAAAGAGGTTACTGTTCGTTTTCCTATAATTTTCCAAATAACAAAGAAATAACTGTGAAACGGCGAATTCTCTTATAACAAGATGGCGGTAGAGGCTCCCAGCAGTGAAACTTGGAAACTGGGCGCCGGGTTTCCATAGGAGTTTGTTTTTGGGTGAGAAAATTAACTGAAGCTTTTTTTGCTAAGCGACGCCATTTTGGATTACGTGATGTAAACGTCACTGCACGAGAGCTTGGTAACCGCTGATCAAGTATTGCGCGTAATGTTGCACGAAATGTTGCGACCGTGTAGCCACGTCGAGTGACCGATGTTGCGCACAATATTGCGCGCAATGTTGCACCGTGTATCCGGACCTTTAGAGCGTCTAAAATGGACTCACCGTATCAAACACGATGCAATACACCGTAAAGTCATGAAGACTCTTCGACGTTTTATTGAGGAAGATGACATGGATTTTGACGAAGCGGCCGAGTCGGCAGTTGCAAAGCGGAAATTCCTGTTAAACAGACTAATGCGAAAGAAGTTACTCCCTGAGGATAATGACGAAGAGGAAGTAGAAGAGGAGGTGGCAACCTGAGTTAGCCATGTGACTCTTATAAAAGTGTGTTTCTAGAGTTTTAGTCATTGTTCGTGAGACCCCACACAAGATGAGTTGCTACAATCAACTACCGGAAAATGACCAGAAGGTTGTATGTAAAAAGGGTTACCACAAAAAGTATTATGCAAAGAACAGAGAGCGAATCCTGGCCCGACAAAAAAGATATCGTGTAGAGAACGTCGAGACTCTCAAGACCCGTCGAAAAAGATGGTATGAAAACAACAGGAAAGCAGCCAGAGAGCCTATTGTCAACAAAACAAGGAACACATCACAAATTACCGCAGACAATACTGTAAAAACAACAGGGAACGGCTCATCGCATATTGGAGAAGTTATTATGCCAACAATAAGGAATGGATCAGGCAAAGACTTCGTGACCAAAAGCAAAGAAAAATAGGCCAGAATATCGTGCTATCTAGCTCCCAACACTTTGTGGAGTACCGACAGTCAAGACTTAAAGTTGTAATCAATTCTCTCTTTGGTTTTCATGCTGTTATTATTCAATAGACGTCATAAATTATGCATCAGACTCTTTGTTTTGTTTATAACAATTTCATGACATAGGTATACTCCCTATCCCCCGTCTTCACAATAGTTCTTAACCATGTGATATTGCATACCTCCTATCCCCCATCTTCTCATTGGATACACGTTTTTATATATACAAGTGTTTCATACTTGAGCAAAATCATTTTACTTGTGACGAAGTTGGACCCACTTTTTCGCATTCTTGTCTTGGCGATTATGGAACTAAGTGATCAAGAGCTGAGCATCGCTTTGGAGGAATTTGAAAGGACTATGGTTGATGTAAGTGAATTATTCTTGCCACTATTAGAGAACCGCTTAGACCGAACTATAACTTGTGCGGCTGATGAATCAGGAGCGATGCGATTTGCAATGTTTGTTTGATCTTAGTTTAAGCGTGAACGTTTGTTTGAAATACCTTAGATGATATGTTTAGCTTCTATACGTGCCCTCGGTTTTTAATTCATTTCACGTTTCATCTCTGACTTAACATGTTAATTCTTCAACGGTGGCTTAAAATGTCTTTTGTTTGTTTAAGATTCTTTTGAATGATGCTTTTCTCAAGGGAACAGTTGAGATCAATGAGTTTAGACTTGCATTTCTACTTGATGTATTTCAATTAGTAGTGCACACACCTTGTTTGCAAATTGGACACAGGTCCCTCTTGTAAAGAATTAGGATTTTTTCTCACGCAAAAACAAACTCCTATGGAAACCCAGGGCCTAGTTTCCAGGTTTCACTGCTGGGAGCCTCTACCGCCATCTTGAATTCTTAATTCACTTCCTGATTGGTCCGATTTTCATGACGCCATCTTGGATTTGGAAAACAATAGAGTCTATTGTTCTCGAAACAATAGCCTATTGTCTTCCTCGGCTCCTGATTGGTTACCGGTCATATAAGCGTGGTATAGTAGTATTATATAACCTATTGGGAGCACTTCTTTTTTGCATGAGTATACATGAAGCTTGGATGACTGTAGCACAACTTTTCGGACATGTTTTTGCACTTTAATTACAGCTTTTTTACTCTTTTGCATTAGACGCTTTATTTAGGTTGTGAGAATTCTTCACACTGCTCTACTCCTTCTTTGCCTTAAGTTCTGTTGACACAAATTAACATGAATATCGTAACGAGATCTCTACGGTTATTTATATATTTTACCTGTTCTGAAACTTCATTTGCTCTAGGAGCATTTAAACATCTAACGAGCAATTAACATCAAAACAGCGTGGTATAAAATATCTTGTTGTCATAAATTAATCGCGATGTGATGCGGTCGCGGTCAAAGGCCCTGAATACTCGTTGAAAGGTTTTCGCGAGAGTAAATAGTTTATTGTGTCGACCTCAGTGCGTTTTTAAAACAGAAAAGTTATTAAGCTTATTAGCCTTTGGCAAAATACTCTAGTCTAGTAGCTCATGTTGACTCATCCCTCTACAATTCGCCAACAACCAGTTCGCGAACGTATGAAGTCGATTCGCCAACGTTATATCATTCGACGTTGGCGAATCGACTTCATACGTTGGCGAACTGACGCGTTGGCGAAACGACCGGTATTCCCTAAATTAAATAAAAACATCTTCCACATCATGAGACTTCACTCGCAGCACCTCACTTTCCAATGGAAACTACTGGTTTGTGTTCGGTCAAGTGAAGTTCTCATTTCCTCGATGCTCTTGTGTTCACTGTGTGATTCACTCAACTCATCCAGATGTGTTGCTGCTGCCTGTGGGTTAGAGAAGAGCAACTGGGCGAAACTTATTTGCCAAGAAGGACAGCTTTGTCTTGATTAACTTGCTAACACTGCTTGTGATTGATCTCATGTGACTAGTAGCCATCTCAAGCAACTTTTAACGTAAGATTCTTCCGTGGTTTGTATTGCAAATATTGTTAAGCAGATCATGTAAAGTAATTTGTAAAAGGAGCTAGATTGCAAAGCAGTTGAAACGAGCGAGCCTCAGGTCTGGATCGAAATTGGTGGAGCTCTGGGAAGGTTTTAGTGTGACTATCTTGGCCGCTTTTATTAATGTGTGTGTTCTAAGTTGAAGAGCTCCAAAGGAAAGGCACAATAGTAAAGTAATGATTACTTACCAATACGTAAAAAACAAACAAGCGTCCTTCCAATATGGCTGCCTCGATCTTCGTCACTCATGGCCTGCCTCGTGCAGTTGAGCGTGTCAAAAAATCGTCCTGGGTTTGAAGATTTCGGCTTCTTCATCAATGTTGCACACTTTAGAAATGCCGAAATTGTGATTTGATGTTATTTTTTTATTTATTAGTCTGTAGAAACAGTTAAATTCTTGCAAATGTGTATTTCAGGTTTATCAACGGTTAATTTTCCATTCTCTAAGAGGGAGGGTAAGCGGCGAAAATTGTCTTTTCCGTCTAGCTATGAAGCCACAATAATTTGACCTTGCTCCCAATGTGTGGCTACATAGCTCAGTTGGTAGAGCATCGCACCGGTATCGCGGAGGTCATGGGTTCGAATCCCGTTGAAGCCCTGATTTTTTTTTCAGGCTTCTTCTTTCCAATTGCTTAAATTGGAAAATTTACTGCGACGATCATACTTCACTTGCATCTATAACCGCAGTTCAAATATGAATTATTTCATATATACATCACATTATTACTTTATGTTCAACTACTACATTATGCACAACACGTGTACAGCTGCGCAAACTTGGGTATACATGTATATACAATTACAGCTGCTGGAAAAAAGCACACGATAAAGTGTCCACAACAAACCCGAAGGGTAATCTGGGTACCAAATGATCAATGAGTTTTATTGAGTTGAATATATGAACACATGAAACCAACGATGACTCGTTAGGAGAGATTTCCCTAAAATGCAAATGCACTTGAAACTAGCAACAATACCTTTGGGGATTATTGCGTTTTTGTGCTTTTTTTCCAACAACGTTAAGTGTAGTTTTTCGAAAACCAGGTGCAGTCGGTTATAAGACTCACCTTTCACTTTCAAACTTGATGACATTTATGTCTCTCTCAGAAACTGATCACCTCATCAAAATACTTGGTTATTAAAGACCAATCTCAAAAAGAGAAATTTGGTTCATGATCAATTCATCCCTAGTTATGCTGCCTCAACTGATAAACGGGATGAGCTCGAATTTAGAGAAAACTTTTAAATTTTGCTGTTATTAGTATTTTCTTGCGGTTGTTTTTGTGGTAGAATACTAGGAATTAACAATAGGTTGTACTTGGTAAAATGCCTTTGAAATAAATCGACTCTAGGGTGGAGAGGTCGAATGACTTAATCTGTTTAAGTTTGTTTATCTTTGCATTAAAATTGGCAGTAATGGATTTGATATGGGGTATCCAACAAAGCTTATTGTCCAATGTCACTCCCAGTATTGATGATTGAGTTGTACAGTTAATCTGATGATTTTCCAAGGTTATAGGTGGAATAGGTCCAATAAAGCGTGACTTAGATATAAACATAACTTCCGTTTTCATAGGATGAATAGACAAGCAGTTGAGTCGTGCCCAATTGTTCAGTTGTTGCAGAGCTTTTTGGATGTGGAGAGCAACGGAGTCAACAGAGTCACCAATCACAAAAGCAGTAGAATCGTCGGCAAACATTTCCATATTTGATGAGTTCAATGAATCTAAACAGCTTGGGAGGTCATTTGTAAAGATGGTAAAAAGCCTGGGACCCAGTAAAGATCCCTGAGGTACCCCCGAGGGAATCTTCATTGTTGTAGAATTGTAGCCGTTAATAGAGACATATTGGTTTCTATTAGAGAGATAATCTAAGATCCAGTTTAAAGCATCATTGCAGATACTAGATATTTTAATTGTTATGATTAATTATGTTATGGGGATATATCTTAATGTTTTAGGCTTGCCCACGAGGAGCTTTTACATGAACAAAGTGAAGAAATCCAGAAGAACTTACATGTTAAAAGGCACAAAGTTTGCAAAAAGGTTTAAAAACTTTGAACTTTAAATAGGTCAGCCTTAATTCTTAATATTTTGCTACTTGATGTGAGGCTACAAACCTTGGATATACCAGCCCAATTTTTTTTGTTATGCAATGCAAATGTTATATTGCACCTTTCTCCCAAGGACAGAATTGTCCAAGAAAAATTGCTTCGTCTATGCCTAAGTTTAGTTCCTTGCCTGTGATCTCTATCATCAGGGTTGCTCATGGCTTCTTTTTTCACAGGTATTTTCATGAATGATTGAATGAGTCACTTAACAATCAAATAAAAGTATGGAATATCCAATCATTTAAATCATCATTTTTTTTCTTTTGCATGCAAGGCAGAGGTGTCCTCTTCCAGCAACAAACAAGAGATTCCTTCTTGACGTGTTAGTCAGTACGCTGGAGCCGAGGAAAAAGAAACCCAAACAAGTAGGTTTAATCATGACTCAGGAGTTGTGCATGACCATCAGCCATCAAGAAAACTTCCCGAAAGTTGCTGGTCACATTGACAGGCTAAACAAATTAAGTAATGATCCGTGCAACAACTAGGAAAAAGAACAATAGGCCGTGGAAATAGCGGCAGTTATTATTCAGGTGCTGATCACTTGAATCAAATTAAATTCAACGTATGTCATTGGTCCACATGCAAAAAGCGCAAAATTTGAATTTCAAATTGAAAAGTAGCTACATTTAAATCTGCTCGAACATCTTTTAATTTTGGATTTGAATTCGTTGCATTTGTAAATATAACACATCTTAAACTTACAAAATTTCGATGCGCCACAAGGTTAACTTTTAATTGGCGCATCGAACAATGCTAAAATTTTACCGGGACATAGATTTAAGAGAAATAGGGCACATTAAAAAAAAAGATGTTGTGGATGTCACTTTTTTGTTTTTTTCTACGATTTTTCAATATCAGCCAATCAGATGCACCGATTTAATTGAATTTCAAAGTTATTCTTTCCCACCTTTTAATCGACTTTGCCAATTGCCTGCCTTAAGTTGTTACGCGGGTCATGACTTAACATACAAATGCAAGTTCATGTACATCTGAAGTGTGTGCTTGTGTAATTTATTGTGCCATTTTTTCCTGGTAGCTTCTATTATTTGTTGTTGGTAACACTATACACCATGCATGGGCTCTTGGATCAAAGATTCTTGTGGTTGCAGTGTTATTTTTAGAAAGTTTAGTTATTTTTGTATTGGAATCTTAAATGAAGTGTAATGTTGTTTCTGACGAGTGAGCGTGCGAACAAGGCTGAAATAACTATTTTGTCGGCACGGGATACAACAACGCCTGGGTTCCAGGCGGGGGCATCATGGGTAATTGTGTTAGGGTATAAAAGACAGAGCATAACACGTGGTTGTCATCTAGGCTTCAGAACCAACCGCGTACTTTTCGTTTCGTTTAGTTTAACTTTTTTCTTGTTTAGTATTTTTCTTTTGCAGATGCTTTCAGTCTGACAGGATCGACTGTTCCTATTTTTTCTATTGATTTTTTACTTTTGTAAAGCCTTCGTAGGATGGGCTAATAATCACTTGGAGCATGAGCCTTGGTTCCTACCCAGATTTCCTGCACATTTTTTCCCCACAGGGGTTTTTTCTGGCAGGTTTTTTCTGGCCTCCGCGTTAACCGCATTTGTTTTGTTAGCGGTTGCTCAGCTCTACTAGGTTTACTTTATGATTTTTTATTGTTTTTCTATGTACTTCTTTGGTCTTTTCTATATTTTTTGTTCATGTTTCCCCAGCCCGAGAGCTTATTTGGCAACGCAGGCCTGGTGGACAATCTTTAGTATAAGACGGCCCGTCTAGCTTATAGTCTAATGTAATGTAGAAGTTGTTGTTCCCCAGCCTAACTGGCAGCCTACCTGGCACTGAGCTTGAGAGCTTATTTGGGGAAGTAGGTCAAGTGCATGACCTACAGTATCAGATGGCCTGTTTAGCTTATATTCTTGTGTAATGTCGGAGTTGTTGTTTCCCAGCCTAACTGGTACTATAAGCTTGTGAGCTTATTAGGGGAAGTACCCCATGTAGATCGTGATTTAATAATAGAGTTGCGGTTTAAGCCTTTCTGATACTAAGCCTGTGTGCTTGGAGATCTAGTTTGTAGTTTTATGAAGGAGTTGTTATGTAGTTTCTAAGTAGTTATAGATATACTGTTTGGGTTGGTTCTTGGCAGGCCCTTCCAAAATAAACTTATTTGGTTCAGCTTTGCGTGTGTTGTTTTCTGTTGTGGAGTGGAGACAAAATTATATTATTATTTCATCACAGGTACAGAATCCTGTAGAACAAAGGAACTAGTGAGGCAATCTCAGATAGTGCAGAGTGTTATGCTGGACTGTAAGTACATGTTGAGTCATCAGCTGCCTGTATGTAACTTGTTAGTTCAAGGCCCAAAAACAACTTACAATTACTGTTTGACAAGGTTTTAAATTTTACTGTGGTGTTTTACGTCGAATTTCGTTTATTTTTAATTCATTGATACGTTGAACTAGCAAACGTAATAATTTGATATTTCAACGCCAACATTCGTAACTTGGTACTTTTGTTTTCCTCGAAAAGTTTGTAACATGATACCCGTGTTTTCCCAAAAACATACAAAGGAAAATATGCTGGCTCTTTTCCTACTGTAGAAAAATGAACTAATGTTATTAACTTATGAAAAAAATGGAAGAACAATGATTTTGTTTCATTCAAGATGCAAATTTTCAATTATCCATAAACGTTACTAATTTAATTATCAAATAGTCACGTCGTGCCTCGGAATAGCACGTTCTTATTAGGTTGCCACCGTTGGTACCGTGCATGGGCGTAGCCAGGATTTTCAAAGGGGGGGTCACACTGAGTCATACAGAGGGTACTCACCAGATTGTCACCTGAATATTGTAGGTTGTTTGCTTATAAAAAGGCTTACAAAGGGGGGGTCACAGGCACCCCAGGACCCCCCTGGCTACGCCCTTGCCGTGTTAACAATAAACTCGTTAACAAATAGATTCCATGTTGCCGTGTGTGTGATCTATTACTGAATCAGACGCACGGCAACATGGAATCTATTTGTTTTATATAATAACGAAAAGCCTTTTTTGTTTCAAAATAATTCAACATAACGCGAAAGCCAGCCTTTTGCCCCGCCTTTGTCCCGCCTTTGCACGAAAAAAAGCCATTTGACGTGATCTATACATTCAAAATGAAGCAGTTTCATTGGTTGCTTTGCGCAGCAAAGAATTGTGATTGGTCGAGAAAAATCACGCCACTGTCAAGCCTGACTCGAGCGTCGCTTCTCGTGGAATGAAAACTTACAGCGAAAGCAGAATTGAACTGCAAAATCTACAAATCTTGAAAATGCTGGAAAAATCAAGTGATTTTTGGTCATCGGAGTAGCCCTGTGAGCCGAAAAGCTTGGACGTTGCCTTGAAAATTACAGGAGTTGAAAGAATACCCTCGGAAAACTTGTGGTTGCGGTTGACCTAGAGGCCATTTGAATCGAGTTTTGAATGAAAGGAGCGAAAATGACGGTGGAGATTTTTGAGGCGCCACGCACCTCTCGTAAGGTCTAACAGGATTGGCCGAGAAAACAATAGAATAAACAACAGAAACAATGGCCCTAGTCCTGAAAACAATAGAGGTGGTGATTCCGGGAGCAAATAAAATTAGAGGTTCCGAAGAGGTGCATGACTACTGAGATTTTTGTCTTCTGTGGTTGGTGATTCTCAAAGTCAGCTTGATATAGTGTCGGAGACACATTTTAGCTGCAATACTGTTGACCGTGAGCTGTGGTTAGCTATACTTAGCTCGCTGCTGTGCCCTGAAACGGACAGGAACATTCGCATCGGAAAGCAAGGTTATGTATTTTATTTTACCGATGTTTTGATTTTTTATTCCTGACATTAATCAGTGTGTCAGCGGTTGTTTTGTCACCGGGAAAAGTTGAATTTTTTAAATAAATTAATCTCGGAAACATTTTGTTTATTGGGTTTGTTAAATTCGAGATAAAGCAATGCTTCTCGGCTTACCAAGACCAAGTTTCTGCGTGGTTTAGTCTCACTCGACTGCTGATCGAGGCTTCTAAAAAATTATTTCTGTATCATTTTCTAAAAGAAACCGCTTTATCTTTCGTTTTCTGGCTTCTCGAAACTGTTCAATGCCTCGGCAAGACTTTTTTGTACCTTATCTTTTGCCCAGTCACGTAAAATATTATCCTAATTCTCAAAACTTTCCGCCATTTTAAATCGGCAGAGGGAAAAACTTTGTAATGATGACGTCAATTGTGCATCTGTCCTCTAATAGATCATAGGCGAGAGCCAATCAAAATGCGAGAATAACTTGGGTTATTATATAATTCAAAATACACAATGACATCGATTGAGACAACCGAGAAGCGTTTTAACTTTACCGATATTATTTATATCTTACATCGGTGAATGAGTCCCATCAAAGACTGACTAAATTTATTTCCGGTTTCCGTTAGTGCCATGGTGTCTGCAGCAATATTTGAGAAGTTTCTTTTGTCACGACATTACTACCGGGTACTTTTAATGTCGCTAACTCGGACATGTTTAGGGTGAATACAGTTATGAACTTCTTGTTCTCTTTCATGGGGGGAGAAAATAGACATTGTCTTGTTGCTGTGTTGTAGAACAGTGTATTTGCTGTTTGCCCACAGGTAACCCAGGCCCACTGTGTGTGTCACCAGAAGCATATCACCTGGGTAATAAAAATTGATGAAACTTACCCTGTGGCGAGTTGTTGTTGCCACACGGTAAGTTTCACTGATTTTTATTTCCATTTTCTAGCAAATTTTCAGACCTAAATTTCACTTCATATGTTCTCTATATTTACCAGTTAATTTGTTACCCGACACACACAGCGAGCCTGTGTTACCAGTGGTTTGCCATTTTCATACTCGGGCCATTTTGATGTGATTTTGGCAAGCTAGTGATATTTGGGATTGAAAGTGCTGCTCTCGAAATACTTATCTTTCTTTAAGACAGACAGGTCTGTCTCCATGGATATGGGTCTGTTTTGACAGATGCTACAGATTCCTTCTGATTGTAACAGTTTGTTAGTGATTGTCAGACACATGGATTTTAGTTACTCTTTGCTTATTGTTACTGAGTTGTGTGACTGTTGTAGTAGTAGCTCATTGTAACAGCTACAATCCTGGACAAAAGTCCTTGGGACACTTATGTAAGTTAACGAATTATCTGTGTTTTACTACTGAGGTTTGAAAGAAGCGCTGCTTTCCTTTTAAAAACATGTTTCTCTGCCCCCCCCCCCCAATACAATGTTGAAAATCATAAGAAATTGAAGGTAGTAGTTTTCAACATTGTATGGGAGGACGACGATGGGGGGTGGGGAGCATGTGCCCAAATGCGCCAAAAGTGCAAATTTGTCCCGAGACTTTAGTCCAGGATTGTAGACCCAGATTTCTACATAACTTCTTCTAACAAGCTTTGCTTCAAATCATGCCAGACCAAAAAGAGCATTAATTTAGAAGCTAAGGTGTTTCTATTTTAAAAATTCATTTCTAAAGCATATTTGTTGCATAAAATTTCCCAAACGAAGTCCACATCAGTCTACAATTTGCAAATTTTTACAGTGTGGGCTTTGGCTGTGCTGTGTCAATGACACCCTTGATAATGGTACAGTTGAAGCTATCTGCCACAAACTCTGAATGGTAGACAGATCAAAGTGTCTGTGATGAGAACGGCGTCCTTGTTTCACTAAGATGCTGGTATGGCATTATTTCCATGTATGTATGGACTTTGCAGAACCTGGTGACAGATGATCAATTCTCAATTTACCCAGTAAAATAGAATGATTTCCTGTATATTTGGCTTCAAGGAAATGGGCACTAACATCAAGAAAGAAAGAAAGAAAGAAATCTGCCTTAAATTGACAGTTTATTGATAGTTTCTTTTTTTTCTTTTTTTCCTTTCTTTACTTTCCTTCAACCGATGCTCTCAGGTTACTTCAGTGACATGGAGATGAGAGCTCTCTGCCATTTTTCTACAGTCATCAGGTTCTTTCTCTTTTCCTGGGTATGACGCTGTGTGCAATTTATGTACAAGCTCCCTCCACAAGGAAATAACTGGGTTCTTGTAACACTTATTTGCACATTAGAAATGTGGTCTGTGAGATCCAAGTACAAAGGCAACATAATGAGGTTCTGCAACAAAATGCAAATGCAAATTTAATGTCAAACACAGGGAGTGCTTGCACAATCACCCGAGACAGAGGCTCATGATAAAGTGCTTGACAATTCCAGATTGAATTGGAATTTGGAAATGTTGGTTTTTGAGGAGAGGGGAAAGCCGGAGTACCCGGAGAAAAACCTCTCGGAGCAAGGAAGAGAACCAACAACAAACTCAACCCACATATGACACAGGGTGCATGAATCGAACACAGGCCACACTGGTGGGAGGCGAGCGCTCTCACCACTGCCCAATCCCTGCTACAAGAAAAATGACTGTCAAAGAACTCAAAGTCAATTAGTCTGATTAAACCAAAACCAAGTGTGTGTTACAAACAGTTGACATAATGGAAGTAATACAACAAAGTAACAGATCATGGAAGCTACCACCTCACCATTGTCTGGTGTAACAAGGCCATGACAAATCATAAAGTCAAGCACAACAAGAGCACAGTTAGGTTTAAATTCATCTGTTGCTATTTTCTCCTTCACCTGTTACAAAGAAAAATATTTTGATAAGAATTTCATTTTAATTTTTAATCTTCACTTTCAATTTTAATTTCAACTTTTAGATACAAATTTTTAACCTGTACTTTTATATATTTGTGTTTTATTATTGAATATGTATTTTTTAAAATCTACAAAATGTTTGGTCTGAAATACCTGAGGCTACAGATATGGCACTATAGAGATCCTTCTGATAATTGTTATTATTATTATTATTATTATTATCATTGTTGTTGTTGTTGCTATTGTTATTATTATTATTATTATTATTATTGTTATTATTAAACTGAAAACATTCAGTTACAAGACGACCAAACAAATTCTAATGATTAAGTTCTTATATTAAGGAATGATTTCCACTGTAAGAACCACCTGTAGACATGAGGTAAAATTACTATTCCATGATAGTCAGCCAGCACACCTTGTCCATGGACCAGCAATAAAACTCGCCAACTTCTCTATCAGCGTTGACTGGTTGAAATTCATGAGGTAGTTCTAAGTCACAAACAAACTGCACTCCTGGAAATAAGCCTCTCTCATCTTCAAAGAAGTAACTGGTGATAAAAAAGAGACAAATTAAAACAAAAAAAATATAGTCAAGAACAACATCAAAATATTTTTCAATCAAATTGTAGCAAAAATATCAGTTAGTGCTACTAATCAGATGCCATATAATTTGGGACTTAAGAAAGAGTAAAACTAGGTATACCTATTGATAGAGTGCCAACGAGCAAATAATTTGTGGTATAGTAAGGGGTTATCAATACAGCATGACAGATTTTTGGTTCTCTTCTGTTGCAAACATCACCGAGAGAAAATTATAACGCGTTTACTGGCCGTTAACATTCGTCACGCAATCCAGTGGGATATAGAGAATTCGAGGAGTGCCCTAATATCAAGAGTTTTGCAATGTATCACTGCTCGGTTGAACTTTCAGTTCAATATGATGAGCAAAGACAAAGTGAAAGTGAACACGCTAGTTTGATTGATGAACACGCTTGTTTAATTCTGTGGCAAACAGGTCCGATTTGTGTTTCGAACACTGGATTCAACTGCAAACACCCTTGTTCAGTTCTGTTCGGAAACACTGCATGCACTGCCGACTGAACCTTCAGTTCGATATGCTAGATTTGAACACTGGATTTGCTTTAGTCGTTCGACTGGTGAATACACTCTTTCAAAAAAACGCTGCCCGATGGAACTTTCAGTTCGATATAGGTAAACAGAGAAGGAATACACTGTTTCGATTCATGAACACGTTCGTTCAATTCTGTGGTGAACACGCTGGTTTGGTTTCGTGTCGATTTTGTGTCTTGGATTTGCTCTTGTCTAACAGTTTTCCTCAATATTCGAATTAGAAGAAGAGTTTTGTAAAGGGCACACTCCCAGAATGAACTTTCAGTTCAATAAATTGAGAAAGGAAACACGCTAATTCGATATGTTTTGAGACTATGAAATTGTTCACAGTTGGATAAACACAACAGCAAAGAAAACAATCACCTTCCACGAGACAAGTCTTGATTGGCTAAAACCTACAATGGCTCGAATAGTTCCGCCCTTGCAATTGGCTTCAACTGAGCCATTGTTACATCTTACACCTTACACTTACATTATCAAAGGCTGATCGAGAATTTTTTCGCATGAGCCATTCTTCGCACGGCACTATTCCCTGCCGCCTCGCCAGCTGAGCGTCTTTGCTCTGCGCGGGCTCGTTGGCAATAATAATATTAAACAATGACACCTTCGCAGAATCACACTAACCAACCTATAAAACCCAACTGAAAGTATTTGAATGTGCCCATCAGAAAGGTGTCCCAATACTGACTTGTGTCGTCTGTCTATCATGCTGAAAATTGTAGAATTATTGTATGTTTGAACAAAACATTCTGGATAATAATCATCATGAACACCCCACCCTGGATGGGATGCCTATCCTTCTGAGGTTACCCCTCAGCACTTGAGGTGTTCGCCAATATTCATTGGAAATACTGTACATTTACTTAAATTTTTTAAAATTTACAGATATATGTAATAAACCCATAAATAATTGATAAAAAGCAGTTTTATTAGTTTTTAACTGAGTGTTACAGAACCAAAATGAAACCAGTTACTAAGCAATTAGATTACTCAGCCAATCTCAACACATAATTTACTATTAATAAGACCAAAACCAATTAGTCACCTGATTACTTAAAACTGCTCTAAAATGGAGTTTCAAAACCATTCAAACACCATGCTAGAGAATGAACCATCAACAGTGAGTGCATACATATACAGGTGGAGATGGCTGAAGCACTGTACCTAACACATCCAGCTGAGGTAGCTGTGCCAGCAAGTTCCTCTGGTATAGACGCCTCTTCTGCACACTCTCTTATCAGTGTCTCCTGAATTCCTTCTCCACAGATCATGCCACCAGCCACCTTAACAGTCAAAAGTTACATCAGTGCTCATAAAGAAAAACAAAGCCCCACTACTTAGCAAACTGAATTAGAGTTTGTTAGAATAAGTTACAGTAATATAGTCAAACCAGTATTAACAGACAGTAGCCATTAGATAGGCCTTAAGTTTACCTGCCCAGTATTTCCCTTTTTACCATCAGTTTTAGTGACAAGAAACAAAATATGCTAGTTGTAGGTCATCCAAATTATGTAAACCTGTTTGGCAATGTATTAGAATGGTCAGTTATCAGGTTATTAAGCAAAAACAAAGAGCTTTTACTTAAGTAGTTTCCTTAATTTAGGTTTGACTGTATATGTTACCATTCTAAATGCAGGTAATAGAAGATTAAAACAGTAATTAATTCTTCTTCAACTAATAAAACAGATCATTTTTGATATAGCCTTACTTGAAATGTCCACATTGTCCTGTTGACACACTTACAAAGGGACTGCTGAACAGCAGAGAAAACTCTCCTGCAGCTCTTGTGCGCATCTCTACACTTGTTTCCTGCTCTCTTCACTTCCTGGTGTGCTTTACAACAGAACAAAACAATAAGTTAAATGTACTTGTTATACCTCCCAACTCAAATATGTTTCCTGATTGGAGGAGAACATGTCACGTGCCATTGGTCAAAACTCAATGACGCCCTAGGGAAACAACACCTTGAACTTTGGACTTGCACATGATCAAGTTGTGCAACTTGAAACCGCGGGAAATTTGTGTACCGGTCGGCCTGATGTAAAAAGCCATTGAAGTAGGACGTTTCTCATTAGAGACGGCATTCATTATTCAAGAAAAGGAATTTATAGTCGCAAAAACATATCATGCAGTTTAACAAAAGGGAAAATATGAACGTTTTGTGTCTCCAAGCTTGTGGTTTGGCGCCAAAAATGGGTTGACCACGTTCGTCAACTCGCTCGTCGATCGTGGTCGCCAGGCAGGAAAGTGTTTGTGTAATTTACAACAAAATATGCTGTTCCTGATCAAATCAAACTAAAAATGCTTGAGTTAAGTGTTAGAAGAGGCCAAAGCAACTT
>CM042754.1:6489214-6509134 GCA_022496165.2 Catalaphyllia jardinei
CATGGGTTGCAATATTAAGTTCCTGTGCAGTCGGAAGTGATCAAAAGGAAGAGACAAACATTGCGCCAAGCTCTTAACACCTTTCTCTCAAAAACTGTGTCAACGAATTTTGATATCTTGCCTGGTTTGTTTTCTACGCGCTGTTAAACTTCGGGGTTCGAAAAAAGATTACTCTTCTTCCTTCATTTGTTTATAACTCTAGAAAGAACAGGAAAAACCACAAACACCGACACGGTTTTTGAGATACATTGTACAGGAACATTCTCCCCAAATTTGAGCTAAAACGGTTGAAAATTCGCTGTATGCAAACTTAAAACGTGCGCCCAATTTCTTAAAAATATAGTTTCGAGAAAAAGAGCAAATCAGTTTCAGAGACGTTCTTCTGGTTGAATGAGATTAAAACAAAAAGGCGTGAAAGTAAATTACCTGCAGTTTACCAGCAGACGGCTCAACTTACTTCATAACAATAGCGCTCAAATGTTGACGAGACAAGATGTCAAATACTGTTCCACACAGGAATTTGACGCTACATATCAGTCCTACAAGGTATCGCTGTTGGTCGCTTGCTCCGAAGGTAACTTGTTACTGTAGAACTGGAAGTGTTTCGTCCCAGCTCCCGGAGTTTTTAATCGTCTGACTGGTAATTTGTATTATGAATAGGCCAAAACAGTGTTCGAAATGCCGAGAGAAACGTAAAAGGGGAGCAGTACAACCCGGGGGTACAAGAACCACCAGGAATGAAACAGTGAATAAGACGCGTAAGGAAGGCCGGGATCAATCAACTACCACGGAATCCAGTGAAACTCCAAAGGAAGCAATGCTTGCCGAGATGCGAGCTTGCTGGACTCGTACTGCTTATAATATGACCCTTTGTCGCTAGTGGCAAGTTTGTCAGCCCAATCCTTGTCAAAACAATGTCCTTTTTTTCTTTTTACACCCCTTTCTTTGGCACAAAAGGGCAGCTCGATCGCTTTCACTTTTTTCGCGAAGACATGGCAACAGCACGAAAATACTGTTGCGTGGTCTGGCCGTGACGAAAAAGGATGGTATGTAAGATGATAATGATGTGTTGACAGATCGTCACAGCGACTTGTCAACATTCCATTCACGGCAATTAGTGAAGAAAACACTATTTTGTCCATACCTTCCCGTAGAATCAATATTTTCAATTTTTTTTTTCAAAAAAGATGGGAGTAAGGTCTATCTTGCTATCGTAAAATATTTTTTTCCCAAAATGGTCACATTTGGGGTGGGATGATATGCTACCTTAAATTTGTTCGTCCACATCAGGAGTTAACATGAAGGAGGATAAGCCTTGCCTTTGTGGTCAGTGGTGGTCAAATCTGCACATTTCCCAGGATTTCACATGCTCCTGGGCCTCAAGGCATTAATAAGTAGTTGCACATTGTCAACGCTTTCTTTAAGCATCCTACTGTAGTCTCAACTCTTAGGACTCCGCTCAGAGGTTGTTTCCCCTCCTCTGGCCCTCCCTTCTCTTTCCACTGTTTTATCACTGTGCCATGTGCCTGCTTTCTCCCTTCCACATGGGGGCTCATGACTGGGTTGCCAGGATTTGCCAGTCATGGGAGCAGTCTCCATCTAGGAGCTTGCTGCCAATAGTGTATAGCTCCTGGATGCCTCAGGCACCCAACCTCCACTTTGTGAGGGAGTTGTTAACGTCACTGAGTTATTTGATGTCTTTTGTTTTGTGATTTCTAAGTTATTTGATTTCTAGGAGTTCTAGTTGTTCATATGGCATATGAATGTACAATAATTAAAGGGCTTCGTGCAAAAAGGGCGTATATCGGTTTTTGACTGATTTTCATTTTTTGCAGGATCAAGTTAATTTTTCACAGACTGACTTGTTTTGACATGTAAAGCATCGTTCCGTAATTGTTATGGTCGATTTGCGCTTCGTTCTCCAGAAATAATGTCTGCAAAAACTCAGTTTTGCATGAAGCGGCATATTTATGAGCAAATCTTTCAAAGGCAGATTTCGATGTGTGTGTCACAACGTGTGTGTCAAGACAAAACAAATTCACATCCGCTCCGTTCAGCGCCTTAACCACTTGTGCTAACAAAGCAGCTGTAACTGATCAGCGTAATTATACGAATAAAACTAAGCGAAACAAAAGGCTTCTTTTGTTTTTCATTGGACAAAAGGTCTCCAGAGGAAAACTGAGTTTTTTGCGATCAAAACAATTACGGAACAATGCTTTTCACGTCAAAACAATGCAGTGTGTCAAAAATTAGTTCGATCCTGCAAAAAGTGAAAATCGGCCAAAAACCGATATACACCCTTTTTGCACGAAGGCCTTCAATTAAAAATGCAGAGTTAGTTGCATTGACACGTGTATCTGCCTTATTCACTATATTGTACATTCATTGTCATATGAACAACTACAGTATAACTCACAGTCGTGTGGGATCAAGTCACTCATCTGTAGTGCCACAATTTCTTTATTCCCTAATGATGATTTCCAGTCTGTACTGCGCAGTCTAAGCACCCTTAAATGTTTTGTAACCATTATAAGTCTCACTTGATGGAATGCGAATTGATGTTTTTCATTACAAACCACACACCTTATCTTTGAGGCCTTAAAGTTTCAAATTCTTTTTCCAGCAGCTTCATTGATATTTACAACTGCAAAGTTGTTTCATCATAAACAAATTCTCGAGAGTGTGCAGTGCAGACTGGAAATCATCTTTAACCATTGAATAGAATTTTGTATATTTTTGCAATTACTTCACACAATTGCAAAGAGTTTACTTTTCCTAATTATGTAATCTACACTTTAAATGACTTGATCTTACAATTTGATCCAGTTTGCCAGGCCAGGTTTGTTTGGTAGGACTTCTTCTTGCCAACCACATAAACATGTTTCCATTTTCATCTTTATAATAACCATTTACATGAACACCATACTGCACTGTCCCTAACAGGCCTGACAAGGACAAACAAGCAAAGACAAAACTTTCATTTACATGAATGCAATTAAAGACATTTAGTAACATCTAAGCTAAGATCAAATCATGAAAACTCCCTACTTCGGCGGGAAAAATGATAGTTGACTCACAGGTGGCTGATCTCTCCATCATAAAATATGGTTTGTTGTCAAATGAAGGCATGACAGGATACATCTTAAAAATAAAAACACTTCAAGTTAGACCAATAAAACATGAAACCTATGCATAAGGTTAAGAGGCAAATGGCCATAACTCAGTGATTATGTAAAATCAAAAGTAGATTGTCTGTAGGTAATAATTAGTTTTCTTGTCTACTCACACACAGTTATATAAACATAATGCTGTCTGAGTGAGTTGACTAGGAGACACCAAGTTTCACAATACATTTAATCTTGCTAGCATGCTAACATAAATATTTATGTTAACTTAGTCAATGTCCAAACTATCAACAACCCTGCACAATCTAGTTTTTATACTGACTACGATTCAAAAGTGAAAACATTTTTAATTAAATAATAGTTTACATGTCAATGGTGGTTAATTTCTTCTGTTGGTTTGGACCACATAAGAGTTGTATGCATTGGTTTTCATAATATTTATCTGGCAAAAAGAAAGTATGATCACAAAAGGAGAAGTGTGGATCATGTACTCAGTGTATAAGCGTAACATAATTCTATTAAACACAAATTTCACACTTGCCTCATTTCTCCATCCTTTTAAAGTACTAAACAAATCCTTAAGTCTCAGATCTTCCATGACCTCAGCAATTTTTTGGGTTCTTTCTGTGAAGGTCTTAAGTTCTTGAGTCAAAGTAACATATGCAATTTCACCATTGTTTCCTTTGACCATCACAAATACGTCACTATAAGAACTAATGACGCTGGAAATTTGTGGCGAAATGTAACCTAGCTGGACACCATCAACAAGGAAAGGCTTGCAAGATAACTTGGAGGAACCTGTCAACAAAACCAGTCAGTAAGTGGATAAAAGATGACATACAAAAATATACAGCAGATGTTTGAAGGTTTGGAAGTAATTATTGTCCCCCAACTCCCTCTAAAGCCTGCCTGCAAAGAGGAGATGTGGGTACTCCTAAGCAGAATAGCTGTTCATACTGTGGGATAGGGTCAATTAAATGTTCCCCTAGAACTAAGTCCCTATTTTTGTCTTGGTCATTTTGCAAGAAGCATTCATAAATCTAGGTAGTGTAGATAGTTGTGGAAGTGTGAACTATTCTATGCAATATGTGACAGCATACACACACTCGCTTTAACAATAAAATGTTACGGAAAGATCAGATTTGCTGCTATTATTCTGTACCAATTACATCTAAAAATAATTGTTTTGTCATGCTATTTGATGTTAAGTGCTGTTAACTTCACTATAGTAAAAACTTTGTCACAAGCCAACCACTGACCACAGGGGAGATATTAAACTTGCTATTCCACTGCCAGCCACTCTACCCAAAACACTCTCATGCTTAACATTCATAGGCACATAACTAATTAACAAAATTATTAGATTAAAACCTCAAGATTTCTATTGCGTGGTAGTTGAATGATGAGACCAAAGGCCAAAATGCAAATCAACTACTGCCTCATAGAAAATCGAGAGCAAAAAATCTAATAAAATATTTTTAATTAGTGGAATTCTCACTAAATTTCCTTCAAAATGTCCTTAATCATTTCTTAATGGGCTTGAATATGCATACTCTAAAGGATACTGAGAGGCTAGGGGCCTTGCTGTGGACCTTCTGTAGTTCAACAGCCTAAGATTGCAGCATTTGCATTCTGAGTATTCCAGAAGGATTCTACTGAATAAATGCAGAGTAATTTAACTTTAAAATCTGAACCAGAGAAGATTTGGGCAGAAATTTCCTTTATTTAGAATAGCTGCAGAAATTCTTACATACTTATTGACTAACCTTTATCATCAGTACATGTACATGGAGTCAGGACAGACACACAAATTTATAATTTATGCAATGCAGCAATGTGTGAGAGCAGACAATTTGACAATTTGTTATTGTAAAAAAACAATTGACGTCAGTATTTCATGTGTATGTTTCGTTATTGACGATCAATGTCAACTAGAGCCCCATACTCATATAGAAAAAAAAGGAAACCCATGATTGAGTTGATTGCTTGTGGGCGCGTAAGCATGACAGCGACAGTGACGGCGACGACGGAGTTGCACAACATGGTGGCCATACTCCAAATATTTGGTTGACAGAGACATGCAGCCTTGGTTTACCATGTACTTCTTTAATTTTGGACATCCATGTTATGATTAGCTGACAACTGTCAAAACAAGGTATCTGCTGACCAGTATCACCTGACCATATCATGGGCTCAAGTGTACAGCCCATCGAGGTCATGTGTTTTTTTAAAGTTGACTGCTGACCAAGTGCTGGTTTTCGATTAGATTGCGGGCTCATATCAGGTTAACTTGTTGGAAACAGGGCAGGATTGTTCGGAAGCCTGTTAACGCTAGCCCAGAATTAAAATTTATTCGAATTATAACTTTTTCTTCTATACAATTGCTTCTTGCTGCTTTGTTTTGAGTATATGATGATTATAACACTCAAAACAGAAAGTCAAACAGTAAACAGAAAACCTCACCGCAAAGTTACAAAACTCAAATAAACATTCTACCTTTTCCTGGGTTAGCTCAATCGGGCACTGAACAACTCGGCCAAGAAGCTACACTTTAAGGCTGGCATAAATCTATATATTAACATTGTCAAAGTAGTCTGCGGATCGCCTTGTGATGTTGTCACAAAATTGATGATCAATTGCGGTACTTAGTGATGAGGATGATTATGTTGATGTCTCTACATTAATGTTAAAAATTACTAATTATAATTAATTAAACTCTAGTAGCTGTAATTATTAATTTTTCTTATGTTCCCGACTGTGTCTTAATGTAGGTTCCTAGCTATTTGTGAATATATGTGTATAACTATTTCTATTTACAGTGCTCGAAATTAGCGGTCGTCCGGTCGTCCGAGACAACCAAAAAGTTTACCGGGCAACCAATTTTTAGCAAAATTAAAAGCCTGGTTGTCCGGGGAAAAAACAACGGGCAGCCCAGCGAAAAATAGAAAATAAATTAACCATAAACAGCACCTGACCTACGGTCTACGTGATGATTTTGTTTTGTCGCCATCCAGTAGTGTGAAGTTAATAATATTTTGTCTCAGCTAAGCGTTTTTCCGTGTTTTGGATATCTGTAAATTTTACAAAACAATGCCAGGTACGAAAATTTAAGAGAAAAACACAAAGTTTCTTGTCTGGAGCTGGCGATCAAGATGAAAGACGCCATTTTAAATACGCCACAACTTAAATTTATTTATTAAAACTAATTTTAATATTGATGTATGTTGCTAAATTTTATTGTAAGTCATACAACCCACCCCGATTAGCTTTGCTATATGTGGGCTGTATGAATTTATTGAAATTATTTTAATTAAATGATGATGATGATGATGATGATGATGATGGTGATGATAACAGGGCAGATGCATTCTTAGCAGTTCTCTGTCCAGATATGGAAGCCGTTTTCCTTTAAACTATACTTAAAATAAGCTTGATGAAGGTTTTATAAGCCACCTTAATTTTTTAAGTAAATGTAACAACAAGAAGTAATAAAGCTTTCACCGACTAAACTCGTGCAAATTAAAAATGTGAAGATGTCTTATTGTTTCCATGATGGCTCATTTTCCTCCCGTAAACAAACTCAATTCTCATGCTCATCAAATGGAGAGTGGTACTAGAAATGTTGCAGGTCGCAAGAATTTATTAAAATTTACTCGAAGGCGACTTACCTGGTCGTGTAAAGTTATTCAGTTGATGAACAAGCCGAAGAATTGCTGCCGACCAAACGGACATTGTCGCCAAAAACCGCGGTTTCTCAGTTCCAGTCCTCGGAGAGTGTCACGTCGTGGTGGTCTGTCTTGGTTCATCCGTTTTTTCGTCACACAACATCAAGATCAACAGTCAGGACAGTCAGGCCAAGTTATAATATGGCAGGAGTAACCAACGACTGTACAAACAGTTACCAAGAATCAACGCTGACATCCTTACTGAAACGGAGCATCAAAGCCAAGGAACATTCTCATTCGCCATACAGTAAGTTTCGTGTGGGGGCAGCTTTGCTGACTGACACTGGAGAGATCATCGATGGTTGTAACGTGGAAAATGCAAGTTATGGATTGACGATTTGTGCTGAGAGAACTGCTTTAGTAAAGGCTGTAAGTATGGGCTTTAAAAAATTCCCTGCCATTGCCATTACAACTGATATGGAAGAATTTATCGCTCCTTGCGGAGCTTGCAGACAAGTTATAGCGGAGTTTGGATCAGAGTGTGACGTGTACCTTGTAAAGTCAGATCTGTCTTTCAAGAAAATTAGTATTTCAGAGCTGTTACCAATGGCATTCACATCTGCAGATTTGGAGAGAGCCAATATGAAGCAATAGCATTTAATCATGAGTGCCTGGGGGGGGGGGGAATTCCCATATGAAACAGAACTAGGATACTCGTCGTCTCACTGAGGGGTGTAAATTTTGGATTTTGGTCTCGCTTTGGTTGTTTCAGGCAAAGTGCCAATATTTTATGCCGCCAAGGTCTCATTTACGGTTCCGCAAAGAAACACAGAATTATGCAAAGAGAAACGGAAGTCAAATTTTCTTTTTAACTTGTTTTGTTTACCGCATTACCTCTGTGATTATAAGCTTTAATCAAAGATTTCTACAAATAGTAGTTTTTAAGCGGTCTCTTTTAGGGGTCAAAATTTGCTTAAGCCACGCCCAGATTAGTCTCCTTTAGGGGTCACAAAAACCTTAAGCCACGCCCACATGGTCTCCTTTAGGGGTTAAAGTCAAAATTTCTGACGAGCATCTCCGTCTGTTTCATATGGGAGTCTTCCCCCTGCCCCCTCCGGGCATGAGTGCTTTTCTTACGAACTGAACCTCGGCTTTAACGTCGCGCAACATTGATGAACGCACGTGGTGGGCATGTGCCTTGTCGATAGTTTTATAAAAATTTTCTTCAGGAAGAGAGTGCCCATGGAAACTAACAAATTCTAGGAGAAAATAAACACTGATACAATGAGGCATCTGTCACATGCATTGCTTGAAATCTTGACACAACGCGATTTGTCACTTGGCGAACTAAAGAGGGACTGGGTTCTAGATGGCTATGACAAAAAGTGGGACTGGGACTTGGGGAGTGGGACGTACGTGGGCCTTGGAGATGCGGGACGCAGGGACTCGAGCACGTGGGACGGCAAGACATCGGGACACGCGTACACGGGGGCTAAGGAACATGATAAACAAATAACACCTAATTTTTGTGCTGAATTTTTTAAGTCACAGTCTTTCTATCATATATGCAGACTGGAAAATAAAATAATATTTTGTGGTGTATTGTGAAGACAGTCAAACCTGTATAGCAAAGATATTTGTTTACAAACATTGTTTTTGTGATTTAAATGTTGAATTAAACAGAAGAACTCTTTGTTCACCAACCAATAGTTCTCTGGTTGGCATATTAATAACAATAGGTGACATCACTGATATCTTTGTTATTATCATTCACCCACTGTTTAGTAGACCACAGAGGGCCTAATTTCTAATTTTCTCTTTGTTTAATACTTGCATGTAGTCTGCCTCTCTGCAGTTTTATAGTCTCACTAATGATATACTATCAGCAGATCAGTCCCCTTTTATTACAAAAGAGAGACCTAAACTGTGCCAAAATGTTTTGGCCCCCTCTTTAAGAAAGCTAACTAAGGAGCCATCATTGCTTCTTCGGCTCCCTTTTTGAGTCTCTCAGAACCAGGGCTGTCTTTTAGTCGCCTGTACCCTGATCTATCCTTGCTTTCCACACCCGTAGCAAACTTATTACTTTGTGGGTGAATTCTTTCAACAACAGGCAATTTCGCCTGTTGCATCAAGGGAAAATAAAGAATACTCAGCCATAACAGGTGTTATGGGTTATGGCCCTTAATGACAGCCCTGCAGAACCCTCCACAGAACACCAGTTGACTAACAGGTGACTGTTATATTTAAAAAAAGTTTATTAAAAATGGGAGGGTTAGGTTGGAAATAAACTTTCCTTATTTTCGTGGAAAACCTATCATAATGCCCACAAAGTCATACTAAGATTCAAGAAATTTGTGTCTTAAATTTTGTCAGAAATGTCTTGGTGGATGGTCTGACCATCCCACTCAATTGGGACAATGATGCAAATACAGGGACAGATTCAGAATTTTTCTTAGGAGGGGTGCACCAATAAAGAGTGGTGTAACTAACTGGTGAGGTAAATAAATTTTAAAAGTGAATACAAAGAAGGCTTCATCTCAGGGGGGTGCAATCCTGCACTCTCCCCCTAGATCCATCCCTGAAATGTGTTCAGATAAAAAAAGACTGCCATAATTACTGTCTATGGTCTCTCTAAAGTGAATTTGCTATTTGTGAATATCTTGTTCAGAGAACCTTTCACCATTGTTGATAAAAAAAAAACAGTGGGGGGGGGGGGGGGGAAAAACTGTGATCTGGAATCTGGTAATATTTGGGTTTCTGACAGCTAGTTTTCAACAAGTATTCCTGTTACTTTTTACTAGCTCTCCCCCCTCCCCAATTCCCCACCCTGAGATATTTTTAAACAGGTTTTGAGTGAACTTAGGTAATTTACCCCACAGTGTTAAGGGTAAACAACCTAACTAAAATACCCTATAGCCATTCAAATCTTGTTTTAAGGTGAAACAGAGGTATCAAACACTGTGTTCAGCTACCTCAACACCACAGGATGATATACCTGCCAACTCTCACACCTTAGGCATGAGTCTCACGCCTGTGGGGTTGAAAACTTCGATCTCATGCCGGCTCACACTTGCAGGCCAAATTCTCACGCCTGATTGGAAAATGTGAGTTGTTGCATTTTTTTTTTTTACACAATTTCCAAACATATGTTAAATCAGACCCATGTAAGGAATGAAAACCATGTGAAAAATAAATAAATGACAATGATTTTTGAAGTGAAAAGCACTGGGAGCGAGCTTGGATTTATACGTGTCCTAAGACTTTGGAAGACTTTGGACGTCTTCAGAAGACTTTGGACTTTTTTGGGAACCTTTGGAAATGATCGTGTCGTCTTGAAAAATCCTAGCACCCCAGGATAAAAATCTCAGGCTTATATCTCAGAAAAAGTTGTCAGGTATAGGATGATTAGAACTGACACCAAACAGACAACTATATACCCCATTCACTCTTACCCCCGCAGAAATTTTCCTGGTAATGGCCTACCTGGAGAGGCCAGTTGTAGCAGTATGTCCAAGATGTACTTCTTCGATAAAAGGTACATGAAACAGGCTCCTTTTTCTTTCAAAATGGTATACAAAAGAGTAAGGAGTTAAACCTAATTGGAGTGGTCAGTGTCCTCCCTTCGATCCACAGTTCAATTTCCATAAATTATGCCATTTCACCATTTCAAGATGATTCTCCACACATCCCTTTATTGGTTGGCATCATGAGGAAACACTGCATAGTATAACCGCTGTGCATGTTTCATGTATTTGTTTCCTTTCTTCTATATTTTGCACACTTGAACACTAAAATCATCAAAATTACTGAAATTATCTATATCAAACTGCTGTAGGTTAATCTGAAGTTATTTTTTCATCAGGTTAGTTCAAGACCTTCTTAATAGGGTGAAGAAACTTTGTATCAGAAGCTTGTGTTTGTATGTATCTGCTTAAAAGCCCAGTTCTCCCAACCCCACTCCCTCACCCCTTAGCACGCACTTTTGAGCCCACCTAAACCCCCTTATAAAACTGTAAAAAGCCCAGTCGGGCTTGTAACCAGAATTTTTACAGTGGTGTGAAACAAACTGTGATTACCACAACCATGGGCAAAGCTAAAATTAAGAAAGGGAACTACTTGGCTGCCAAGCATGCACGCTAAAATGGGCTCTGCCTCGGTGTAAGAACCTGTGAAACTCACAAGTGATGTAAAACAAAGAAAACAAAGAAGTCAACATAATAGACCCTAACCCTAACAATAGCTACAAAACAAAGAAAAAGTTCACAGGTTCTTACACCGAGGTAAACCCCTAAAATGTACCAGAGGACATGAGTGCCAGAGTCTTCGTTCCCCTCGACCAGCGGTCGGAAAACGAGAGCTCTGGGAGTAACCATTTTGTAATATAATAAAGGAAATAACCGAATTCTGCCCATCCGGTTTCACTGTGCAGTCTGCACTTATGGTGCATGGTGCATGCCTGAAATGGTTAGTCCCAGAGCTCTCGTCTCCAACCGCTGGTCAAGGGCAACGAAGACTCTGGGGACCAGGGAAGGACACGCGTGGGCCCTGGTGATCACATTGGTTCGTATTTACAAGCGTTGTGGATCATGGAGAAGATTCTCTCTAACAGCTACCAAGAATCAACGCTGACATTCTTACTGGAACGTAGCATCAAAGCCAAGGAACATTCTCATTCGCCACACAGTAAGTTTCGTGTCGGGGCAGCTTTGCTGACTGACACTGGAGAGATCATCGATGGTTGTAACGTGGAAAATGCAAGTTATGGATTGACGATTTGTGCTGAGAGAACTGCTTTAGTAAAGGCTGTGAGTATGGGCTTTAAAAAATTCCCTGCTATTGCCATATCAAGTGATACAGAAGAATTTATTGCTCCTTGTGGCGACTGCAGACAAGTTATAGCGGAGTTTGGATCAGAGTGTGACGTGTACCTGGTGAAATCAGATCTGTCCTACAAGAAATGGAGTGTTTCAGAGCTGTTACCAATGACATTCACATCTGAAGATTTGGAGAGAGCAAAGTCGGAGAAATAAAGTCGGAATGATGGTATCGATTACAGCTGAGCCGTGAGAACTGAGCCTAACTGAGCTTAACTGAGCATTTCGCGCAAGTAAACTCAGGTAAACTGATGATAAATTAAGCATGTCTAGTAGCTAAGGGTCGTTGGGTTGGCAGAAAGTACAGAGTTTTCTTAAATTCTGATGTGAAACATTTAAGACGTAAAGACTGGTCCAGGAGAACAGTGAATTTTGTTTCCCTTGAGATCTACATCTCTACATCTACATTTATTAGGCGAGTTCACACTAGGGCCTAAGTAGGCCTTAAGTACCACAAAAACTCAAGTGAACTTGAGACGGTCGATGCTCACTTTTAAAAATAAGCGTTCATACTAAATTGTAAAGTATGCTACTTGCGGGATCGGTTGTCAATCAACACAGCAGGACGGTAGAAGGTCTGGCTGTTTGGTGGAAAAGAAAAGAGCGGCTGTCCACGAAAATGCTTTTGTGACATTTGTTGCTGGTTAATCGGTACTGCTCCGGCAAATCTTTGGTTTAACTTGTTCTGAGTTGTTGCTATTGAATAGACAGCATGCTTGTGATAAAGTAGCTATCAGGATTGTAGCATAGTAAAACGCTACTAGGAAGACAAAAAGGGCGCTCTTAAACTGGGTTAATAAATAGATAACTGCACTTACATAAGGCTTACGTACACAGAATCGTCGTCTTCTACTCGGTATTGTTGGTGAGAGAAGAAACGATGTCGGCTTTCGTTGTGATCCATGTTTTCGCTTCACCAAGAAGGTTTGCGTGCACTAGCTTCTCCCGACGTTCAGTTGATTGACGTGTTATCGCTTTCGAGTGTTTGGATAGTGCGTAAGTACGCATTCGAGCACGGTAAAACTAGACTTGAGAGCGTACTTCGGCTTCTTTGAGGATAGGTCGTTTCCAATGTTACAAAGTAAGGTACTTGAACCAGAATAAACCCCGTTCACACTCCAAGTATACCTAAGGCATACTTAAGGCCTACTTATGTACGTAGTATGAACTCGCCTATTAATTGACAATGCTTCTGCATCAAGGCAATATAAATTAAATAAATTACAATATCAGAAATACAAAAATAAGAAACCTTAAAAATTATATATAGTAACATATTACAGTCAAAATTATTTCATACTAAATATAAAATATATATTCAAAATAATGGATAAGATAAATAATATAAAAAAGAGAGAAAACAGCGATCAATTATTTCTAATAGATGACAAACAGTACACAAAATTCACTGTTCCCCAAGGGACCAGTCATTAAGTGGTTTTTTATATAGCAAAACAAAACAAAAGCAAAATTTTGAAAAATGCTCTGAAATTCTAGCGACAACATCAGGCTACCTTCAACTGTACAGTCTGATCATGTGCAATAGCGGTCAACATTTTGCAGGTAATAGTGAACTGTTTCCTGTTTGACATCATAGTTTTCGCAGTGTTACCCTCTCATGGCACATGGCAGTAAACAGTTTCATTGTAGGTGTTATGTGACCATGAACTAGCTAATGAATGGGCATGCTGTAGTGGAAAAATGTCAGCTATTTAACAAAAGCCTGTGTCAAACAATTTTAATTTGTATAATATTGTTTCTGATTGGTGTTTTGTCAAGCTCCATCAAGGCAAGACAGGACTTTGGAAAGGAAGGGGGTACTTCACCATATGGCCTTTATGTAGACTTGACACTGGTCAGGGAATGTAAATGTCTGTAAGTCTTTCCTAAACAGAGTTGGTTATGTGATTGTTGTCATTAAATACGGTTGCTATGGAACTGTACTCAGCAATTCAAGTTCTAAGATGTTTGCTGATATTTAGCAGAGCATCAGGTGTTTGTCCTAAAAATAGTTATGTTCGTTTCACCAATGAGTCATTTCGCCAACGTCCTAAGTCACTTTGCCAACGTCCTACTGGTGAATTCGCCAATGACAGATATAAGGTACTAACAAAAAAAAGGTGCTTATATGTTTGGAATGCAGTCCTGGTCCTTGGGTGATCCTTGGGACAAGAAATTTTAAGTCACTGCCAGTTTCGCTTGACTGACTTAAGATCAATCTGCATGCTTTTGATAGTTTCACAAGCTGGCTCGTGAGCATTACATCGAGGTAATTTTCCTGGTGAAAATTGACTGTTGAATACCAAAGTCTGTTAAGCTTTCAATTCGGTGATAATGCATTATGATGTGAATTAACATTATATCTTTTCCTTTTTTCAGAAGCAAACAGAGTTTAGTTCTCCATTTTGATCAAGTTAGAAATAAAATGGAATGCAGTCAAGTAAATAACAACAGCAATTTTATTACAATATATAGTATCAGATATTTACAAGCACAAAAAACCTATGAAACGTATTTACAAAACCTGATTGAAACCTAACTATATTTATCCGAAAACAATGTATCCTATTTATCGATATTTACAGAGATGTTCAAGTTCACACAAGCTGGTCTGTTAAGACGAAAACAAGTCTTCAGTAGTTGTGCAGTAGTCTTCGTTGTTCTCGTACTTTTCCCAGCTTGAAAATAGCTTAGCTTGGATGTTTCTAGTCACACTGCGTTGAGTATGTTTATTAAAAGTTTTTTGTCAAATACAAGTCTGATTGTCTTTGATTTAGACGTTGGCAAATTGACCAGTAGGACATTGGCGAAGTGACCTAGGATGTTGGCGAATCGACATAAGACGTTAGCGAACGAGATGTTGGGAAAACGACTCGTTGGTGAAACGACCGGATACCCCTAAAAAGGGTCCTGGATTAGAGGGCGTTTTCCTATACGGAGTTTGTGTATGAGGCTTTTTGTTCCAAACAGGGGCGGGCCTAGGTTTCAAATCCCTGGTGGTGACTGCATACACTAACATGAGTTAGGTAATCACCCTCCTGGCGAAAGGATGTGGCAAGGCTGGGACCAAAAAAGCCATATTCTGTATACCAGTGTAACCTTTCCCTGACACACCTTGAAAAATTTCTTGTGGAAGTTTTAGATTCATCACACTTTGAAATACAATGTCTAATGACTGCTTACTTTAGTTGGAGATCATTGTGTCTTAGTCCCTAGACCCAGTCAGTGCAGCTATGCATAAATAGTTTGACCTTTGTGTGGGTTATGCAAATCACAAACTTTTCACTCGCGTTTTCAAGTCACTGTTTTGATTGCCGTATTCTCAATATCGCCAGGTGAATGTCTACTTTCATTGTTTGTCTCATATTTCCTATGTTACTTCCATTGTTGTAATTAGTTGTTCTCCTCTTAATTTATTATGTTTGTAACCTTTATCCCAGAAATCACTGGCAGCAAAAACTTTACATCAGGAGTTTGAGTTGTTCACAATTAAACTTCTTCATGACCTAAAAATTATTTCTTGTGTGTTGGTTATTAAGATTAAGATCTCTTCACCAGCTTCTACCAGTCTTACCAGTGAACATACTATAACTTACACTTGCTGAGAAATTCACACAATTGCATCAGGTAGGACTGTTTGTAGAAATAATAAAAAGGAGGTCCTCATTTCTTATCGATCAGATGTACCTTTCCATTTTAGGTCCACTAGGTCATGTGACTTAAATAAATAATTGAAAGAATGAATAAATTACAATAGCTAGAAATACTGCATTTCGTTGTATTTCCTGACTGTCGGGCAACAAGGTCTTAGGACCAGAAAAAGGTGGCACTGGAAATACAGTACTGATACAAGGCTGGTTCCTCCTGGAAATTTCTCTGGTTGATTGAGTCATAGTCAAGGGTGTAGCCAGGGGGGTCCTGGGGTGCCCGTGAGCCCCCTTTGTAAGCCTTTTTGTAGGCAAACAACCTACAATATTCAGGTGACAATGTGGTGAGTACCCTCTGTATGACTCAGTGTAACTCCCCCTTTGAAAAATCCTGGCTACACCCATGGTCATAGTACCTAAAGACCTTGAGGAAGATTCGGTGTAGGGGGGCAGGGTTGGGGCTCCACATGGACAATTTGAAGTGAAGTTCACATAACGAAACATGGAATCCTACTTATGACCAGAATGTTACTTCTGATTTAAATTTCCTGCGTTGAAATCCGTTAATGGCGAGTTATCGGGTGCACGAAATTCCAGTCTCATTTTCCTTCCAGGTCTGCTAGAGAAAAACAAAAAGAACCCATTTGGTTACACAATAACCATTTAGTTAAATTTTCGAAAATTTAAGGTGGCTCTGAACCCCATGTACAGAATGTTTTGCCAAAAGTTGTATCTAATCCTGCTTATCAAAATTCTATAATAAGAAAAAATTTCATCGTGCCGTTTTTGAAATATAAGCGCTTAAAGCTGAAATAAAGGGTGTTTTTTGCAGGTCATAGTGTTGCTATGGTAACCTATTGTGTCACGAAAATAATACCAACGTGTTCAGCAATGATTGGGTAGTTTTTTGATACCATGATTGTAGTATCGACTTATAAAGAGTGGTAATAATGACCCATCAAAATCTACGTCTTTGAATGTGTTGGTAACTGTTTTGAGTCACCTTAAATTGAAACTCTTACAATGTCTTCGCAAGAAATCCAAACAAGTCGAAATCCAACTGAACAAGTCGAAAATAATCGTTTTCAGCTTTAAAGCGGACGAATACGTATTTGCGCTCAACAACGGGAGACTCTAGACTGAGCCCACTCATGATGTTGCATGTTCACAAGGACAGAACAGATGCTCTCACCCTTGTAGACGTAGCTAATGACTTCGCTGGGGAGAAAGAAAACCGAAAGCAATTGTTTGGCAAATTTTCCGCGAACGATATCCCAAACAAGTTCTCTATTTCGTCAAGTCAACACAAACGGAAAGTTAGAGACAAAACAAGAGGTGTTGTACACAACTGTAGTGATCTGACCTGTACAAAGAAGTATGCTTCAACCAAGGGACCGAAGCGGGGCGGGGCGGGGGGGCGGGGGAGAGGAATTAATGTGGGCTACTCGTTCAGCCCCCCCCCCCCCCCACCCCCACCGCCAGTCATTTTCTGCTTGCTACGGGCCTGTATTAAAGTTACTTGGTGATTAAACAGCAACATGTAACATGGTGGCAGTGGTCGAACTGAAACGGTTCTGATCTGTTACGAGAAAGTCAGTCAAAGAGAAACCCACTGGGAAAGCTTAGGATATGCATAGACCCAGGTCAGACGATCCACAGACCAATCAAAAGACCGATATACTCCATCCCGATAATCGAAGAGAAGCTACCATTGCTGACAAAGGCTAAGTATTCGCCATTGTAGATGGGTCGGAAGCGTTTCATTCCATCGTATCGGATGACGAGCCTTCATTGCTGACCACTCGGGACCATTTGGTATCTCCTCAGGGCCGGAAGAGTACCAACGTCGCCAACACGAGTTCCTGGATAGGCTTTAAGATATCAGTAACATTGCTCGGTTACCTTCATGGGGCACAAACTCGCTGAAAACTGAGAGTGTGGAACCTGACCAGCCTAAGGGGGAGGCTATCAAAGAAATACCAACACCACCAAACAAAGCTGCTGTTCAAGGTTTCCTGTGCATGTGTCAGTATCTCAGCAAATGTTGCCCGAATCTTTCAGAAACCGTCCTACCCCTCAGGGATTTAACAAAGCAAGACGCACTATTTTATGGTCTGACATGCATGGAAACGCTTTCAATTCAGCAAAGAAACTCATTTCATCAGCTACTGCCCTGCGATACTCTACTGATGACTCGTCTTCTCCTGTAACGCTCCAAGTCTACGATTTTTTGCAGGACAACCAACCAGTGCGTTAAGTTGTACGTCGCATACTCTTGACACCACGGAAAGAAACTATGCTCAAATCGAAAAGGAATGCCTCGCAACACCGACCATCAGCCCTTCGAAACGATCTTCAAGACGTCTCTGAGTAAGGCTCCACGTAGGCTGCAGAGAATAATGCTAAACCTCCAACAGCACCAATTCAAGCGGTTACCTACAAGAAGGGAAAAGCGCTTCACGCTGCGGACACTTTGTCGCGCGCGGCCTTGAACGTACATTTCCACTTCAACCGGCATTCAGCAAGACGAAGGTTTCCGACTTGAGTTAGCAGAATTGGATCTCAAGCCGAATCATGTCATAGCTGACACATTTCAACGCATTTAGAAGCTAAACTAGAAGGACCCCGCTCTGCAGACAGCCTATAGCTCCATATGATAATGAATGGTTGGCCTGAAGAGGGAAAATGGTGCCCGAGCAACTCAAACGTATTACAAGCCAATAACCGATTGGGCCTCACTGCCAAAGTGCTTAAGGGACTTATGCCAATAATGATTTTTAAACACAAACTAAAACAGTTTTTACTTAGCCATTTTCAACTTTAGTTAGTGGTAGTATTTTTAATCCTAGTTCCAGTACCTTAGTTTTAGTTTTCAGCTTTTAATACTTCTGTTTTTTCGGCATTTAATTGTATATTCTAGATTTTTATTTTTGGAGGACCTTCCTGAAAACCACCTCATTACTGAATTTATTATTATTATATTATTACTCTACTAGTTCTTAAATGTTACAAAAACGTGTATTACGTTTCATGTACTTCGCCGTGTCATTGCCTCTGCATTTATTCTTAGTCAGTTTTGACTGCTATTTTCAAGCGCTCACTAAATTCATTTCATTTACATATAAGTAGTTTATGGTAATTTTCACTACTTTTTTGGGGGGTCTGACAATTAAGAAACACTTGCTCACTGGACCTGTCAGCATGAGTAGCTGGAATCCTATCTACAGAACCTGATAGGGTTAATGACTGCGTTAATTAACATTCAACGATTTACACTAAGATCGGTACTTTTAATTTAACGTAACATCTGTTTGTTAAGCTTAAGATATTGCGAAATCTATACCATTTTTATCCGCAGGTCTATTTGCATATAGAGAGAAAACCCAAATATGCAAAATATTCCCACAAAGCATTTTTCCGTACTCATTTTTGCGTACAATATAATTTCCTTTTCAGACGGCTTACCGCAAAACTCTCAACAACTGCTTTTACATCTGAAGCGTTTAATGCGTTTTAGTTCCTTTTGTCTTTTGCAATAAGTTTAGTATTTTCCCGAGTGATATTTTAACGGACGAGTCAGGGGTAACATAATTAATACATTTTTGGGCACTAGAATTTTGACCAATAAGAATGACGCTATTCAGATCAAAATTTGACATTCCCATTCTGTGGCAAGAGCGAAACATAGTTTAATGACCAAAAACAAAACAAGTGACAAAGCGCAATTGGACAGCTATTGTTTAGCTCACAATGTCATCTTATTTTTGAACACTTCGAAGAGTCAAGATGAAACTGACGAAAGTGACTTGTCGTCGGTGATGTAGGTTGTTAAGTCGTCGCCGTTAACACTGATGTTTCGTTTTGGTAAGATGTCACCTAAACATGGCTCAGCAAATGCCGCCCAACTTACATCATTTAACCACATAAACGGAGATTCTTCTACCACTTCGGAAGAGGATCCAAGCAGTGAAGTGCAACAGAATCGCGTAGCGATTCGGGGCTCTTCTACGGCAGAAATACTTGGACCAACTGGAACTGTTCGCGGATACAAGAATATAATCAGAGATCGGAAGGAAGTTTTAAGACTTAGCATTGTTGGGGAAACTTTAGAGGTAGGACAACAAAACTCCTACGAATCAAAACAAATTCGCTTGTGGTTAATTATTTATGCCAACAGTTTAATATATCCGTGTGATATGAAATACCCAGCGTGCGAGATATCTGATGTCGTCTTTTGTCTAATATTTACAGGAAAGCGAAGAAGGCAAGATTGTTGTGTACACTACTTCAATGGGAGGGATTCGATCAAAAGTGGAAGAGTGTGCATACATCAGAAAATTATTTGACAATATGGGACTTAAAGTGGATGAGCGAGATATATTTATGCACAAAGACTATCAAAGCGAACTTGACATGAGACTGGCAACCCAAAACGCCTCCGTTCCTCATGTATTTGTGAATGGCGTTTCTTTAGGGGTAAGACAATGTTAAGTACATATTGCCGGCATCGAGTCGACCTCGCCGCTAATTTCGCGATATTGCCAGATTGTTTTAATGAGTGGCAGAGTTCTTGTATCCTTGTTTCGCAAGGTACTTAATACATGTTTTC
>CM042754.1:6517744-6520244 GCA_022496165.2 Catalaphyllia jardinei
TCCGAGTTCAAATCTCGGTGGGACCTGCTGGGAAAACGTTTGTTATTCAAATAGTCCGTGTGCATTTTGGTTTCCCAAGCACAGGACTTTTTATTATTTTTATCAATACATAGAGCCATTTTCAATTGAGTCAGTGTTGTATCTTGACCAATACCAAACCGATTTCTTAACATTTAGACCACTAATCCGGCCAATCTCAAACAAGAGTAAAACTAAAACCGGCCAAGTCGAAATGAATTACTTTCGACAATGAAATGAAAACCGCTCTGAGGTCACTTCGTGTTAATTGGTACGAAGGTAGCAAGAGTGCATATCCATGGAGTCTTCCATATCTATGAAAACAGTATGGCAATCTACATATCAAGGGATGCCGGAAAAAGCGTAATATGTTAGGGATGCATGCAATTTATGAGACTTTTTTGTTCCTTTTCTGTAAAAGCCCTACGATGTAATGTTCAAGACTCTGGACACTAAATCCAGTGTTTTCTCGTTTTCGGGCCTTTATTGAGTATGTACAGGATGTAAAGTCAAGTCATAAGGTGAAGCTCTACTTTCTCGCGACAGGGCTCCAAATCTGATGAAAAACGTATCCACAAAGGTGGCGTTAACACCCTTATTTTAATGCTGAACATTAACTATGAGCCGCGTCAATTAACGTTTGTTTGTTTGTCAAGTAAAAAAAGCATGGAAGACATCGGGATTCAGTCTTCACAGATGTTCCCTGAAACAAACAAGATAAATTACTGCGTCGGCTGGGATCGAACCCGGGTCAACTGCTTGGAAGGCACATATGAATGTTGTGCCGCGTAGCACTATGAACACAAATGATGTAACAGAGAATAAACTCTGAAGTCTAAATTTTAGTGCTAATTTAACCCATGAATAACCCACTGGGCGTTAGCCCTAGTAAAGGCAATCAGGGAACCACACGAGGTAAAGAAAAAATCTTTTGACCTCGGTGGGAATCGAACCCACGACCTCTGGAATAGATCTACCGTTACTCTGCCGACTGAGCTACGAGGTCGGACAGAGAAAGTCGGGGTTGATTAGAGGGTGAATCGCGGCGAAGAGAAAGTAAGGGTACATATGAATGTTGTGCCGCGTAGCACTATGAACACAAATGATGTAACAGAGAATTAACTCTGAAGTGTAAATTTTAGTGCTAATTTAACCCATGAATAACCCATCGTGTGGTTCCCTGATTCCCTTTACTAGGGCTAACACCCAGTGGGTTATTCATGGGTTAAATTAGCACTAAAATTTACACTTCAGAGTTAATTCTCTGTTACATCATTTGTATGAAAGGAGCTAAGCTCACCACTATACCGCCGACGCTTTGATACTGGAATTGCAGCGAAAAATAATATAGACATTTGGTGAAATCTGGAAAGAGCAAACGTTCTCATGGTAAATCAGCTCTTTAATCAGACTGCTTCCCTGATCCGACCAGTTAACGACCCACTAGTTGTCCCAGCTTCTCTCATTACGAATTTTCTATCCTCTTCCCCCTTCACTCCTCGAGCTCTCCAAGCAACCTGATAAGCTAAGATACATGACACAAGAAAAATGGCAATCGAACAAGAATTATAACGACAGTTGACAAAATGTATTTTAGCTGCAGTAACTGTTATGGGAACAACTGGAGAAATCTATGGCAATTAAATTATCAATTGAATTATTCCTATTCAACCAAACCAGTGTTTGTTTCATAGTTTAAACTCATCCAGTTATCACGTCGTTAATGCCACTACAATTTTTTAAGGACAAACCAAAAAAAAATCGAAACTTTAATCATGTAGCCAGGTCCCACCGAGATTTGAACTCGGATCGCTGGATTCAGAGTCCAGAGTGCTAACCATTACACCATGGGACCATTTGCCGCAATAGTAGAATGTAAGCCAAGCAAAAGCAAATCGTGACCGGTATGCTATTTTAATAGTATTTAGTGTCTCACTAATCACTTTAGTTTCTTATTAATCACTTTAGGTTCTTACTCATAATTTGCAATCGAACCAATCATCGCTTATGACGAGATGCGTCATTGCGTTGGACGAAGTGGAACGCAGTCCTAATTTTTTCCTGTGACTCTGCAGAGTTGGTTGTCCTGTGTAAGGTTATTGTTTGGAAAACCCACATTTCTGTAAGGGCACGAAAATGGCCACCCCGCTTAATTTTTGCACGGGCATGTCACGACATAATTACTAACTATGTCACGACATAGTTATTAACTGTGGTCACGGCCAGTAAACTGGTACCGTAACTGAGACATGTGATAACACATGTGACGAACATGTGAGCACGTGAGCAGACCATGTAGACTTTAGGCTTTCTTTCCATGCGCTCTCGATCACAGAGGTAGCGTTGGACCCTTTTGCCGTTGGATTTTGAGGCTGAGTAGTATTATATTCAATAGTATGATGTTTTTAAAACGTTCGTTCGGGCTCACGAGGAACTTGTTTATTTTGTAAGATGCGTAAGAGTGAACCTGAGCCAGGGAACG
>CM042754.1:6525244-6540244 GCA_022496165.2 Catalaphyllia jardinei
GTAGGTGTTGCAGTTTCCTAGACGTGATGACCTCCAAACCACAGGCCTCGATCCGGCGATTGAAATTCGTAGAATTGTTTGGACCTGTATTTTTGAAGCTGCGGGAAGCAAGATGGAAGGAAGCATTTCATACTATCACCGATTTCACATTGTTACACGTTTTAAGTCCTAACTCCAAGTAACCAATGTAATTTTTTTCAATACTTCCAATGAAATTCTTCGGATAAGCGAACAGGATGTGTTCCGTAAGTGGTCCGCAGATGATGTTATACGGTCATATTTTCGACACTATTGCACAGAATTTTTGTCAAACTGCTGTTTTCCAAACCTTCAAAAATCTCTGTTAGTCTAACAAGTTTGTTATCATGTGATGTTAAACGATTAGTCTTCAACTTTTATCTCAAATCGAAAGAGAAATAAATGCTTGTTGGCGGCGTATAGTTGCGACTTATTTACATATCAGTAAGCTTATATCAGTTGTAATGCTTTGTGATTGATCGCACGACTTTGCTGGATATGTTTTAAATACTGTGGGATTGGAAGATACAGGTTGTCGTTAGTATCTCTGCAAATTGCTGGTTGGCTTTCAGCAGAAAATTTTGAAAGTAGCGTTTGAAAGTCTGCAGAACAAATTCCACTAAGAATTCTTCAATGGTTCTTCTCACAGACAGAGTTAGTTCACTTGTTCAGTAGTTCGACAAAATCAACCGTCGTTTATGTTTTTATTGTACTATTGCCATTAAATTGTACAGTATACATGTATCTTTCTTTAAATCTGGGATATTGCTGCAACAGCCGATATGATAGCACCTCAGGGAGGCGTTTCTTCGCACTTTTGGGATATGTATTGCATAATCCTCAAGGAAATGAGAAGGTGGGAGATATTCGATCTTCCAGGGTAAACGTCACAACAGCAGCTGGACCCATTCTCCTTAGACTCGGCTGTGAAACAAAATGGCTGTAATTTGGAGCCATTTTCGAGATTTCGTCAGGAAACAGAAAATTGAGGATTTATCCAAATCAAAAATTTTTGCAATAGTATTTCAAATAAGGACGAAGAAGCAGCAATTTTGTGAGAATCTTAATGAAAAGAACGAGACTTTTAAATTTGAAATACATGTTTCGGCAACTCCTGTGCCATCGTCAGTTTACGACTGGAATTACAATGACGAGCAATATATAGCGGAACATTAGAATAACAAAGGTATGATACACAACTGATTACAAAGAAAGATTAAGATTTACATGAAACAATTGTTGATTTAGGGAGGGTTTCTCCCAGTGAATATGTACTGCCTCCTTGATTTTTAATTGTGTCCGTGTTGTTGCTTGGTCTATGACAACAAAGCACTCGCTCGAACAAAGTGCCCGACACCCAGGTGAATCCTGTAAATGCTTGAAAATGTGAGAGGCCTTATCCATATTTAAGTGCTCGTTTATGCGCGTGCAAGTAGATTCGTTTCAGCGAAACAAAAAATGGAGGGTTAGGAGCACTTTAAGTTCTGTGATCATTGTTTATAATTTATGCAGACAAACATACAAGTTGGGTTAGTTTAGGCACAAACTGCAAAGCCTTTTTATACTAAAACTCTAGCTTCACAATTTCCAAACTTATTTCTCAGAAAATTCTGTTTCATTTGTTTTCAAACTGAAATTTCTAGGGTTTCTGCTAAGCACCCAATAGGCTGTTGTTAGCAGTCTTTGAATCAAACACACCTAGAAGGTCAAGTACAAATACATGGTGTACTTCAAATGAATTCCTCCTTATTCTTTTCTTACACATACACTGTAATTTTCCATCTTGAGGTATTTTCCTTTAACTGTCTGTTTGAGAGAGGCTCTGATCAGTCTTAACAAAAAAAAATCAGAGAAGGTTCTTTTGCAAGTAATGCCATGCTATTCCCTCCTTTGTAATAGCTCGTGGATCTGCCATGCATAACAGAATCTCACAAGACAGTGGACAGCAAAAGCTTTTACAAGACTGCAGACATCTGCCAGGTACATCACGTGACCAAACTCCATTCACTCAAAGCCCTTAATCAATTCAGCATTCAATCAATCAACCAATCAATAAATCAATCAGTCAATCAGTCAGTCAGTCAATCGATCAATTAACGTATTATTGTAATTACTATGACAACTAGTTGGGTACATGTACTAGTGCTCCACTAATACCGTATTTACTTGTGTATAAGTCGACCCCTCATTTTCCAGGTCAAAAATCAGATTTTTCATCATTTATGGTTACAGAAATAAAATTCAGACCAATAGAAATTTCCCAAAATGTCAAGCTCTTCGATTTACTAGTGAACAATTTTATGATGTTTGGGAGTAAATCACATTGCATTTAACGAAAGTTGATCTCGATGTTGAAGTAGGAGTACTGGAAACTAAGATAACTCCACATTCTTTCTGATGTTTGCCAGGTCACTAAGCTACAGTAATCGCTGGATGAAAATGAAAGTTCAGCTCCGTAAACAGCAGCGAAGCTCTATAAAAGAGAAATGTATGCTCCGCCGATCAAAGACACAATAGAAGTCATTATTTCACATTTTTTTGTTGACGAAGACTGTGCTGAAAACTAAGAAACTCGACCACAATTTGAACTCGCTTTGTAAACTCAGTTTTCCGAATGCACATCAGGCAATTGTTATGCTAATTTCTTGGACTGCTTTGTCAGGTCTTTGTGTATGACTCGTGTGTCAGTCGAGGGTGAGTTTTTGGGCTGATTTTTAAGTTGTAAAAGGTCGACTTATACACAAGTAAATACGGTAGGCCTTATAATTCATCAAATATTTTGTTCGCAGGTGATTGGTCTAAACACATCACATGACCAAATATTCCCCAGCTGAAACTGGGGGATATCCGAGAATATTCCCCAATTTTCAAAACTCCACATGCAGGGGAAAAGTATTGGAAGGATAATAAACACAATAGCCTCCATTTGGGGTGAAAATATGCTCGGCTATTTGTCCACGAACATTATCTGTTCCTCGAAGCTCACAGTTTTCTACGCTCTCGGAAAACTGTTCGCTTCTCAGAACAGATAATGTTCATGGACAAACATCCTAGCGTATTTTCGCCCCAAATGGTGGCTATTCATATATTCAGTGGCAGATCTATGGGGAGGGGTTGGCAGGAGACCCCCTCTCATTTTGGGTAAAAAAAAAGAAATCACACAGGAAGAAAAGCCCACAGAGCAAGCAAAACAAAACTGGACCCTCGCCTATGCTTAAGGTTTGGATGTGCCGCTGATATTCATATTCTCAGTATTGGACTGTAACTAGCTGGCATACAAGACTGATGTGGGGAGTCTTTTCAAATGCAAATGGTCAAGAACTGACAAATCAATATATTTTGTGATAAGCGAGTTTGGTAATTGTTTTGCCATCTGATCACCAGGTTTGTTTTCATATTTAATTCACTATCTGACGGCTCAGGGATGCGATCTGCCATTTTTAACCCAAGAGCATGGTTTCAATTCTTATGCATGAGTAGAATGTTATTTGTATCAGAACATGTTTAGACAGTACTATGCATAAGCAGACCATTATTTGTATGCAGATATTTGCAGGTCACCTGGTGGGCTCTCGGCCAATGGAAAGAAGAAAGAATGCATCAAATGATAATAGGATTTCCTTTTACCCAAAAATGAGTTGCCATATCTTTCAGTGTCTCAAACATGTGCTATAAAATATCTTTAGTTAGTTTCTCAACTGAAAGCTAAATGTAAGTAGTAGCTGAGGGTAATCTCCATAAACCAACTGCTACGAGAAAAGGGGGTGAATTTCTAAAGAAACTGTGATGCTGCGTCGGTGGGAGTATTACGAGATAATTTGGTTTTATCAACTGGGTTCATAATGCAAATTGGCCACTGTAAAGAGATTCGGAAGCTGACGATTCGCTCCGACAAAGGGCTAACGCTGGAAACGTCAGCTTCCAATTCTCTTTACAGTGGCCAATTCACATCCTCAACCCAGTTGATAAAACCAACTCTTAAGAAACCAACCTCAGAAAGTCTTATGACCAAAGGTAGAAACCATCAATTTAAGCTAAATGGATATCAGAGGATAGATGAGAAGAAAGGACTGATAAAAATACCGGTACCTTAATTTGCAAATAAAGAGATAATTAACAAAGTGAGGAATTTGTTGGGCTTTTATAGATGTTAGTTTGTTGTGATGATGACAGCTTAATGGAAGATGAGAACATTTCTCCCAAGAAGGAATCCAAGAGATTTGTTTGGAATCATGGAAGTATGTATTTTCTGTTATGCTATGTACTAATTGTGTTTTGTTGTTGCTTTGTACTAGTTTGTGCCATGTTGTCACAAGACAGTTCTTGTAACAGTAGTAGTTTTTCTCTAACCACAGCTTGATACATGTACATGTACCATGATCTTGGTTGTTTAACAGCAAGCTTCTGAGCCTGGGTACGATATCATTGCAGATGAATCTGTGTAAATTGTACATACTTGTACAGAGTAGACCATTTTATTGGGCAGTTTGTATACCTGCCAGCTCTCACACTTTAGGTGGGAAAACTTCAGTCTCATGCTTACGAGACAAATTATCACAGGTGGTTGAAAAATGTGATTGGTGGTAGCTTTGCTTGACACAATTTCCAAAAATATGTAAATTTAAGCCAATTTAAGAAATTAGGATACCTCTTCTTCAAAATTATAGAAATTGAACACTGAGAGCGAGGTTGCATTTAGCGATAGACATCCTGAGACTGGGACTTGGAAATATCAATTTCGTTCTATATATATTGTAGGCAAATTTGGTCAAAATTTGGTAGCTAGACTTCAGACATCTTTGAGAATCTTTGGATGTGTTCGTGTTGTCTTTGAAAGGATAAAAAATTTCATGCCAATAATCTAGAAAAAGTTGGCAGGTATAAGTTTGTTTTCCCATTACAGACCTCATGTTTTCTTTTATCTATCTAAGAACTGCTTATTCATATACATGCAACTGTTTGAATATTTGAAAGCAAGAATTCTCAACAGTATCATCACATGGTCTGCAATGGGGGAATAAACTGCCTAAGCTACAGTTGTTCATATTTACGTACATCTCAATCCAGAATTATCTGTATCTCATAAAATAGAGTTTGGTAATTTTCAGTGTATAATAATAGTTCTTAATCCTTTCAGTTACTGGTCCACTGAAGAATGTCCGCAAGCGACGATTTAGAAAAACAGCAAAGAAAAAGGTATCTGTGAGTGGAAACACTGCTCGAAGAAATTTGACAAATCCTTTCTTCCTGATATGCTCATCTGTTAATTATATTACGAAACTGATGCGGAACATCTAATCAGACCCATTTTTATTAATTGAATTTGTACAATTCAGTTAGTGTAGTAATATGCAATTTTCCCATTTTGTGTCTATGACAGAAAAAAAAGTTGTCAGTAGTTATTTCAGATCCAATGAGTGGTAGAGGTTGGTATGCCACTATCTGCCTTTCTGCAGAAACTGGCCAATGTTTTTACCAACATAAAAATGTATTAATACAGAAAGACTGTCAAACCAAAGTACTGAGACTACAGGAAAAGATTTTTCTTCACAGAGGCTCCCCATAATGGAATAAAAACATCTTTAAGCCTCTTTAGATCAAAACTGACTTAAACAAACATGAAACATGATTATTAACCTTCACTATTGTTTTATAGTTAGTGGAGTCCCCAGAAGTTGAAAAGGAAGTCAAACGTTTGCTAAGGACTGATCTGAGTGCTTCTAATGTGAATATCCTTTTCAACTTGACGATGATGTCATTTTTGTCACATTTTTTCAAGTCAAATATATTTTAGAATATGGAAAGTCCAAGATTGTTATTGCAAGGATTTTGCCAGGTTCCAGCTGGCTTTAAACTATTTGCCATGCATACAGGAACGTTGATAGTAATGTTGGATGTTTAAGGCTGGATTATGTTAAGACCTTTCAGTCGACTCTTCAGTTGTGCTTCCTTAATGGGCTATAAGCTTTGAGGTCCTACAAGATGAAGACAAACCGGATGAGAGGTAACACTTTTCCAATGATAATTATTGTCAAATATTGTCATGTGATTCAGATTACTTGGAGTCTAACTAGGATATCAACATCTAAATTGGTTAAGTATGCAAAGCAAAAAGAGGTGGTTCTGGAATTACCCACTTAGCCAGCAATTAATCTGACATCACCTAGCCAGGCATGTTTTTTCCAGGCTGCTCTCGCAGATTTTGTGGGACAAGCGTGGGCACCAAAACTCAGTAAACCTGGTTGCAAGGTGTCTGTGGGAATTCTGTGATCCAGTTTTTGTACTCAAACATGGTCAAAACAAACATGTGTCCATGAACCATGCAAGTAAATTGGATTACTAAATTTTCAGTTGATTTGATCAGGATTACAGGATGACAGCACATTATTTGAGATGTACATAGCCTGTCAAAGAATGGGGTAACCCTCAACCGTCCATTCTTGGGCAAGACACTTTACTCTCACGGTGCCTCTCTCCACCCAGGTGTATAAATGGGTACCGGCGAATTTAATGCTGGGGGGTAACCCTGCGATGGACTAGCATCCCATCCAGGGGGGAGTAGAAATACTTCTAGTCGCTTCATGCTACAGAAACCGGGATAAGCTCCGGCCTGGTGGGCCACATAGCCTGTATCATGGACACCCTCTCCAAAAGAAAAATCGGAGCGAGTGTCTAGTGTGTTTCCATTGATAATCATGTTCCTTGCATAAATTATCCACGCATTTAAACCATTTCAACAGTCAGTTGATGTGACACTCGGAGACAACAGAGAAACTTGCTCTCTGTATGTGATCTTATAATGAGACAGTTAATGACCTTTCAATGGCATTTAAGATAAAGAAATGGAACACTCGCCAAACAAAATGCTGATAACCCCTGCTAATCGGGCATTTAGACTTCAAAAAGTGAATCAAATTTTGGTTGCAGTGCAGTCCCGACCGCCAACTCTCTAAATATTTGTCAGCGCGACCAATAAAATGTTAAACTCTGAGTTCAGTTCACCAATTTTCAATCATTACACATTATTAAACTGCAAACAACCAACAACCAATCAGGTGATTTTCCTCAGATCCCTTAAAATGTAACATGCCTTGAACAGGAGAAAAACAGTAACACACAGACCGATCTCTCCAATTTTTCTTTCGTGGAGGGTGGCTGTGACACAAGATACATGTAAGATGTACAATGAGACTACAAAGTTGTCAAGATATCAGTCTTGCCTTCATGTTTTTTTAACTAGTTAGATTGTAACTGTTAAAAGTTAATTTAAATGGCATTTATGTGGAAAGTGCAGATGACATGTAGTTTCCTTATTCAATGGTATCTTTGAAAAGTTGAAATACAACTTAGAATTGTATTGTCTAGGGACTGCTTCCAGTATGTTCAATAGTATATAGTCATGTATTTGTATATGAATGTATTTTTTGTTGTAGTGTTGTATTAGATGCTGAGTTACTGAACACATCCATGCCGTCACCTCTGTCTGGAATTCAAACTGAGGAGCAAGATGGTGGCAGTGATGATGAAGACAGAAATGAACTGTTCGCCATCCTTCAGGAGGCCAGCAGTGATGATGAGGAAGGTGACGAAGATGACACTCAAGAAGATGATGGAGATGATAATGATGTAAATGTTGATGTGGAGATGGAAGAACAACCATCTACTGAATTAAGAAGTAGGTCAGCTTTCAGTTCATTATCATAACGAATGCCTTATTCTCGAGCTCATTGAGACATTGTTTTCATAATTTTTTCACAACTTAAATAGCTGAGAGAACCAATAACCAGAAATGAAGTCTTAATGCTGCCCCAATACACTACAAGTAGTCATTCTTTTTTCTTAGTGTCAAGTGCAATACTTAAGAAAACACTAAGCAAGCTATGGTCATACCTGCACTATGTTTTCTCTCTCACGTGCTTTTGTATCGCCTTTGGTTTTAGCCGAGGAAAAAAAAGATTGCTGCTAATCTACTGGCCTAATATTCTTTGGAGCAGATGGCTGTTTTTGCCAAAGCATAAACTGGAGTTAATGTTTAGCTCAATTGAACCTTGTGCTCCCCACGGATGTTATTTTTCGGCAACCTTTTCCCTGCTTTTTGTACTGTGAACACTTATCTCCCCTACCATTCTCCCACGTAAACGGCGTCCTTTCCATTGTGCGTAACATTAAGAACATATTAAAAAAAGTATTTTTAATTATGCATTCTGCAACATGATGAAATGCAGATTTTAATAGATCATGTAAGTTAGTTTGGTAATTAATATTAAGAGTTTTTTTCTCTCTGTCTATTTCAGTGAATGAAAAAGAGTCTAAAGCTCAGTTAAATTCTGCAAGAGAAAAACTAAATGAGATCAGGGCAGCTCGAATAGAACAGGAGACGCGAGTTAGAGAAGCCTCTAATTTATTCCTTAAGGTAACTTGGTGTAATGAGTTTAGGGCTGGGGTAGCACTTATCGCCAATTCATTGTTTTTGCATGCAAGTAACAAATTTGCGACTGCGGCCAGATCACGTGTGATTTCAAAACTTTTAACATTGTGTCAAGGCTTAGGGGACTTTGAAAAAAGGAATAGTTAATTCTTAATTGCCTCAACCTCGTGTGATTTCTTTTAGTTCAGTTCCCTAAGCCTGGACACCATGTAAGAATTTTAAGATGTTGAAATTGGCCCAAATCACCGTCTTTTGATAGCAATAATTATGTTAATGACAGCGTCTAGCTTGAGAACAAGCCAAGTGACTCCTCATTTTCAATTGACTAATTATTTCTTGTTTTCTTAATTCCACAGCAACGCTTTGAGAAGGTTCTTGAGGAAATCAAATCCCAGGAGACAGAGCAGGAACAAGAGGTAGATATGTTTTACTGATTTTACGCCTCGAGTGTTGACCAATTCACCCATTTACATCCTTTTTTAATTCTCTGGGCAGATTCGAAGACTGGAGGGTCAAAGTTACACCAAGTAATGACATCTGTAGAGGAAGTGGAGGCATTTCATATTTACTGCAGACGTTTGGTACGTGATGACAATCAGCATTAGAGAGCCGAGAAAGGTTGCATCTATGATGATGGAGAGGCAAAGTGTATCTCCAATGAGGGCAAGGTTAATCCTTGAATGCGACGGGTGAAAGGAAAAAAAACTAGAAACGAGAGCTGTGTGCGCGAGACTCGTACAAAGAAAACAGTCCAAACTTCTTCTTGAATTCTTAAAAAAATACTTACGATAACTAAGGAAAAAGAATGTAGTAATGACCAGGAAAGATGAGCGACAAAGCTGATAGGCGTGGATGGTTAAACTTTTTGTGGCGCTCTTCTCATGCACTTTCTCAGTTGAATTTCATATACAAACTCTTCTCGTTACCTTCTTATCTTGGTAACCCGGATGGCATGACCACTAAACTCCTCCCACTGACCATCCTGGCCCAGTTAGCGGGCTCATCAGAAGGGGGCCTAAAAAGCAAAAACAAGTGTTTATTTTTGTGGGCTACAAATACTGACTCTTAACAAAAAAGAACTGTGTATGAATAGCCAATAAAGTATAATGTTCTAAAATTGGTTCTCAATCTTGGCTTTTTAGTACTGCGTACTCGCATAATCAGCAAAGTTGTTGAGAACTGCCAATGGAGGGAGGGGGGGGGGGAGGCTTTCTCGTCGGCTCTTTCAGACAGCTTCGTCACTCTTGCTTGAGAATCCAAGCTCAAGCGTGATCGTTTTGTCAAGAAAATTGTTGTGTTCAGGCAGTGCACTTACCGCGGGCAACAGTCTTAGAAAACGGTCATAGAAAAAGCGAGTAACCAACTGCAAGGGACCGCATACAATAACCACTGCAAACGTAGGATCTACAAGAGATCTGATCAGCCAAAATAAAATGTGTATAAAGGCAATAGACTGCAAGGCTGATACTACGTGAAAAACGTTTCGAGACACCAACATAACCGGAACCGATAAAGCAGGATCGCAACAGTGGACAGCTGTTTCGGCCTTCCTGTGCCTCGTCAGCACTGTGTAGCGAAGATATGTAACACCAGCCAAAGAGCCAACGCACCTTGAACTCACTTGCGCCCCGAAACACGCGTTGTCACATCACGTGTTTCGGAGCGCAAGAAGATCAAAGTGTCATGATTGGTGTCTCCAAAAGTATGCGGCTGGACAAGGCCAGCCTAAACATTTAAACATTCAAACGCATGGCCAGTGCCATGCTTAAAGACGCAGCGTATCGGATCTGAAAAGACCTACGGTCCAAAATATTCAATCATGACACTTTGATCTTCTTGGGCCCCGAAACACGTGATGTGGCGTGAAACACGCGTGTTTCGGGACGCAATTGAGTTCAAGGTACGGAACTTGATATAGTGAATGGGTCATTTTGCAATTTATGTGCGTTGGCTCTTTGGCTGGCGTTACATATCTTCGCTACATAGTGCTGACGAGGCCCAAGAAGGCCGAAACAGCTGTCCACTGTTGCGAAAAAGCACTTCATTCATCTGGCAGTCTTAAATCACAGTGAAGAAAATAAAAAAACCCGACCTTTAGCAAAAGCTACTACCACGAGCGCGAAGCGCGATGCTGTCTGAAAAACTCGTGGCTCCTCCCCGCCATTGAACTAACACCAGTGCAGAATGTGGACATCTTCCGTGGCTTGCACTTGATGGATGGATTCCTCTCTCCTTGAAGAAGGCTGGTCTGGCCAGCCGAATTATTGTTTTAGATATACGACACTGTGTCAGCCTTGCAGTAGTTTTTGAATTATCACCGTTTTACTTTTCAAGTTTGACCGTGATGAGGTCTCCTTTGAGATCCAACCTTCAATCAATTTTACACGCGAAAAATAACAAAACACGTTTTTTCTATGTTTATACTCTGATAAAACATGGGTTTTTGACCAATCAGATCGCGCTTAGGGTCCTACCTATATTATAGAGTTTGATAGTTGAGCTTTACAGTGTGATCGGTATGATATAACTGCCTATTAAACTAACCTCAGTTATAACACAGTAATAACAGTGTGAGACAATAAATGGTAACAGATAAGTTTTAAAGTGTATTAGAAAACAGTCCTAAGAAGGCACGCGCGCTGATTGGTTAAAAATCCTATTTGTATAACTCGATGGAGACAGAACTAGCGCGCGTTGTTGACGTAGTGATGGCGCAAGCAAAGAGAATTTACATTTTGATGATCAAAGTTAACAAGTTGTTTTTCTTTTTCTCGTCGTGGTGTTTTCTAAAAGAAATAGAAAACATGTACTCCGTGTTTGTATCGAGTTATACAAACACGGTACATGTTTTCTATTTCTTAAATGTTAGACAAACATGTTCAACTTGTTTCAGTTTAATTCGGGTCTCTTTTATGACTCTCTTTTACTTTAATTTCAAAAACAATTCTTGTAGTGATCAGTAATTTTGAAACAAGAAACATCAAAATTGTCTCGACAATTCTTAGCTTTTTCAGTGATATTCGAACATCAAAGCGTGTTCCAAAAACCGAAAAGTTCTGTTGTGTTTATAAACAGGAAAACTGGAAACACATATTTGAACTACAGGATGAAGATTTTAAGACATCAGAGCAGTTATGAACAAATATTTAGAAGCTGAAAATAATGTGAAATAAAACTTCAAATGGCATTAAAACTATAGACATGCACACATTTTCTGAAAGGTCATTTTATGCGATTAATTTGGTTGAGGTCAGTGACGTCAGTCTGTCGTCAAACTAGGTCTTTCCGGTATGCTGGGGGTTTGACCGAATCTGTTTAAAATTTTGACGTACTCAGTGCGTCATTCAGGCACTTAAAATGCAAAAATATTGACTTACTGAGTAAGTAATAAATCAAAGCGAATATATTTGATTAAGAATATAACAACAACAAGCTTTATTACCAAATAAAAAGTTAAACTTTACAATATAATATAATAATACAAAAAAGGTAATGTTTACTCAGGATAACTAAAAAGCTAATCGAGCTGAGTAATATAACACTGAACAGCAGTGATTAAACATTGTATTTCAAAGCACTTTATTTTAGAACATGACGTTTCGTATTCTACCTAGTCAACATACACTTCAAAAGTGACTGTTACAATTTTTTGAAAACTATATATCGTAAAAATTTCAAAAGATGGTCGTACAGGGGGCGGGGTCTTTGGCACGGTTCACGAACAGAAGAAAATAGATGATCACGGATATAAAAGTTTCGTTTTCCCAAATCACGAAGATGAGCAAGTAACTAGATACTCTTTTTAATAACTTATTCTTACAGTAAACTGTAATGCAAGGACCACTTGTACAAACAGCAGCGGAGTGAAGCCGGATCTTGGTTAGACCAGGATCAGCAGTGAAAAATAAACTATAAAAACCAATTGAAAGGCCGACCGGACGGCTAAAATTGTAAATTTAATGCCCAATATTTCGGTTAGACAGGACTTACCTTCCTCAGGGGCTACAATGAAGCTAAGTAACTATGGATAAAACGGTTACAGAAATTAAATGATACAAAAGGAAGTATGTGTGACACGATACGTTGACAAATAAAAAAAACTAAATAGATCAAATTTTGTCACGCCTGTTTAATCCAAAGGGTCTAACGCAAACAAGCAATTCTCAACGAAGACGTCACGCAATCCCACAAGACCAACAGCACCGTCCGCCACCAGTCACGCCTGACGGGACCAATGCTAGCAACACCTCGAACACACGGAAAAGACACAGAAGAACACAAAGGACTGTAAACAGGAAACTTGACACCACAACCGTGATAAATTTGTCGCGTGTACAGTTAACTCAAGAGGAGATCAATTTACTCTCTCGCGGCCTAAAATTTTGCCCGACACCAACCCATATAGAGTGGCCTGAAATTTCATCAACCTCGTTCCCAGGGCCTTTTTCCTGGCTCTGGGAACGAGGTTGTGATTTCCTTAGACGACTGTGATTGCATGAATATTTTCACAACAACGATCAATAATTCCTCTAATGACAGCCCCAACCCTTTTCGTGTTAAATCAACGTGGACACCCCAGCCAGGGCGAGAGGCTTCTTTAGACGCTTTCTGCAACACCATAGAACAACAGCTTCTTAACGCAAAGCCAACTAAAGTACGCGATAACTTGACCAAAAGAGAAAGACGAGCCCTGAAAAGTCTTATCCGACGACAAGACACCATCATTAAGCCCGCAGACCTGAGGTTCGGGTACAGTTGTCATGGACATGGACTGCTACAAAATGAATGCCTCCGACAACTCAATGACACTCAATTCTACGAAAAAATAGACAAGGACATTTCTCCACTTACGCACGAATGTGTCAAAAAATACATTTCCCGGTTACAATTCGACCAAATGATTGACGACGAGTCAGCAAAGTACCCGCTCAAAGAAAACTCTCCTAAGCCAGGCCGTTTTTACACCACTTCAAAAATACACAAACAAGGTCATCCTGGTCGTCCTAGCCTATAGTCTCTAGCAACAGCCATCCTACCGAGCGCATTTCCCACTTCGTTCACCATCATCTCTAACCACTAGTCACCAAACTTCCTTCTTACATAAAAGACACTACCCACTTCCTCAACAAACCCAACAACATCGGCTTGTAACACTTGATGTAACATCGCTTTATACGAACATACCCCACAAGGACGGAATCCAAGCTTGCAGTGACTTTCTGGAAAGACGGACAAATCCCGCTATCAAGACTTCAAAACTCTGCGATCTTATTCGGTCATCTTAATCAATAACACTTTCATCTTTAATGGACCACACTATAGCCAAATAAATGGAACTGCGATGGGGACAAAAATGGCCCCCTCTTACGCCAATCGTTTTATGGGAAAGTTTGAACAAGACGCCCTAGCAGCTGCTCCACACTCTTCCCTGATTTGGTGGCGTTACATCGACGATATATTTCTCCTCTGGACACATGGCGAAGATAATCGCATACTTCAATAATCTACATCCTACTATCAAATTTTCTTGCTCCTTTTCCTACAACGAAATCCCTTTCCTCGATGTGAAAGTAATGCTCCTCAACGGCAAATTGGAAACTGACCATTTATGTCAAACCCACAGACAAACATCAGTACCTCCTTAAATCATCCTGCCACCCATCCCACACTAAACAATCTATTCCCTTCAGCATGGCCTTGCGACTGAGAAGAATTTGTTCAACAGATGAGTTGTTCAACACACGCTCTAGTGCACTAACAACACACCTTATGAAGAGAGGATATAAACACCGCCTCGTTAAAGACGCAATAGAAAAAGTACGCCAAATTCCTCGCAGTACAGCACTCGAAACCTCTATCTGTAATTCCATTTGTAATTACATTCAATCCAGCCTTACCGAATATACCTCAAGTCATTTCCAGCAACCTTAACGTTCTTCATATCCTCCTCGTTTGTCGAACCGCCGTTGCAAAAACCTACGTGACATACTGGTCAGGGCCAAACACCGCAGGCAAGCACCTCCGGCTTCGGGATCGTTTTGTCGTCACAGAAATAGGTGCAAGACATGTCCTTTCATTACAGAGGGAACCACATCTTACACTTTTTTCTCTACCAAAGAACAAAGACACATACGACATCACATCACCTGCTCTTCTTCCAATCTCGTTTATATGATACAGTGCACTGAACAAATGCAATGTTCAATATATGGGCGAGACTAAATGTCATCTCAGCGACAGATTTGGTGAGCACAGACGCTCAATCGAAAAAGCCCTCGCAAAACAACACATTGATCAACCAACCGCCGTTTCAGATCACTTTACCCTTCTTGCCCATTCTATGGACAACATAGAACTCGTTCCTCTAGAACTCATCACCTCAAATAGAGATGCATTCGCAAGGCAAGAGAAACCTTTTTAATCTCCAAGGGCAAGACCATTGAATCCTTTGGATTAAACAGACGTGGCGAAATTTGATCTATTTCACACATATTCCCTTTGTATCATTTAAATTTTGTAACCGTTTTATCCATAGTTACTTAGCTTCATTGTAG
>CM042754.1:6541633-6556820 GCA_022496165.2 Catalaphyllia jardinei
TAGACAGAGTAAAATCTATAAGTCATTATTGGGCATTAAAGGGTTAACACGCTGTTAGAAGATGGCAAAACGCGAACTCGTGGTTGAAATGCTGCTAGATGATGGCGAAATGCGATTCTGAATCTCTTTACGGTGGCCAATTCACATTATCAACTCAGTTGATAAAACCAGATTAATTGTTAAATATCGGTTAATAATTCAGGTTCTTCACGGGTCACGCAAAAACCTTCAGGTCGCGAGTCACGAAGATTTTCCTAAATTCACGGAAAATAAAATCAGCTAATCGCGCATCACAGTAGAAACAGTGTTTGAAGAAAGAAAAATCGCGAATGGTTAAGTCAAGGCTCCATATTGCAAATCACATATCTAAGTCACTCTCAATGGATCACTCTAACGATTCGGAGGACTCGCGTCTCAAAATATCGTAGAACAGAGTCAGAATAGAGTGGTAAAATCACGAATATCGGTTAATAATTCAGGTTCTTCACGGGTCACGCAAAACCTTCAGGTCACGAGTCACGAAGAATAATTTTCTAACTTCACGTTTCAAGGAAAATAAATCAGTTGATCACGCATTACGAGAAAGCCCCCGTACGACCCTCTCAAAACAATTTAGCCTGCGTAGCTTGGCAAATGTATGTTGACTAGCACGGGAAACGTCAAGTTCTGTATGTGTTTTAAAAAATGCGTTGGAATGCAATGTTTATCCCGCTGTTTGTGTTATATTCTTAATTAATCAAGCTACGATGGCCTACGAACAAGAGTCGAGTACATGATATATTTGAACTGTAGGGAAAACGGACATATTTTTAGCCATGAGAGATCTTCGCATTATGTACGCAACTTGGATAGTTGCTAAATAAAGCCTGAGGGAAAATTTATCCTTGAATAGCCTTGCATCATTGTTTGCTAGTCTTTCTATTTTTGGCTACGCAGGCAGCAGCATTTTCGTTTGCGGTCCTTTGTTTGTTCGCCTGACCCTACTCCCCAGTCAAACCCGATAAGTAATTTCCATATAAGGTGAACAGGGTATAAACAAATAAAACCTTGCCAATTGATCAGTAGTTCGACACGGGCGGCACACACAGGCAGACAGACACGCTTCATTATCTTCTCGCTTTGTCCAAGGATTTTAGCAGTACCAGTGGAGTGATGTCGTGGAAGTTATTTGTCATTCTTTCTTCAATAACAGACATTCATTTTTTGGATTTCCCATTAAGTAGCAGGTGAACCAGGTTAGTTTAAAGCTTTAATATGTTCTGCTAGCGTACTTGCAAGCTAAGGAGTACCCACTGGAAAATTGGTTGCCGAAACGGGGTTCTTGGTACGCGAAAGAATAATATTTTAGTTCACTCTTCAAAAGGTGTCTTCCTTAAAAAATTGTACTTGTTATAATCCACGATGGTGTCTCGGAGGGTTTGAGTCCCTGGAGGATAAAGCATTTTAATATCTGTAAGCTAAGGAGATTTTTCGTATACGCGTAATCAAAATTATGATGATTAATCTTCAATCAACCTTTTGAAAAGTTCGTAATGGATAATAAGCAGACTATTTTCCCTCTTAATTCTACACACTGGACGTCCTTGTGAGCTTGCCCTGTAATGTGAATAATAACCCAATACAGTGGTAAAATGTATTAAATTATATTGGTCACCTAATCGAACCATGTTCGATCGATTTTAGTTAAATTTTGATCCGAACTTGATATTTGAATTGAGTTAGCTTAATCTTTTGGCTGTAATATTTTTAAACGCTTATATAAGTTTACTGTAGTTTACGTTAAGACTAAGCGGTTTATTTAGAACGTAGGTTAAAATATTGCTTGGAGCGCTTTGTTTATAAACGAAGCTAGGCGTTTTAACCCAAGAAATTCACGTCGTTGAAGTAATGTGATTCTTTCGTTGTAGGGTTTGTAAACATGGCAGAGGGTGGTCTAAAAGGTTCGCGATCCGCCGAAGGTAAGACTGAGATTACATTTAGGCATGGGAAAAGCTGTTTAAAACTTTTTGCATCCAAGTGTTTGTCAGTTCTATCTTTTTAGTACCAACATGCTTAATTGAATTAATCTGTTTATTCTTCATTAGCATATTTATTTAGCACGAGGCCAGGTTTACGCTAATACTCAACAAATAAAGAAGCCTGAGCAGTGTAACACCATGACTATGATAAATTACGACTGGCATTTCAAAACACAAGAGAAATGTAGAAAACACGAGTGCAAGAGAGTGTTTCCTACATTAAATTTTGAGTGTTCTCAAATGTCCGGAGTGTTTTATCACAGTTTATTATATGGCTAGCTCTGCAAGGAGGCAAGATGACCCAAATCACATGCTGTGATTGGCTACCTGAGCGGGCAAGATGGAGCCATCTTGCCCGCTCTGGACTATCTGCTGTATCCTGCAAGAAAAATTTCCTTGAAAGCCACATAATAAATCGAGATAGGATAATGATCGAGTTAGGGGTTGTGTTGAGTTTGAGTTGAGTTTGAGTTGAGTTTAAGTTAAGGTTGAGTCAAGGTTGAGTTAAGATTGAGTTAAGATTGAGTTAAGTACGAGTTCCTTTTTTCGACAAAATAAACAACTTATTAAATATTTAATAGGTGATATCTTGCCAAATTGCCTTAAAAAAACAAATCTTTATCTTTCATCAAAACGTCAGTCGAATAGGAAAACCAGACGAGGAGTGTAAATGTCCAGACATGTTATCTCTGTATGCCAGCTGGAGATCCCTGTACGCTATAAGAAAATACTAACGCAGAAATGGGATCTGATGAAAAATCAGCCATTGCTTAGGACCACTTTTTCATCTTAACAACTTGAATCATGGTATATCACCTACTTTGTGCCGAGGTCGATGAAGTTGGTTTTTCCATATGTTTTTCAGCAAGAGCTAAACAATGTCGATCATGTATCACTTATGCCCGGGGGGGTGGGGTACTCCCATATATGGGCTACATAGGTATGTGCCCCGGGATAGGGTATGGTTTTTGAGGTGCTCAGTCCTTAAATAGGGTATCTTTTTTAACCCTTTTGTTACTGTGTTCCTGGTGTGGTCCTTAGATAGGGTAATTAAATTGTATTATATAATACTGGAGTGTGAAAACGCCATCCTAAACGAATGTTTGTTCTTAAATTTGATGTATCCGTTTAAGTTTTAAGAAAATGATTATGCAACAGCGGTTTAATAGCCTTGAATTGAGTGTCATTTTGCGGGTTTTGGCCTTAAAAGGGTATCAGTTTTCACTTTCTTAGTCCTTAAATAGGGTTAGGGTTCAAGAACCTTCGCGGCACATCCCTATCCAAAATTCACGGGAGTGTCTTCCCTGCCCCCCCCCCTCCCGGGGCACTTATGTTGCGAAAGTGCCACCACCCTTATCAACATAGCGTAAATGTCCAGACATCGTGACGTACAACTTTATCTTTTTTATGTCTATATGCCAGATTCGAGGGTGAACACTGTCTTGTTATTCAGGCTAACCTGATAAGAAAATACTGATGAAGAAAAGGAATCATCAGCCATTGCTGAGGACCACTTCCAGTTATATATATTTTAAGAAGGACCAAAACTTTTGATATGAAGACAGTGGCTCGCAAAACAATCTAAACAGTTTCTACAGGAGAGAGCCTGTGTCTGAGAGGTCTGTAAATTTTACATTTCATTTTACTCCTTTTCTGTAGCCTGCAGAATGGGTAGTTTATTTCCAAACACAAAATACAAAGACATATAGATAAAAATAACTTACGAAATTTACAGTTCGTCACATCTGTTTAAATCATGGGACTCCACGAGTTCCGCTAAATCAAGTCTGGCTTTTGTGATTGAGTCACACGATGAGTGGATAAGTTCAAGTGGGATTACTATCAAGCGGTGGTTATGTGGATGTTAATGTTCGGCAAGAAGGATTAGGTTAACTTTTTTAGTTTAAAAACAAACAATATTTCAGCTGGCCAGACCAGCTTCCTTAAGTTTTTTTAGCAAGTTTTTTTTGCAGGTAGCGAAGCGCAACTCGCGAGCACGAGTGAGCAGGAGGTGCGAAGCGAAAACCAAACAGACTGTTGTAAAGGCTACCTTTCCTTTTAAACCTATTTGATCCTAACCTGTTTGTCTGTGTGTGTGTTTTTTTTAATAAAAAAAAAAAAAACAGGGAAAAAACTGGAAAAATGGTAACTCAATCTTAACTCAACCTTAACTCAAACTCAACTGAAACTCAACTCAGCACCTAACTCGGTAAATAGCCGATCCCTAATAAATCCTTTATTGACCAAGTTTGTTTGGTCAAGATGGCTGGATATATATTGGCCTCGTTCTTTTTTTGCAAGTTTATGGACCTCGACTTTGTCTCGGTCCATAAACACGCAAAAAAGAACTTGGCCAATATCCAGACATCTTGACCTCACACTTGGTCAATGACTCATATGTAATGCATGGCTTAGGCTTCTTCATTTGCTTTATGATATATATTTTACATGTGAAAAAAAAATTAAACACCCTTTTTCTATGTTTCACACTTTGATAAAACATGAGTTTTTTTACCAATCAGAGTACATGCAAGGTCCTATTTTTTATTATAAAGTGACTTAGGTAGCATAAGCTTAGACCAGGTTTACTCCTGCGACTTTCATGGCGAAATGCATGGTTAAAAAGCAGTTTGTTGCTTCAATAACAAGAAACAAAATGCCTCCGAAAAAGAAGGCTACAGGTAGGTTGAGGCACTCCATGGTAGTGTTGTCCATCATGTCTTGTCCCTCCAGGCATTTACTCTGGCCCTGCTGTTGAGGTTTTCAATTGTACTATCGTCATCATCTCCAATGAAGTGTGGGGATATTAATATTGTTTGGATTAATAAATTGGGTTTCTGAGGAATATGGCATTACCCATTATAAAAGTGATTGCCTACACGAGGCCAATTAAGCTAGTGACCATCATCAAATGGCCATAAGTGTGCCTACAACTCAACTGTGACTGGATCAATGTAATCCACCATTTTGTTCTACCACAAAATCAAAAGATTGCATGCAGAAAAACATCAGGATTCGAGAGAAAATCGTTTGCACAAGAAAACTCTCCAAATTCAAAAGATTTCAGATTCAAACTACCCACTTAAAATTCTGGATTCAAAATCTCCAGTGACATGACAAAACCGGGGAGTTTGTATTTCGGATTCATCCACTACTATAAACCTATTCTTAATTATATAACAACTCAATTGTTTATGTCGGTAAGTGCCAGCATTGGTATACATATGTAAGAAAAAGTTCATTTTCTTCCTTATGTTGGTATGTTCATTAAGTCAGGATGCTCACGCTACTGCAATAGCCTGCGTCGCAGACAGTCTAAACCACTGGTATGGACTACACTGGGGATTTTGTGACATCTCCAGCTGCAATCCAGGCTATACCCTCAAATCCCGTTCTGACCGCTTGATGATGTTGTTCTCGGAGGCCCCGAGTTCAACTTCTCAGTTACGCTTGTAAATAGCCAACTGGTCTGCCTCCCGCCAGTTGGGATTCTTAACCTGGTTATGTTTATTTGAATATTAATTTATCATTGTTTGTTTGCATTGGTCCTGAAAAGCCCCGAGGGGGAGTGGCCAATTACGTATATTTTTTTTATTTTTTTTTTTACTGCAAACACAACCCTATAACATCATTGTTATGTCGTTATGTTTATGCTGTTATGTCACTAGTGTGAACTAGGCTTAACAATGTTAGGTCCAAGTGTTTTCCTAACTCCAGTAAATGTGACGTAATATTGGGTTAACAATGTTGAGTTTCCAGCCAGTTTAGGTCAAATCAATCTACTAGGCTCATTTGAGTAATCAAGCACTATCCGTTAAAGAGCAACTTAGGGAGAGCAGCTTTTTTGTGAGGTTGATGTCTGGATCAGTAAAACTTGAGGGTGGTAAAGGCTATGATTTGTGAATGGCCTAATTTTTTTGCCGTGAAATTTGAAATGGCTTCTTTTTGCTCCTGAATCGTGATGTAGTTATTAAGTAGCCATGGACCATGATTTTTCCAAAATGAGAAAAGTATTTAATTCATTGTACTTTTGTCTTCTATTATTTTTGACAGTAATTAACAATATTACATGACCATGACAGGACAATCATCCCTTTGTTGCTTTACCTTTACCTATGAGTTCTTTCTGAATATGATGTAGATTCCTGCAACAGTGAATAGGAGGATGTAGTAGTGGGAGCAACGAAAGCAGTGCCAGATCTTTTTCATGTGCTTAATGAACTCGGTTGTGGTTTCTGCTGCACACAGGACTAGAAGCAGACATGATAAAGGCGTCTAACAAGGCTGTGCTTTGGGCATTAATGTTTCAAATATCACAAGTTACCTAGTATATGTTCATGTCAGAAAATGTCAATCTTTTTGTGAAACCAAAAATGCCGATTTTATTTTCCATGAATTGTTAAAAGAACCAATTTATTTTCCGTGAAACGTGATCTTGACCCCCCCTTTACCACCCTCAAACTTGAGTGAAGTACATGGAATAAAGTACATATTCACTCAATCCACTGGACTGAGTTTGATGTAGTTTAGAATTCAAACTTGAGTCAAACTGTTCTAAGTGATTCACAGCAATCAGTGTTGCCTTTACTGTTTTTCTATTTGTTAAGGTTACCATATACCTTCTGAGGTGGCTCAAGTCAAAGTGATAAATGTAATGTTAGCGCATCTTGTTCAAACAGAAGCTACTTTAATCAATATCTAATTAAAGCTTATAATAGAGCTGGCTATCAAACTATAAGAGTTTTGAATTAAAGTGAAAATTGTTTTATTTTTCATCGTATTGAAATGCGAGAGTCTGAATCTTATTTGAAAGTTTTAAGTAAAAGGGAGTTTGTTCCTTTTTCCTCAGACTTACACAGTAGCTAGACAGGGTAACATCTGAACAACAAAAGGTGTCTGGTAATTGTTATTACCAAATGATAGCTAGCTCAGCTAAGCTGGAGTGAGTTATAGCAGTTAGTTGGGGAAGAGATAATTCACTTGCTTGGTCAGTCACTCAATCAGCCAGTCAATAGGTCATAAACAATATTGTTATATAGCTGGCATTTTTCCCACTACAGCATGCCTATTCATTGGCTAGTTCATGGTCACGTGACATGTAACAATGAAACTGTTTCCTGCCAAATGCCATGAGCGGGCCCAACATTGCGAAAACTATGACGTCAAACGGGAAACAGTTCACTGTTACCCGTGAAATGTTGACCACTGTTGCTGGAATCTCAGCGCGTTTTTTCAAAATTTGCTTTTGTTTTGTTTTGCTATATAAAAAATCACTTAATGACTGGTCCCTTGGGGAACAGTCATTAAGTGTTAACTGTAGTCAGTGGTAATTCTGCTGACTGGTCAGGGTATTTTACAAGAGGGTTGACCTTTTTGAACAGAATGGCTACCAAAGCGATTAAATTATTTTTTGTGTTTGGAGCCTAACAAGTGCCCCCAATTTAAAGACTATTTGGTACGCAACAAAGGTGGTTGTTCAATTTGATCCATCGATAGCCTTGACAGCAGCTTTTAACAACCTCATTCCCAGGGTCTCTCCTCTCTATGGAAGATCTTTGACTCATTTTTACCTAGGAAGGAAACCATGTCTACTGTGTGGGTCTCGTGAACGGAGATAAAATAGTGTTATAGCATTCAGGGCCTTGATAACTGAAAGCCAAAGTCACTTCGAGTGAAGCAAAAGGTTGAAATGATTTACGTAAGATTTTTTGAAGTGTCACCACGCCGATTGCAGAGTGCGAACAGTGATAAAACGGATAGAAGGACTCGCGTTCTGCATTTCGCCGTCGTTTCTGGTAAACTGGATTTACCTTCGACCAAAAGGAGGCAAGTCAAGGAAAAAGATAATTTTTATTATGTCAATAAATGAGTGTACATGACTCCAACGGACAATTGTGCACTCTTTTTATCAGTTCGTTCACTGAAAGACTTTCTCAAACTCTCGATCTTTCTTTGCTTCACGTGCGGTGTTTCTGAGGAGCGCTTTATGCCGTGTTAGGAGAAACGGAAATTGTAAGTAGCATGGAGTCGTTTGACTGTGTTATAGCATATTTTTATAAGTCATAGGTCTGCAAGGTTTCCGATGTTAATTGCACCTTGCTTCTCATGGTTTGACACCTCTGTAATTTGCCATGCCGTGCTTATGCTTTGTTTAGGCTCATTTCTACTAGTTGCAAGATATGTTTCAAGGCTCTAAAGGGACAAAGATTAAACTATTCTGTGAAAATAATGCTTACTTTGATTCTATATTAGCTTATATTGTGACACCGGTACCGGATATTTGATTTGAACTGCAAACACAGTGTTTCTACAGTGTGTTGCTTCTAAATCACGAATATCATATTTATCTTGGTCCAGGTTTTATTCAGAGACTGCCGTAGCTCTACTTCGAGAAAGATATACGTTTTTCTAGAAGCATTGTGTTTTTTGCATCGATTTGGTTGAGTGCATTCAAAGGAAGAACCGATTCTGAAATGATGAAATTGGGCTGCTCGACGTCCACAGTTTAGATTATTATGACCGGACTTTCTATAAATGCATCGAGTAAGACGGCAACAACATCAAATGATCATGGTAAGTTGCCTCGAGACATGCTCGCTTAACCTTTAGATAAACGTTGGAATAGATACTATTCGAATTTTCAGCCTGAAGGCTAAGTATTATTAACCACGTCACCCTGGGTAATGTCAGTCGCAGCACATCGCAATACTTAGTTGAATTCGATGAAGCCCAAACGCGACCAATTGCCTGATTACAGAGGACCCCTCCCTGATGTTTTCAATTGTCAAAGTGGCACATGACCAGTGTGTGCCAGGGTCTCTCCTCGCTCGCTCCAGGGGGCGGTAAGAGGAGAGACCCTGGGAACGAGGTTGAACTTTTAATAAACTTTACCAAAAATTATGTACTTGGGGGTTTCACTTGAGAAGTGTTTTCTTCTGCAATGCAAAGAATTATTTCAAATTTCAATTTTTTCTCATTTGTTTTATATAATTCCCTTTTACTTTTATTGTTTGAACATTTTTTTCTGCGTAAAATTTAATGCAAATCATCCCTTAGTAGCTTGGAAAAGCAAAAACAAAGAAAAAAGAAAAAAGACTTCCAATTCTTGGTTTTTCCTTCTGTGGTTTTAGTTTCATCATATAAAAGGTCCAATAGGAACTTGACGTTTCACAACATTTTAGCTCAACAGGGCTCTTATTGCAATAGAGCATGTTTGAATTTCTAAGCTTTTGCTTTGCGTGACATGAAAACTGGCGGCTCGAGAAAGCTGTCATGTAGGTCAAAAGATGAGTTGTCGCTTTAGTTTCTTCTAACTAAACAGTGCTTGCACTAAAAGAAACATTTATTTTAATGTGTCAGATCTCTAGGGGAATAATTTTTCATTTCATTGGCAAAACTCAGTCAGATGTTTCTGTTACTTGACGGCTGCCATGTTTGTGTCCCTCCAAAGGGCACAAACATGACATCTCCATACAAAGCTTTATAAATTTGGGTGACACACTTCTGCAAATAACATGCAGATTAAAAACAGCAGAGACCTGATTCTTGGCGAGGTTGTTTATATATCAATCGTCTATGGTATTCCAGATTCTCAACTTTGTTCATTGAATGGTTACGAGTTTTAGTTTTGATCATGTGACTGGTGAAAACCAAGAATACCCTGACTGAAACCTTATCACTGCACTGCCCAGCCACAATAATTCATTTAGTCATAAGGGAAGAAGGTCATACAGGGGGTCTCTGGCATTCACAAATGGAAAAAATAGAGGATCACTGATCACGGATATAAAAATTTTGTTGTCCCAAATCACAAAAATAAGCAACAAAGAGACTCTTTTTAATGACCTGTTGTTAGAATAGAAACAGTGTTTGAAGAAAGCAAAATTGTGAATGGCTAAGTCAAGGCTCCATATTGCAAATCACATACCTGCAGTAAGTCACTCTTGATGGGTGACTCTAACCATTCAGGGGACTTGCATCTCAAAATCATGCAGAATAGGGTGTTAAAATCATAATATCATTTAAAAACTCAGGTTCTTCATGGGTCACGCTAAACCTTCAGGTCACCATTTACGAAGAGTAATTTCCTGAATTCACACTTCACGGAAAATTAAACCACCCAGTCACACATCAAAAGAAAACCCCTTACAACCCTCAGGGAGTACAACTATTAATTCGTCACAGTTTGGTTGAAACCGCTGATTGATTAATGATTACTGCGTGCATAAAACGTTAGCACAGCAAGCTATTGAGAATCGTAATGGTTGTTGTTTTCTGCTGGAAATCATTCAATATGCTCACCAAATGACTTAGTTCACTGGATAAGTTTTTCATTCTCACTTTTCACTGAGATGACAGGAGATCGCTCGGGGCATACTAATACTTGTGCACATAAAGGTCGATTACAAAGTGCATGGTTTGTTCTAAAACTTCAGTGATTCGCCACTTTGGTTATTCTGGGGCCTGCATGCTTCTGTGCGAGTAATTTCCATCCCTTGATTCAATGTTTTTTTTAGTGCAATGAAAGAGTGAAGATGTTTGTAATAACTCAAGTCCTTAGGACTGAAACCTCAGTATCAGAATAGCCCTCTGCTTGATGCACATTCAGTGTTTTGTTAGAACTGATTACAGTTGTAACGATCAAAACATCTCTTGACAAGTGTTCCACCTACATGTCAATAAACTTATTATAAAGATTATCTGTAAATTAATGCTTTTGCTGTTAAATACATGCTGTCTTACACAGCCTTGAAAATTTCCTTGAAATCTTTCAGGGTGTGCAGTTCCTATTTTTTCCCATCTTTTGAGTAGATTGCTATTTTCTCCTAGTTTTTAATGAAATCTACTGTTTTTCTTTTTTTTTTTGCTGATTAAACATGTGTTACAAAATTGAAAATGTATTTATAGCCTTGTGACTTTAACAAGAATGTAAGAACAGTAATAATATTCATTTCTTTGTTGTTAATGTTGCTTATTGGATTTCTGTTGAGTGTTCATAGCTTAGATGTACTGTTTCCATAATTTTCGACAATTTTCTACAGCACTACTATATCTAGTGATATAAATGTAGTTCATGCGGTAAAGGCAACTGCCAGATAATGTTCTGCATAAACCCACTGAAAATACACTCAAGTGTCCGTACATGTTCTTATGCTGAACCCTTGCTCACTTATATTTTTTTATGATCAACTTCGAAACTGGAAGACATGAGCACTTGTGTCATGAAGTTGGCGTTCATACATTATAGATTACAAACAAGCAACATATCCCTCCAGCATTGATGCTAACCTTTAGAGACCTTTAACATAATATAACTATTGTAGTGATGGGGTAGGGATTAGTAGTTATGTGACTTACAGGTGTTCACCTCCATTTGCAGGCTTGGACAAACCAGGGAAGCCAGGAAAGCTGTCATCTGACCTTTTAAACAAGTTTGAGTCAGATCCTTCTTTGAGTGGTCCTCAGCCATCAACTGTAGGTCATTCTAGACTGAGTGCACAGTCTTTTACATCAAGTTCTGAGGAAATTGCAACATCGCAAGAAAATGTTAAATCAACAAGTGCAACTGTCCAAATCAAAATCCCTGATCAAAGTGAAGATCATCTCTCTCCCAGTAGTGGTGATGAAGACATGCTTTCTGATGAAGAACCAGGGAAAGATAAGAAGAAGAAGAAGCGGAAATACAGATGGAAGTGGAGTCCTTTCAAGAAAATGAAGAAACTCTTCAGGAGAAAGAAAAGTCCCACAAGAGTGAAATCATGTGAGGAACTTCCAAGAGAACATTACAAACCAAGTTATATGGCATCTGAACAAGAGGGTGATGACTCCCTAAGACATAGGACAAAATCAGAACCTTCTCTTGTGGAAACAAAGATCAAGGGTCCACTTCCTGCCATTGAAGTGTATGAAAGAAGGAATACTGTTGATAGTCCTGTACAAAGGACAAAGAATGAGTCTTCAAGGCAGGTAACCAACTGAATGTAACTTGATATTAAATATGTGATTTGCTATAGTGACTTCAATGGGGAAGGAGAGTAATCTTCATTGGGGTGGGGTTGGGAATATAGAAATTATGTGTATCAAGCTTACCTTTTTTGTATCAAAGTATGTGATCTGCAATTAGGGTACAAAGAGGCAGCAGAGGAGGAGGCGGCATGGCAGAGTGATCAGCACATCTGACTCATGATCCAGTGGTCCTAGGCTTGAACCCAGCTCTGACCACTACCTGGATTTGTTTTACGATAGCCCTGAGTTCAGATCGTTGGCTGCTCTTATTAATAGCCAACTGGTTTGCTTTTGGCCAGTTGGGATTCTTTTTTTTATTTTACTTAAAGTTCCCAGTGTTGTGGTCTGGCCTTGTCTCATGGGTTGGTGCTTGACATAGGTTAACCTCATTGTGTCTTTTTCCATTGGACTGAATTGTCGAAGAAAATTTGCTATGTCTATACCTCAGTTTAGACTTCTAAAAGTTGTACATGTCTCTAATACCTGATCTCAGCAAATCAGGAATGGTTCAGATTAATTTTGCATAACCTTTTGAGATGGGCTTCTAATTCCCAGTTTTAATGGGGAGAAATTAGTTTACACAATAAAAGGAATTGACAAATACTTGAGAAAAAAATTGTTTCAGGTAAGTGTGATGCAGATTTTGTCTCGGCAAAGAGATTCTTCAGAGACCTTTTAAAATTAACCAGCAAACTTGTTGAGTATTGTTCTCAAAGTCCTGTTCACAAATTCTAGATATTAGCAGTCTGGCTGACTCTCTTGGCTGAGATGAAAATTATGCTGAGCCAGACTTGCCACATATTATTTTTTCACATCGTATAAATGAACTTGTGAATGTGCAGCTGGGAATCCTTCTGCTTCAGAGCCCTGGCCAGACTGCTAATATCTTGACTTTGAACGTGATGTTCAATGAGTTTGCTGTTAAATTCTGAAGGGTCTGCGAAGAGTCTCTTGGCCGAGACAAAACGCTCTATCAGAAAATAAGTTTATGTGGCCTATTGTATTGCGTTTAAGGTTTTATCAGGGACTGAACTGTCCTTCTTGTGAGTTGTGCTTTGGAAGATTTTACTAGTTTGGAAGCTAAAAATCCTAGTTGTGACTGACTCTTGTGTGGAACAACACCCCCCAAGGGGTTTCCCTTTGACGAGTAAAATCGTCTGGCATTCCCAAGAGGTCTCCCTTTGACGAGTAAAATCGTCTGGCGTTAGACAGTGTAAAATCGTTTGACGTGAGACAGAGTAAAATCTATAAGTCACCCTTGGGGAGTAAAGGGTTGACATAACATACAGGTGTAGCATAAACTTTTTGTTCTTTCAGGCCTTAGGCGGACTGTTGAAAAATGTGAAAGCGCAAGGCAAAAGTCAAGACAGCATCAGTGAAGAGCCTGCCATGTCTTCAGATGAACGAGAAAGCCAAGCAGGATCCATGACTACAAGCCTGGATTGGACTATGATCAGTTCTGATAGTGGCACTGAAGGTACAGCTTCACCTCATAACCATTTACTGCAGTTTATCCAACTTGCAGGATTGACTTACCTATTTGCATCTTGTTAAATACCCATAATGTCCACTAGCCTTTTCTGTTCAAAAGAGTATGATTCTATTAGTCTTCACTGTGTAACTGTGAACTTGTCATTAATGTGGGCATGCAACGGCCCTAAAACAGGGTTGTTATATTTTATTCTTCATGTGCTACAGGCAGTCGACACAAGAATCCTGTGAACCAATGTTTAAACGTACCGTTATGGAAGGGAGATAACTAGGCTTAAAACCAGGCTTTGGTGAAAGTGAACTTCCATAACTCTTTATGAGATCTACACGATTGTGTTTCTTGTCAGTGAAGGTTTACTGGGGTAGGCACCTCGCAAAGAAAGCAATCAATCCTCTCGGTGATGTGTAACATATATAATCTGTAATTGATTTGTAGCTGCTGTCAGTTTTGAAAGTCTGCCAAGGGCTTCATCATTAGAGGGATTACAAGCCGCGCATGACAGGATTAAAATAGCACCAAAACACCGCAGACCACCCACTAGAGCTCACCCCAACAGCACATCCGTGAACATCAAAAGAAATCCTATAAAACCACATAGGAGGTCCAAGACTGATCCAAAAGACCTATCTGCTGAAACCAGTGTAAAAACTGAATGTAATGAAGAACTGGCTAGTAAAAGAAACTCAGATATTGTTAATGCAACTATATTTGAGGCTTTGGAAAGCAGTGAAGAGCAAAATAAGGAGAAAGTTCTTGCTGATATGAAAGCTAAAGCCAGTGCCATTCTGGGGAATGTACAGGAATCTCCAAAAGTGAGTGAACGATCAGAAATTGGTATAAACACAAGTGATCAAGTGGTACCCGAGATAGTGCAGGAAAAGGATGATCATACCCAAGCTGAAGGAAAGGAGAACAAAGAAAGCACTGAACAACATGTCAAAGAGTTGGATGAAAGTGAAATGGATCATAAGGACAACGTTGTTATCAATAAAGAGAATGAAGATGTCCAGCCGCCCAAACCAGACGTCCAGATGGAAAACAAAGAAGAATCGAAAGCTAAAGAGACGATTCTTAAAGAACTCAATGTTAAGAAAGATGCAATTAGACCTATGCTGGACATGAGAAGAAGGTCACTCGGCAAGAACTTTGGGAAAAACAGCCCACCTATGAAGCCACCAATGCCAAATCGATTCTCCCTAGACAGCATTGAACAAAGCATTGACGACCCAGAAGGAAAAAATACTACTGTTCTGGAACTTAGAAAAGTAGCTGAAAAGGAGAAATCAGCTACAACTGGAAGTGTTCATGAAGAAAAAAGCAATGATGCGCAGAGTTCAGGCAAGAAGATGACTCCTGTAGATGACAGCAAACTGCATTCCAAAGTTTCCACACCTTCCTTGCTGTTCAAGAGTTCGGATGCAGACAAGAAACCCAGTGGAACAAAACTGAAAGATAAACCTACAGAACAAGGTAACACTTCAAGTCAACCTGACTGGATAAAACTGGCCACCAAGAAAAGCGAGCGGCTCTCACAGCTGCTCGATAGTAAAGACATTGAGGTAACCCATGCACTCTATGTTTATCATTAGCAATGTTTTAGTTAATATACTTCTAGACCAAGCCCTGTCGTAATTTTTGATATCCCGCAATAAATTCTTGACATCCCAACAGG
>CM042754.1:6563237-6574783 GCA_022496165.2 Catalaphyllia jardinei
TAAGCTTATTGCTTAAATATTGATTACCATTTTTTCAGTCTGGAATAATTTATTTTTAGTGATGGTCTATTTTAAGAGCTGGACCGGTCACGATCACATTTTTGGCCAATTAGATTCAAGGAAGTCAGATTCCGGCCTGCTCAGATGCTTGGAAAAAAAAATCTTTCGTGCTCAAGTTTTATTTAACAAGACAGATGGAAAGAATTTCTTTCTTTTAACCAACTTTTATTTTGTGGGTCTTGCCCTTCATCAACGTCCATCCTGTAAAGAAAAGTTTGCTTCAATCAGTTCTCTGCTCCGAATATGTGACCATTTACAAAACCCTTTTCTTAATGTAGTAATACTCTAAGAAATTTTACTCTAAGTAATCACTATTGCAGTACTCATTCACAATACAGTTCGATACAGTTGTATAACGTTGCAGTTTTTCACTTCCTAACAGGTCACTAATTCACATCAGCTGAGCGAGTATATCTGTGACTTTGCAAAATTTCTTTTACTGCAGTTATGGTATCCTGATCTCTACCTACAAACAAGTCGCATGTGACTTAAAACTACACTTTGCAGAAAATTAAGTCTTCGCCGTTTTGTTTCGTTCATTGTTACATAAACATGTTAATTTACTTTTATAACTCATATAAACATTCATTGGCAGTATCTGGCCCAGAAATTGGGATGTAGATGTCAAGAAAGCTCCGTAATATTAAATTCTTAATAGAGTACGATAGACTGCCGTCTGAGTGAGTGGAGTGTAGTGGAGCTGGAATTGTATACGAGATGAAAAATTGTCTTACAGTTGGGTCGAGCTACGTCAAGCGTAATAGAGTAAGCTCGTTTGACGTCGCGGTGAGTTGGGTCGGGTTGGGTTGAGATTAATAGTTCACGGTTGACTGCCATGGAAATGAGTCGAGTCTAGCCAAGCTGGATTTGTATGTGAGATTAAAAATATTCTTACATGCAGTTCGGTCGAGCTGCGTAGAGCTTAACAGGGTAACCTCGTGTAAGGTCGAGTTGAGTCGAGTTGGGTCTAGCTTAATAGAGCTAAAGTAGGTCGACTGTCCTCGAAGTTAGTCGAGTCCAGTCGAGCTGTATTGGTATAGGAAATGAAAAATTGATCTAGAGTTGTGTCGAGTTGTGAAGAGCTAAAATAGTATGGTCAACTGCCGTCGAAAGGAATCGAGTCTAGTCAAGCTGTAATCATATAGGAGATGAAAAATTGTCTTAGAGTTGGGTTGAACTGCGTCCAGCTTAATTGGGTAAGCTCATGTGCCATCGAGGTGAGTTGGGTCAAGCTGGGTCGAGCTTAATAGTAGGGTCGACTGCCTTCAAAATGAGTCAAGTGTGGTCGAGCTGTAATGGTATAGGAGATGCAAAAAATGTCTTAGAGTTGGGTCGAGCTGCTTCAAGCTCAATCGAGTAACAAAAAGCTGGTATGCCGTCGAGGTGAGTTGGGTCGAGCTTAATAGAATACTGTTGACTGTGTCGAAGTGAGCCGAGTCTAGGCGAGCTGTAATGGTATGAGAAATGAAAAATTGTTTTATATTTTAGTCGAGTTGGGTAGAGCTAAACTATAGGAAGCTGTTGTGCAGTGGAGGTGAGTTCGGTGAGTTACGTTGAGTTTCGTCGAAAGTATTGAGTAGAGCGAGCTAGTGTGCAGTTGAGATAAGTAGAGTGGAGTTGAGTTGTTTTGGCATATTAGGGTTTGACTTCAGTAGAGCTAAATAGAGTATAAGGTTTGTGAAGTAGAGGTGAGTGGAGTATAGGGGAGTGTAGTATAGAAGAGTTTGTTAAAATTAAGTTGAGTTCTCTAAAGGTGTACGGAAGTAGTAAGTTTGGCCTCATTTCCCGTCCGCAAAGAGTGGTTTCGCACGGGATGAGAGTTGATTCACACAGAGTATAAATTAGTTTCCCCCATGGATTAAAGGTATTGGTGTGGGTATTTGTGTTTATATATATTTCACAGTGTGTATATGTGTATGTATATTACTTTAGTAAAAAGACATATGCGGAAAGGAATTGCAGCTTTAACGCAAATACAAGGTTATAGAATTTTAAAGCTAAACTTGTTGACAAGCAACATGCTAGTATTGATTTATAAGGATTTGAGCTTAAAGGATTCGCTTTGCACTATTAGGATACCTTCAAGCACTTACATACCCACTTTAACGTAGAGTACTACAAAAACCTGAAAAAAGAGAGAATTTTCTATATGTGAAAAAGAGTCGAGGTAGTCGAGGGCAAGAAAAACTCCACCAATATTTTCTATCCAATTTCGTGCCAGGTATACATGTGAGTTGTTTATTTCTTGACTCTATTCAGGATTGAAGTAGTTGATAACTACAGTACCTAAGAACTGTTTTGTTGTACTTACCATCCCACTGGACCCATCTCTTCTGCTCTTGATTTAGCTCTTTTTGCCTCCTGTAAAAGCTCCTCTTGGGCTAGCCTATAACATTAAATTATATCCCATAACAATATTATTAATAAGCCCTTAAATTTGAGTCATTTCTATAAAGTGTCAGGATAAAATAAATTAATGCTGTTCCTTTTCATATATTGCCAAAGACCAAGGAGATGACATTTCTTTTCAGAGTTAAGTAGAATTTTTAATCACTAGTACAGGGGAATCCTCATTTTTTTAAACCTCCTGATAACTTGAACCAAAATTCATCTCCATCCCTTCAGTGGAACACTAATTTTACAGCCGATTTCTCAAACTATCCGATTTTTCAAATCAATTTTTGTTCCCCTTGAAGATTTGAAAAATATTGGGTTTCCACTGTATACATAATAATATTAAACATGAGAGAAAGTGTTTCATTGATTGGGATATCCAAACACTGAGAAGAGAGTTCAAAATAAGACATGCAGTAGAGTATTTATGACAATAACATTTGAGGTGTTTGGATAGCCATTGACACAACGTGACAAGTGTTTGATATACCTTCTCAAATAAAACAAAATTTAATGTGTAAACAGAGAAGTAAAATCGTCGAAATCTATGCTAATTATGACCAGGTATCCAAAACCCCCCTCAACGTTACCATGTGATTTCCTTGTTTTAACGTGAATTATTACATTAAATGAGTTTGAAAAATATATCGCTATTGGCCATTATTTGTTCAGTGGCTGGAGGTCATCCACATAATGTCAACATTTTCTAGTTTCTCCTATGAACCATTGTAAAAGCAAAAAACCATCAACTATACAGTCATAAACTAATCAATTGAAGACCTCATGATCCACAATGGTTCCTTTGGAGTGATCTGGATCAGTGATCCAAAATCTATCTGGTTGCATCAAAGGAACCGGTCAATCCTTGGCCAGAGTGGATTCATCAGTTCCTTTCAGGCCTTCTGATATTACGCGATGGTGCGATTTCGCACAATCGACCTCAAATCTCATCCGATCGCACAGTTCACAAAAAATCGCATAATTTACTAAAGATCGCACATTATTCACAAAATCAACTATAAATAAACAATTTTCTTAAAAAGTCCCACATAAACACGCCTTTTTAAAGATGGTTTACCTTAAAAAAGCCTAAAAAATGTCTGTCACCTTCGATTTCGTAAACATTCGAAGTTCATGACGTCAAAATGTGGTAAGAACATCAGTGAACATCATAAGAACATCAGCTACGCGTCATGTGCCACTTTTTCGTTCTTACCGCATTTTGACGTCATCTGTGATCTATTACTGAACAGACGCGCGGCAACATGGAATCTATAGGGAAGATATTTGTTTAAAAACATTGTTTTTGTTATTTCAATGATCAAAACGTTAAACAAAAGAACTCTTTGTTTCACCAGCCAATAGTTCCCTGGTTGGCATATTAATAACAATACTTGACGTGACTGATATCTTTGCTATTTGTTAAATAGATCATCGATAGAAACACTCTATTGTTTAAAGAGTACCTCGACACTTATTTTGAGAGGTTGAACCACAAACAGAGTGGGGTTATAAGTGACCTGTTTGTGTTCAGTGAAGATTAACCAACACGATAGCCTCCGTCTTAAAAAATATCCAGGAAAATTTCCCTTGGACACATCTTTTTTTTTTTGGAAAAAACGTTTTTCGCCGTGAGCACGGGCAGATGAAATATCCATGCTTATTCAATGTCGGCCGACTTTTAGAAAGTGAGAAGTCCCCCGACATTTGTTGTAGGCAAACTGTTAGCCTTACCTTTCTAATTCCTTGTTATCCATTGCATGTGAAACGGAATTTCTCTCGAAAAAGTATGCTACACACAACTCCCTACGAAATTGACATGAAATTAAATAAACCGGAAAAAATTTAGATTACGACTTACGAGACATAGCGAATTATGCTTACATGAAGTTAAGGCTGCTGGACGCATGCAGGCTCGTTGAATTCAGCGCTCGGAACGACGCTCGGAACGCCTGTCATTTCTTGTGTTTTCTCTTTGGTTAATAGGTTTTATAGTTTAATACGTGTAGCGCTCGTTGACATGTCGTTTTTCGGTGCAACTAGTCAACCTTCCACCGGTATGGGGTTTAGATTTGGAACTCCATCAAGTACAGCTACAGGGTTTGGTGCTTTTGGGGCGAGCCAGGTGGGAACCGCAACCAATAAACCCGTATTTGGCACAACGAGTCTTGGTACCGGCTTTGGAGCAACAACTACAACAGCGGCTACTGGAACGGCGTTTGGCTTTGGCGCTAAGACAACTGCATCTTCCTCTTTTGGTGGGTGGTTAAATTACGTTTAAATAATTGTTTATTAGTCTTACTTAATGTCGTATTAAGCCCATACAGGGCGTGAACAATCGATGAAACCAATGATCGGAAAATCAATCGCTCAATCGATGACAATCGATGCCAATTAATCGATTGATACCGATAATCAATGAACAATCGATGCCCAGGTTTTTTGTGATTATCGATTTCATCGATTATCAATTTTTATTGATTATCAATGCCAATCGATCAGTTAATTGACATCGATTGTCATCGATTGGTTATCATTTTTTATGCGTTTTATTTTCAGTCAAGATTTCCAAAAACACGGTCTTTATGCATTTTAACCCCTTCAGTGCCAAGGGGTTTCCCTTTGACGAGTAAAATCGTCTGGCGTTAGACAGAGTAAAATCTATAAGTACGTCCTTGGCACTGAAGGGGTTAATGATGAAGCTGCGATAAAACTTTAATTTTTTCACAACGGTGATTGATACATCATGGAGAACATGGGCATACGATTTTATAAAATTAGGGATCAAATTGATGAATTGTGATGAAAATGTGATCAAAGAAGGTTAATGGTCGTCACTTTAAAATTGAACACCATCCAATGTAATGCTGGCGTCATATTAAAAACATTAAAAATCATCTTAAAACACTAACATTAGTTATGATTTGCCTTTTAAACTGTATATTGAACTGTAACATAAAAACGGCAGTTTAAACGCCTTGAAAAAGAAGGTCCCCCAAAGGGTCTGGCGGCTAGAAGGCTTGTGCATTAGTTGCAGTAGCCAAAGGTAGCACAAAAAGTGTCTATAGGATACTGGTCACCACAAAAGGAACGTACATTTACTTGTGCAAACATAGAACAAGTCAATAGCATCATCAATAACGCAAGAAACGAGGAAAAGAAACAATAACAGGTGGATCAATCTTTCTTTCTTTTCATCAAAATAATATAGAATTTGTGTTGGTCGTACAACACGTTGGACACGACGAAACGACGAAGAAGTAGACGTAGAGTTGACAAACAGTGACAGACAAGTAATAAAATGATTGCTGAAGCCTATCCAAGTTGTTTCAGGTTTATTTTATTACAATTCAGTATAATTACATCACCCACCATTCAGAGCTGACTTGTCCCCAAGTGTCTCTCCATCACCAGACTAAGAGACGACTGGGGAAGATGTCAGCATTCTCGCGAAACGTCTGGATATCTTTAACACCTAACATGACACTTCACTGTTCTCAGAAATTTTACACGGATAAATCAGACAATAATGATTTCATCTTCCATGGTGTGTTGGACAGGACCTGTTGGAAAAATAGGAAATAGTGGAAATATAAGTTGCGACCACTTTTGTGTGATTATCGAATGTCATCGATTGATTTTCCGATCATCGTTTCATCGATTGTTCACGCCCTGATACATATTCCTGAAAGTCATCTATCCTCTTATCAACAATTATTATGATTACACACCACATGTTTTTTCTCTGCCACAAATATATAGGCCTGTATCATGTTTCTATATCATCTTTTCCATGATTTACAAGCCAGTGAGACCCTCCAAAAATTAATTTGAATGAATTAGACAATAGATTAGTAAATACCTTTTTCAGCTTTTTATATGATTAAAAAGACTGCTGTAGTAATTTATGAAAGTGTACCTACTTACATGTACATATTTAATAATTATGTGAACATCTGAAGTTACCATGTTTTGTTTATGATCATGGACTAATCGATTTAAGTTGCTAGTTTCATAGTTGGTTCCCCCACTTTTTCCCCTTCTATGATTAATTAAGAGTGCATTCATTTGTTTCTTGTTCCCCTTATCCCATGCTAGAAGCCTTTTAGTTGGATCTCAATTTTACCATTAGTGCAAATCAATCTGATTGCAAAATAATATTTCCCACAAATTTCAATGGGTTATTTTTATTCAATCAATCAATCAATCAATCAATCTTTATTTAAAGAGGGTGACACTTTATAGATAAAAAACTAATGAATTGGTGGCCCTCTATAATTACAATTTAAAGAACCTATCATAATTAATAACCTAATAAAGAATTTATTTAAAACCTAATAATTATTATATATAATAATTATTGTTATGTGTAGTCCTAAAAATAATCTTTTATACACTGTGATTTTTAATTATTAAAAATCGCAACATACAAAAGATTAAGATCTATTAGGACTACCTTTGGAACCTGGAGTTTCAAGCTTTTGTTTCATTATTGCATGACTGCATTAATTTTGTGATGTCTTCTTTGATGAGTTGTGATAAGCTTGCAAAACTTAAGGAGCCAAAACTTCATGACAGGCTTCATTTTTGCATAGCTTCTCTTGCCTCAAGCAAATTAATAGCAAAACATTGTCAATTTTGAGTTGATTGAATGCATGACTGCCCTTACCACTAAGGTCAAATCTTCATAAAAATAATTATTTCTTCTGATTCTACATTTTATTAGCTTAATGGTGATATACATGATTTTCTATGGTTTTGTTAAAATCAATGCAAATACAAAATGGGTGATTCCAGAAAATATCCATACCATACCATGGGTACCATCTTGGAATTCGGAGGGAGAGGGGGGTTCTTGTATTCTTAAATAAACCTTAACAAAGCATCTACCGTAGTTGCCCATTTGCCTGACTGAAAATTTTGAGCAGAACTTTCCTGGAAGGGGAAAAAGTGCAAGTTTTCCATTTGGTGGAAGTTTTAGGCAGGCAAACAGGAGTTCCAAAGGGTCTCTAAAAACTAGGAAATTCCAGAGGTGAGCAGGGGTTTAAAATTATTTTGGAATTAGGAGGGCATGAGGGCAGTAGAGCATTTTGGAATTTTCTGAAGGCAAGGGGAGGGGGAGGGGGAGGGGGGGTTAAAATGTTCCTGCTGGTAGGGTATGGACACTCCTGGAGGTCTACAAATACAGTGACCTTAGAGCCAGTCATAATGATTACAACATGTTGCTTGCATGTAATCACTGGTTCCTTACTTTCCTACATTACTACAGTGGCCTTTTTATTGCTGAGGCCAAGGAATACATCAGAGTACTTGATTTACCGGTATGAAGTGTCTGATTTAAGCTTTGTTTGTTTGAAAGGTTTTGGTACAGCAATTTCCAGTTCAGCCCCGTTACTTGGAGGAACTCTTACTACTGGTTTTGGAGCAACTCAGGGGCTTGGTAGCTCCACCTTTGGTCAGCAACCCACTACAGGTACAATTTTTACTAATTAAAATAAAAGGTGCTAATTATCATTATCTTACTGCATCTGCATCTTGTTTTATACCGTACTTGGCACTTATGCGCTTCTGAAAACCACCATTAATCCAATACAAAGCAAGTATTAACATTGAGCAGTTCACAGCATTATTTTGAGGACTTTCTGTTTTGTTATCAGGTTTGTTTTCACAGCAGAGAACCCAGCCAGCAGCACCTGCAGGCCAACAGGCTGCACCCCTGACATTGTTAGCGGCCGCTTTATCTCAGCCTCAGATATACGGTGATGAGAGAGATGGTATTATTGCTAAGTTGAATCAACTGCAGGCATACTGGGGAACCGGCAAAGGGTTCTACAACCAACAAGGAGCAGTTGATTTTACACCGCAAAATCCATTTTGTCGTTTTAAAGTAAGTTGAACACATGCATGACCAAGGAAATTTAGATCTGGTGATAACAGAAATTCATAACAAGAAAATTAAATTGCCTAGTATTGTACACAACATGGCTAACCTATTACAAAATACAATGTAGGGCAGATAGTTTTAATGAGATTAGAAAAAAATTGCAGAACGAACTGTCGGGAAGGAGTGAGTAATTTCTGATTTTTAAAATTAATATGGAAAACCAACAGAAAATTTATCTTAGTTTTCATCTGATAAGCAGCGTGATTAACATCGGAAATGTTTTCTCACACATCACCCTCAAATTTTCCAGATGTGGTTTGTTTTTTTTTACACCCTCCTAAAGTTTGATATTCTGGATGCAGGCGTTTCCTTCCACTAAAGAGCCCATAGCTTGAAACGGAAGCGAAATTAAATAAAGCCCAACACCTTTTTCTCGAAGAAGGTAACCTGGAACATACCTGCCGATTTTCAGCCAATTCTGTTGGAAGAAGGAACTTAAAATGTTCATCCTTGCAGTTTTATTTTATCGAGAAAAAGACGAAAAACCTTTTATGAGATTGGTATGATTAGGTGTCAAAAATCCCCTCTACACTGACAGATGTTGGCATGGGTCAGTTTACCACAACAATGGATCATGACAACTTGAAATAAACAGACGTTTACGTTGCAGTGAAATTGTCCGTAAGCGAAAAACTACTAAGAGCTTTAAACAGGTTTGTATTTAAACTGCTGTGATTATTTCTATTACTAAGAAGATTTCGTTGGCGGCGTTGGTATTATGTTGTTTGAGTTGAGACTTTGTTCTCCAGACATTTTTTGAAACCATGCCTCGTGAAGCCAAAATGAGGAAGTCTCGAGTTCTACATTGTCTTCATCTACATCTGTGCTTGACTAGCCTCTCGCTGTGAAAGTTTCGGAATTGTGTCAATTCTCCAGCAATTTCATGCGACTAGCACTTGTTGTATTTTGACTTTCAGCTTCATTGGCAGGACTAGCTAGTGTCCTCGAGTTCTTTTTTCTTAATCTTAGTTTAAAACAATGCGACCCATGGTCGCTCAGATCAGGAGCCAAAGATCTTGTTCAACGCTGAACCTGCTGGTTCCACTGGATTGTCGCCTCTTCGGCTTCTTCGGAGACAAAAATGGACAACAAGTTTTCTTGTGGGTTTTCATCCTGACATAAACAAAATTTGACAAGAACAAAAGCTAACTTGTGATGAAACAACCAGATTGAGAACAGTTCGCCTGCACAAATAAAATATCACACTGCAATTTGCATTACAAGTGACAACTGGTGGTTAATTTTAACTAGAGGTGCCAATGCACTGTAAGAGGTTTAATGAGATTCAAATAGTTTTCTCTTTATCATAAAAAGTAAAAAAAAATTTTTTCACCATTCTTTTAGCAAAGTCTTCCCCGTATTGAACAGCGAAAAAAGGATTTTCCCATTTTGCATAAAAATCCACCTACCATGATACCTTAAAAACACTATGCTTAAAACTTGCTAGTGAGCCATTATTTCTAATATTGGCATTCATGCAATTCCGGTCCTTTATAGTCCTAATGGTGGAAGTATGACTTCCCTCTGTTTGGATTTGGGGTTTGGATGCACTTGACATTTTAGAGACCACTTGAGGGGCAAGAGCTGCCCTCAAATGTGGTCCGAACAAAAGCTCAGTCAGTTATTTTTTGAATAAAGAACCCCTTTAATATGTCACCCTGTTAATATGACCAGATTTTTGCGGGCCATTGGTGATTGGATAAATAGGGTTTTACTCTACATACACAAGTATTTAGTAATTAGGGCTTGAGTGTAATATAGTCAGTATTGTAAAGATTGTGTTCTTCCTGAAGGTTGTTGGCTACAGTCGTCTTCCTGTTGCAAGCAATGAGGATGGCCATTTATCTCTTGAGATAAAGAAGAAAGAAAGTGAGGTGCGTGCTTTGCAGCAGAGGCTTGTAGATGCACTACACAAGTGTCTAGGTAGTACACCAACCTTGATGGTGTGTATTGAAGGGATAAAACCTCTGCCAGATGACAGGTAGGTTTTTTTTGACGTTTTGTTTTTTGTTGAAGAGTAAAATTTAATTATGGTTCTGTAGAGTATTAATTTTGTCATGAACAAAATGTTTCTGACTCTTGCATAGTTTACATAAAACGGTCAACATTGCAATGTGAATCAGGTAAATACAAATAACATTATTCAAACAGGACCTTTCTTTTGGTAAATTCTTAGAACAATGGTATGCTATATTTTCCTGTTTTCTAGAGCATTTGCATTTCACGACTCAGAGACTAAGTGCTTGTGTAGTGTTTAATCTTAGATTTCTATGTTATAAGCTTCAGATATTTTAACTGAATTTATAAACTGATGATCTGGCTCCTCGATGTAGGAAAAACAGGATGTCTCTTCACATTCAGCTGCAACCAAAACAATTATAATTAGCTTGTACACCCTTAAAAAAACTGAATATTAAATAAATGATACTTTAAAACGAAAGAAACACACAAAAAATCTAAATTGATCACTTCCCTTATTGGGCTTTTCATGGCCAGTGGAAACAAATGGGTGCCAATCAAATAATATAAGGGAACACAAAATTATTTTAAATTTCTAACTGGCAGGGAGCAGACCATTTGGCTATTATAAAGCCAAGGAGTTGAACACTTATGACTACCAGGAGTAGCACCAGCTAAAGGTCAAAAATGGTACTTAAACCTGTGTCATCTTGACTTAAGTTCTGTCGCTTTAACCACTTCAGCACCCTACCTCTTGTTAATAATATCTCCCCAAATATCTTAATACATAACTGTACATAATAATGATTTTAAATTATACCTGGCACAAAATATGATTGATGAAAGGTGTAGAGTTTTTCGGCTCCTGTACGACCTCTATGGGTTGTTCTATTAAACACGTAGAGTATTTTCTACACAAAAAATTATCAATAAAAAGCGTAGAGTTTTTCGGCTCCTCTACGACCTCCACTGGTTCTTGTAGCACATAGTGGAGTATAGACTTAGCATAGTAGACCTACACCTCTATGCCTCTGCACCTCTACACCTCTGCGCCTCTACGCCTCTACACCTCTACACCTCTACACCTCTACTCCTCTACTCCTCTACTCCTCTACACCTCTGCACCACTACACCACTATGCCTCTACACCTCTGCACCACTACACCACTACACCTCTACGCCTCTACAC
>CM042754.1:6574883-6602383 GCA_022496165.2 Catalaphyllia jardinei
CCTCTACACCTCTACGCCTCTCCGCCTCTACACCTCTACAACTCTTTGCCTCTACACCTGTACGTCTCTGCACCTCTACAAATCTGCACCTGTACACCTCTGCACCTCTATGTCTCTACACCACTACACCTCTACGCCCCTACACCTCTATGCCTCTACGCCTCTACACCTCTACACTTCTACACCTCTACACCTTGACTCCTCTACACCTCAATGCCTCAGAGGTGTAGAAGTGTGGAGGCGTAGAGACGTAGAGGCATAGAGATGTAGTGGGTTAGAGGCATAGAGGTGTAGAGGTGTAAAAGTGTAGAGGTTTAGAGGTGTAGAGAGAGGCATAGAGGTGTAGAGCTGTAGATTCGTAGAGTTGTAGAGGCATAGAGGTGTAGAGATGTAGAGGGTTAGAGACGTAGGGGTGTAGAGGAGCGTAGAGTAGGGTAAAGGAGTGTAGAGTAGAGTAGCACAGAGTAGAGTATCACTGAATAGCGTAGATTAGCGTAGAACAGGAGTACGACTCTCCGTTGGGCTTGACAAATGCTCCAAGGCTTCTTTACTTACAGAGTTGAGAAGGAAGTGTGCTATATGGGGGGGGGGAGTACAGGTTGTAGAAGCTCACAAACTCTACACTTTTCTTCAATAATTTGTTGGAACACATTTGTTTTAAATGGCTGTTTTATGTTGTGTTTCTTAGGTCAGAAGTGGTTATGTATGTTGTTGAAAGACATCCAAATGGCTCCTCTAGAACTGTACCAGCCACAGATGTTTTCACACATCTTAATCAGACAAACATCAAGGTAACAGCTGGTTGTTGGTAATTCTGTTTGTTAGGATTGCAAACAGGTTTTATTTGAAGTTTATTGATGAAATGATTACCCACTATGTGAGGCAATAGAAGTTCAATACCTACAACAAACACAAGAAAAAAACCAAAAGCAGCTGTAGTATCTGTAACCTGTTTTATTCGACTGTCAGTTGATCCATTTTGTATACAATGTGGTAATATATCTGTTAATACTATTTTTAACAGACTCAGCTTCAGACCATTGGCATTGTGAATATTTTGATGAAAACAAGTCTGTCGCCATCTCAGTTACAACAGTACCTGGATAATCCCCCTGCTGGTGAGTGTACAGCTCACCTGTGCCTTGTTCTTAGAATTCATTGTCAGAGTTTTTTTCCCTTTGATGATTTGATATTTTGTCTTTTAGGAATTGATTCTCTTCTTTGGGAGCAGGCAAAAAAGGACAACCCCGATCCACAGAGGTAATTGACTGTGATCTTTCGTAAACTGTCTTGTTCAAAGAGTTACTTTATATTCTGTAATCAAATTGGACCTTGATGTAGGATCTTTTCAAATACCAATGCCGTCAAGCTCTTTTTAATGATATTCCACCCTCAGTGGCATCCACTGACAAGTGGGCAAATTTGCACTTTTGGCACATGCCAGATGCGAATACAGCCTCTCTTCCCACCACAAATACACTGGTAATAACCAATATCCAGGCACTACGGAGGGGCTGGTAGGGCTATAGCCTTAATACCTTTATTGCTGGGATTTATTTTCAAGGCCTCTTGATGGCTCACAAATGCAAGATACAAAGCGAAACACTGACCTTAATGTTTGTATTTATTCGACAGATTTTCTTAGCCCTACCACTTTAAAATGGTCTCCAGTATTTGCACTTTTCTCCCAAGTTTCAAAATGTATTGGGTGAGGAGGGGGAACAGCAATGCATTTTTAAAAGGATAAATCGTTGCATTACATTAGAGTCCCAAGGACTTGTGCCCACCATTGTAGATGAAGTCCAATATTAGAGTAAAAAAATTACCTATTCTGCCGGCGTTTGTCACCTTAACATACATAACATTTTATTCAAGAGGTTACAACACAGATGCAAAAAAGCATCCTGAAGGGCGAAATCGTGAGGTTAACCCTGTATAAAACAATTCCCCCAACAAAAAACTAAACTGCAACCTACATATTATAGAAATATTGCGATATAAAAGGACCAGCAGTAAGCAATGCTTAACACAGTGGCTAATAACGCCTGTATCACTCACTGAAACCTTGTTTGATTTAATCATTATATTTAGATTGATTCCAACAACAATCACTGGTTTCAGTGAACTGAAAAAACGGCAAAAGCTTCAAGAGCAGGAGACATTACAACATCAAAAAAGGCTGGCTGTAAGTTACTGCTAACCATTAGTATAAATCTTCAATCGTTCTATCACAAATGTCGTCCCCTGATTTGCTACGCTACTCACTATCTATCACAGAATAGATAGTGAGTAGGTTAGCAGTGTGACGGCCGCTTCTTGGCGTTTTCGAAGTGTCTGTGAAGAGGATTAAGATATAGTTTTGAACGACTAGTAGATTTATACTGAAACGATTAGATTGATTGCTTTCGATTTCTATGCGTGATAGTTGATTCGGGCTGTGGCCTTTAGAGATCTCAAGCTCATAATCGTATTGTTTAATATTCCACTGCAGCAACAATAGCCGCATTAACGCTGCAAAAGCGTTTGCCGAACGCCCGGGGCGGGGTACTCCCTATAATGGCTTATACGGGGAGGCTCCGCCCGAAAGGGGTACCTTTTTCACGCTTCAGGTATATAAAAGGGAAGGGATTTCACAAGATGATGTATATAGAAGGGTAGGGAAATCGGTCATTTAGGTATTTACAAGGGCCTTTACTTATAATATTTCGAATAGACGCCCCTTATGGCTTTCTCAGTATATTTATTAAGCACTACATGAAAATGAGTACAAGACTTCCTAAAGTAGTTATCTGAAAGGGGTACCTTTTTTCAATAAAAGGTATGTAAAAGGGGTACCTTTTCTGCCAAAATGGTATATAAAAGGGTAAGGGGTTTGACCTCGGGACGGAGCCTCCCCGTATTAAACTTTGTTAAGTACCCCCCCCCGCCCCTTCTCGGGGCCGAACGCTGTTGTTTACACGTTTCAAAGCTAAGGTGCCTGAAAATCGTATCCATGCTTCAAGCTTTAAAATGTTTTGTTTTTAGTGTGCATTTGGCCATCCTTAGTCTATTCCCTAATACATGTACCACAAGTCACTATATTACTAGTACTAGTAATAGTTATCACTAAAGCTGCCCCCGCTTTCTTTTATTTCTGCTGGCAATAATATTGAAAGTTGTTGTATGGACTAAAATATCACTCATACTGTTCAAGTAACTTAGGCATCTTACCATAAATATGATCCAAAGAATCAACTTAGTGAACTAAACCAACACATTCTGTGTAACTCATTCTATCACATGATCAGTTCTTTACTTAATACTCTGACGAAGCGCATTCTGGAAAAAAATATCAAACGTCTGTTGTTCTAGTTTGATACTCAAACACTGAACCATTTGTCTTGATCATAATTAATAGAGGATAATAGTTAAGAGACTGGTTAGGAAGCCCAGCAAATATCAAAGGGACAAACAAAGATGCCAAGATTTATGTTGGAAAGTCCACCACCCAGCACAATCTTTTGTTTCACGCTCATACACTGTGCATGGGTTACGTAACCAACACCTTTCTATTTTTTAGTTCATCAGTTCGGAGTAAACAGCTATTGTGTTGATAAATAAATGAAGATGGTGAATTTTGAGCTCGGTAATTAAATGTGAAATATGAAATATTCAACATGACATGAGCGTGGGACAATCTGAGTCCCCGACAGGAATCGAACCCATGACCTCCCGAACATCCGGCGGACGGTCTATGGAGAGCAAGGTCATTTTACTGAGTTCATATGTGACAGATTTTTCTTTGTCCCACGCTCGTGTCATGTTGAACATTTCATATTTCAGCTATTGTGTTTTGTGCAGGGTCAAGAACAATAACATACAACAAAGAACTTTAACGAGTTTCATAACCATTCCCCTCTATTAACTATGTCTTGATATACCGGCAAACGTGTCTCGAAAGCAGAACAGAAGTCGAGAGTTTTTTCCGAGATGTAAACAAAAGTATCGCGTTACAGTCGCCATATATGCAAATTAGAGTCAAGCTTCAGCTTTGTCCTCAACGAAAACGCCGCAAAACATTTACATTTGGATCCCTGCTAGTCACCCAGCTGTCACACGGGTCTACGCCAAGATTACTCAGTAAAAATAAGCGATCCAAATAAACGAGATGCCAAAGGTAAAACTGACGATCGGAAGGGTATTTAGCTATTTAGTTGCAACTGAACCACACTGGCCTCGAATTTCCAAAGTGTTCTTCAGAATTTCCTACGATACCCTCTGAGCTGTTTTTCTCCCAAAATCAATCTTCAGGATCGTTGAAAGCGTTTTCAATTTGTTTTAGATCAGAATCTCGGCCATTTCGAAGGGAATTTATTTGATCACGTTGAAATCGTAATGCAGGCTATATTGTAATTGGAGTTTACTTTTTGTGCCTAGTGCTCGCACAGGCACCCCAAGCGCGAGATGAGAGGAATAATTTATGTAAATGAAACGTACGCGAACGTGACTCTTGCCTTCGAGCGGTGTTGTGTTACAAAGATGCGATTAACAAGGGTTTGTATGGGAACTTTACGGGTTTGCTTTATTTACCTAACATCTAACGTTCTGTAAATAATTTACTAACTTACCTTGCTTTCCTGTCGTATTCTTTGTTGTTTCACGGCGTTTCCAGTGAGTTAGCGCTGGTGGTGGTGTCCCACTATCAAAGAACACAAGGCTTCTTTCTAGTGGGACACCGCCACCAGCGCTAACTCGCTGAAAACGCTTCAGAATGGCCTCAAACACCGTGAAACAACAAAGAATACGACAGGAAAGCAAGGTCAGTTAGTTTTTTTTACAGAACGTTAGATGTTAGGTATTTAAAGCAAACCCGTAAAGTTCCCATACAAACCCTTGTAAATCGCATCTTTGTAACACAACACCGCTAGACGGCAAGAGTCACGTTCGCGTACGTTATATTTACATAAATTATTCCTCTCATCTCGCGCTTGGGCCGCCTGTGGTGCTCGTAGAGCTCAAGGCACTTCGTGCGTGCGTGTCCGTAACACGTTCCGTTCGTATAACATGTCATGAAGTGTCCTCCCCTTAACTTTTTTTTGGGAGACGTGTAATATGTCATGAAGTGTCCCCCTTCACTTTTTTGTGCCTTGTGCTCGCAGAGCTCAGGGCACCATATTATCGTGCATACATGCGTAACTCGCCAAGAACCCGAGACCACTTTCGAGCAATGTTAGTTTGACTTTCGTATCCCGAGAAGACGCGACATGACGTAGATGGCAACTTTTGCTACGATCTCTCCATGTGCTCACGTTGCGCGTTTGTTCAACGACGTTGGTAATTTTTGTATGTTTAAGATTTAACTCAACTGCATCGGGGCATTTTCGCGGGAAAAAATTCAAACCACAGCGCTCGTCAAAAAACCCGTTTTTCACTACAAACTCATCTCAGCAAATTTGTAAATTTATATTCGTTTGAAAGGTCGTTGAAATGACGTTTTTCAAGTAGTTTTTCCTTCTGAAAGAAAAGTATCCGATTGCACAATCACGCTTAAAAGCACCCTATGCAAAGAATGTAATCTCAAACGCTGACTTTGCAGCGATATATAACTTCTCCTTTAATATCATCAAACATCGGCAAGAGTAAACTCTATTCGTTAACATTCCAGCTTCATCGTGTTAAAATATCAGCGAAATCAAACAAAACCAGCACTAATTAGAAATTTTGTTGTCACCCATCTGTCAACACTTGCGAGCAACCGAAGATCTTGTTCAATTATGATTTGTTACAGTTGATACTTATTTCACATAAAGTTTCTTGTTGTTGTTGTATCAGATGATACTAGTTTTTATATCACTAGGCACATGCAGTCATAGACTGCCTATTTTTTTACCCGACCGCTCGAAGATGGCATGGCTAACCCGACCTATTACCTGAGACCGCCGTGCGCGCCTAGTTTCTTCAAATCGGGATTGATTCGCATACTACACCAATATTTCACACTTCCTTATTACGTATACGCGGGGGAGACTATTAATGCCTCCTCGGGTTTGGCCTCTGAGCCAAAACCCTGCGGGGGCAATAAGGATCCTAGCTGAATTAACTTAAACCCCACTTCTTTTGTTCGTCTTTGCCATTATAGAATATAACCTTTCACAATCATCATCAAAGGGTCCGACTTTTCGTTGACACGTGTAAACATTCTTGACTTTTGCTCAAATTTTCCTACATGTTAATTTCATTAAATTCAAAACAAACTAGTACGATACTATACAATTCCCAAACTTTTTATGAGGGAAACAAAAAGTTCCATTTTAATACCCAAAACTGGAATGAAACGTATTTATCCCAATAACATTTCTTGACAATTTGTTTGAAAAAGAAACATCGTTTGACGTTGCTTCAAACTTAAAATTCATAATCATACGACCTGGTCAGTTTACACGAGTTTAACAAAAAACAAAACCGTGAATGAAAGTTAACATCAATTTACCTTCTAAATGTGCGATCTTCTTTTCTCTTCTTTTTTTTCCCATCGAATAAAAAAGAAACCGATCTAAAAAGTTGACTTCCGGCTTACGATCCAAAAATTGTACCTATATGACATATTGTATGACATGAATGAATGTCATGCAGGGCGAGTTAGACAATAAAATCTATATCTTGGCAAGTTATTAACAGATTAACGAACGCGTGACTAACCAGCATTCTCTGGTTCCGATCTCCTGTCATCTATCGGTCAGCTAGTCCAAATACCAAGAATTACTGAATGAAATGGACCATAAAATTTCAAACAGCTCAAAAAACCCTGTTAAGGTGCCCGTCGTGAATTCCTTTTGTTATCCAGAACGCCTGATCCTTGATACAATGAAAAACACCGCTGATCCCGATCCCGCGGGTTGTGATCCAAGATCCCGGGGCTGTGATCCCCGATCCCGCCCTTTTTTAGGCCTTTGATCCCTGATCCCATATACGTCGTTACGACCTTGCCCATTACACCAGGTTCTCTTCTCTTTTTTTTCTTTCAGCTTATAAGTGAAGAGATTGCTGATCTTCGGCATAATCACGCTACGACAATGGCAAAACTGGCGCAGTTCAAAAGGAAACACTTGGAGTTAAGCCATAGAATACTCGAGGTAATGCTTACTGTCAAATTACTCTCACTGATAAATGCTACACTGGCATTCAATGCAAAAGTGTGCAGAAATTCAAATGGTATTTTTCTGCTCTATATCATCTGGGAGAGTTTATTGTCTTCCAAAAGAGAAATTTAGCTTTTTTAAAAGAATTATATATGCATTCCGGACCTTTATTAAAGAACAGTTGTTTAGAAGTGCAGTTGTGAGATCTGTTATGTATTCCTATCAAGAAATTTGACGCAACCTCGTTAATATATCCAATTAGTCATGGCCTCTGGGTGACCGTGTTATAGGACCCTAGTCAGTGTCCGCCATTCTCGATGCCATCGGAAACAACAGCAACAACAACAAAACAACAACAACAAACCATTCGTGTTCATCGACATTATTGATATTGCATGGTAAAGCGAATTTTATTGCTTTACCGTAAAATGTTCCTGAAAGTATGTTTAATTATCTTAAGTAGTTTCACAGTGCATTTGTCAGTGATTCCCTTCGTTTCGATACGCTCCGAATAAAATGTAATAGCCAAACTCTCACATGTAAGCAATCACAAAGGTGTGGTTGACTAGGGCCCTTTAACGCGTTTCCACTGTAGTTACCTAGAAACTGCTTTCTAGCCTGTCCCACGCTCTAGGAACTTGTGGAGGAAAGCAGAAAGGCGGGCATAGAAGAACTGTGCTTTTTTAAACTTGTTCTTCGGCAAATCACGTTCTTTGCATGGCTCCACAACTACAAACCAAACGTCTTTAGCAGGCCGCTAGTTGACAGCATGTTAATACAAGGTGCTTTTTCCAGAAAAGTGAATCCATCATCTCTTCATTGAAACTGATGAAAACACATCAGTTGTTTGTAGACCTTCGGTTTCGTTACTGTTTGTGGCTGTCCAATGAAATGAATCCCCCGCTGGGTGGGTGTAGATAGGTCTGTCGCGTACCCAGTGCAGCGAACTCAGGGCGTCGTGATCTGAGATCACTGACTGTCAACCACAATGGAGGAAGGGTTAGGCAAATTGATTTTAAACTTTAAGTTGAAAATCAAGATTGGGATCAACTTGACTAAGTATCGCACACGTGCGGTAAAAACTACAAAGCAACTGTGATTGCGTAATCAATAAATAAAGCTAAAAAGAACTAAATCAAGGTAAGACGAAAGAGCAAACTGAATATGTACAAGTGTGACTCAAGTCTAATCCTGTCTAAGGGTTTAAAGAATTTGACTACTACGGATGTGTATTCAGTAGCTGTTCTTCATAAGGTCTGCATGTAGTTCTATTTGATATGAGATGACAATCGAAGCTAGTCGTGGATGTGGAGTTATCTTATATGGATTGTTTGTTTCAGGTCACGATAAAACAAGAATGTGTTAGAAAGAGTGGTTACTCTGTGCAAGCTGACGAGGAACAGCTCAGGTAAGCTACTACTTCGTCTAACGTTTCTTTGAAGAGAACGTGCTGTACCCGCGTTTTCTTGCTAAAAGTGTATTGTCTTCAGGCTATTTTCTAATTTCTTATTATTGATTGACAGAGTACAACTTGAATGCCTGCAAGCAGAGTTAAATGCGCCTTCGCAGTTCAAGGCAAGTATTCTATCAAGGGTATCGATCAACACTATGGATGCCTGTACTCTGACACATGATACCTAATGTGTTCCTAAATTTCAATTGAAGTTATTGTTTTTGAAAAGTCTCTTAGGGAATAGTCAATAAAGTATGCATGTTACTACTGGCGGAAAATCCCGGGGAAGGGGGTACTCCCATATGTGGGCTATATAGGTATGTGCCGCGGAATGGGGTATGGTTTCTGAGGTTCTCGGTCCTTAAACAGGGTATCTTTTTTTAACCCTTTTGTGACTGTGTTCCCGGTGTGGTCCTTAGATAGGGTAGCTAAATTGTATTATATAATACTGGAGTGTGAAAACGCCATCTTAAACGAATGTTTGTTTTTAAATTTGATGTATCCGTTAAAATATTAACAAAATGATTGTGCAACAGCGGTTTAATAGCCTTGAATTGGGTGTCATTTTGCGGGTTTGGGCCTTAAAAAGGGTATCAGTTTTCGCTTTCTTAGTCCTTAAATAGGGTTAGGGTTTCCGAACCTTCCCGGCACACCAATAACGAAAATTCGTGCCGGCTGACCCCCCCCCCCCCCCCCCCCGGGGCGGAAAATTCACGCCAAAAATAACTTGCTAAATGAAACTCGGTCAAAGACAAACTGGACAACTTTCAGTTTATCAGACTATCTTTGCATTGCAATAAATCTAACCAAGGTTTTGGTGTGTGTTCTTCTTCAGGTAAGTAAACTGTGTTGATTACTGTGATGTTTTAAGCGTTGAGTTGTGGATTAACAAGAGTTATAGGCTAAAGTTCAGAGGCTTGAGAAACTAAACATATGAAGTCAGATCGTGGTTGTTGCATGAATAAATAATTTCTTTCGCTTTTGTCCCATACGCCTCAGCACAGTGTCTTTGATACCGAAATTGACCCATTTCTCTTATACAACTGTTTCCCCGGCATGATTCAAAAAAACTCTCAGTGCTGCCTGACGGGTCAGTAACAATCACCAATGATCCTTGGGGCGGGCGAATGGTAAGTTCGAGCTAGGTATAAAGAATTTCGTTTACTACACTGAAAGCCATATGATAACTTTTTCGACAAGCGCTATGGCGGAGAAAATTTAGTCCCCAAATACTTCCTTACGAAAAATTCAGTGAAATTGACCGAATTCAAGCAAAATTAGCGACCGGTTGCACTTTAGGTATAACCAAGAGCACATACCTTCAGAAAAGGTCTTCTTTTTTCGATGTCTCACCTACAAAATCCCTATGCTAACTACTGTAAACTAGTAAGCTCATAAAGGAAAAAAAACGCACATAGTATTGGCCATTTTCATGTCATTTTCTTTATTGTCTATGCGTCTGGTACGCTATCTGATTTGAATTTTCGCGCGGACCCTGTATGAAAGTCCCGAATGTTTCGTGGCATTCTGCGCGATGCTTGTTGTGGAGACAAAGGCCGTCGATAATCTACCAAAAACAACAACAACAACAACAATCTTTCTTTGTACTCATACTCTACTTTATTTGTACTCACACATACTGGCTTTAAACTACAAAAAGTTACACAGTTGAATGAAATTTATCCGTAGATCGGATAAATTAGTTGACGTTACCACAAGCCTCGTTATCTTTAGTTGAAACAAATACAAATTTATCCGTAGGTCGGATAAATTAGTTGACGTTACCACAAGCCTCGTTATCTTTCGTTGAAACAAATACAAATGTCGGCCATGGCAACTAGTAAAGACTTGGCAACATCAGCTTTCTCCTTTTCAGTGTTGAAAAATGGCTAATTGCATTCGTGTGTCCGTTCAAAGTATTTTTTTCAAAATTGTACAGAAATGGGGAGGCGCAAAATGTGTGAAAACTGAAGTGTTTCAACAATTATGACGCTTTAGTTATTTTCGATGTCAATTCTGTGATAAAAAAGACAAGCACTCGAAACGTCCTTGATTATCGTTTTACGGGTTAAAATTAGACCCTTCCCTGTGTTACACATGTAGCTAACACTGATTTGTCTTTTCATAGGCTCGTCTAAATGAGATGATGTCACAGATTCGCTTGCGGCAGAGCCAAGCTGGCGAGAGACTGGGGCGAGTAGATGGCAGATATGTAGTAGAAGGTGTTATGCAGGAGCAACTAAAACAGGCAAGAAATGTTTGCAGCAAATGATTCTTATCAAGTCTAGAGCAATATTGAAAAGTGTTTAAATCCTGTCTCCCTACGTCAAACTGGAAGTCAATTGATATTGAAATGAAAAATTTTGAAGTGCTGTTCAGTAGTAAAATAAGCGAGTTGGATGGGCCAAAATAGACACAAGACATGTGAAAAACAAACCCAGCTCTCGGGTATGTGGCCCGGGCGTGCAATACCTATTATATTTCTGACATGGCTCACGTCACGACGGGATACATGACGTAGGGTTAACCACTTCGAGTAGCTCCGCATTCTTCTCAAAATTATTCGTGATTAGCTTCAGAAACGAAGCCTAGAGCCTAGATTATGGTACTATGGTGGTTAGGTATATAAACAGTTATTGGTTGTTGCAGCATCTCGAGCGTCAACAAGTGGGTCTGATGCATCTCATAACAATTATCAAGGACGACCTACAGGACCTGGGCACTATAGAACGAGGACTCACAGAGCTGCCTTCATCACGGACATAGAGATAGACTGGAAACTAGATAGGAAAGTAAATTGTATTCTTTCTATATATGCGCTTTCTTGCGTACACGCTGGATTACTTGGGAGGCAAATTACGTTGTTTCATGTCGCCATATACTCAAAATTCTCGAATTGAATACCTGCGAAATACCTTCGGAAAATTGACAACTCAAAATTTGTTGAAAATGGACACTGACTGATTTGCTTGAAGCCCTTTGTTTCATGCATGAAGAGTGGCTCATGAGCCCGCTTTAAGGCTGATTTTGATCAGCGCATAACCGTAAGCCACATGCGTAAACGAAGTTAGGAGCTGTGAGGTAACAGGATCTTCCTGCCTCTGCGTATGTTTCTAGAAAACCAGTAATGACGAAAGGCGTCACTTGGTTCTGATGGGAGGTGGGTACCAGAATTGCCGGACATTTGAGCCAAGAAGTGAATCGAAGATCATTAGAATCCATCGAAGAAATATTTTCTACATAACAGTTTGGGACATGTTTTCAAAACGAGGACACAGTCGTTAAGAATTAAAGTAAACAGACTTGACTGAACTGTGCATTGTTGTTTTGGAGCGGCCTTATCGAATTTCTTTCTAATTTTTTTCGAATACTTGTACTTTCAATTTCGAAAACTACATTGCTACCCCTCCATATGATGCTACGTATTCAAAGTTGAGTTTATTTTTCTGTGAAGTGACAAAAAATTAGTTCTTGCATGTACGTGGTAACAGATATTTAGCGCCCTTCTTTAATTAAATGATTAAAATAGTCATTAGCAAATATATTGCCATCAAGTAACAATATATTTAATAACGTCTTTTAGCCTCCCTGATTTTCCACTAATTAATTTATGCACGAATTGCACGTACAAACAAAAAGCTGGGCACTGTTGGATTCAAAAACATTCATTCATTCACAAATATGCTTAACTGGCCTGCGTAAAGTCCATGATATGACAAGCTGGTTGAAATGTTCAATAGAATCCTCATTTAACGGGCAACTCTTGAACAAATAATAATAAACTTCCTCCCTTTTACATCATTGAAGATTGTCGCCTTGTCTCGTGTTTAATTTAGACACAAATTAATTGCGTCTAATTCAATGTTGACCAGATTCTACGCACTAGAGATTTCAATGGCTTTCTAGAAATTTATCTTGTGATTTGCCGAATACGGTGGATGCCATTTCTAAAGTATTCAATCCAGAGTAATTCTTTTCACCGTTTTTGGCGTCCCACTAAGCAAACGTTTGCCGGAATCACATCATTCCAGCAGCCTTTCGTCTGTTCTATTGTTAACCCACCGCGGGAGTGAATCAACACTAATCAAACGAACGAGTCACTTCTCTTTTTTCTTACTTGTTTGCAACACATAAAACGTTGAGGTTACAAAACAACTCCGTAACAAGATTAAAACTGGAGTATGAGCGATGTTTCTCTGTATACAGTCTCTAGCACAGGTATTATGCAATACATAAGTCAGATTGTGTAATAGTACTGAGAGAATAAAGACTAATGACTATTATGCCAGCGTCGCATTTCTCCTGCCTTCGGAAAATTGCCCACGCGCAATAACAAGATTAAAACTGGAGTATGAGCGATATTTCTCTGTATATAGTCTCTAGCATATTTGTTATGCAGTACATAAGTCAGACTGTGTAATTGTACTAAGAGAATAAAGGCTAATGACTATTATGCTAGCGTCGCATTTCTTCTGCCTTCATATATTCAACTTTCTTTGCCCCAACCACGTTATACCACTTGCACGTTTTTCGCTGCATACCATACGTTGAGTTTATTCTCCTGTTTGACGTTGATTAAAGAAAACCGACGAAACATTTAAAAAACTTGCGAGCTTCACATTAATCACTCTATAGTCCTCATTAAAACGAAAAGGAAATAAATACCTTAATGCAGTTTTACGTCGTCAATTAATTTTTGGGACACCACATTGGAATTTATTAATGGCGATTTACGATTATCAGGAATGATCAGGACCTGAAGCAGTAAACATGGCTCAACTTTAGTGTCTCGAGAATCATCTGAAACAGTATTTACTATTCACCTGAGGTTACGTAAGAGAGTAAATTTCAGGATTCAAGACAAAGAAGCTCTTGAAAAGAGAGCGGAGGTTACCAAAACCACCCTTTTAGAAGAATGATGTCCAGCCATTTATCCCACAGGCAAAAAATGTAGTCAGCCAGTTATGCATATTAAACGGTTTAATATGCATAACAGACAAAGCCGAAACGACGTTGTATCCTTTGTGAACAATGCTCCAGGCAAGTGCGGGCTATTTTTATCAAAGACGAACTGTTCTCTTGTATATTTGTTTAACGGTATTTTGAATACACTGAAAAAAAGTTATACGGCACCCTGAAAGTAACGTTTGATAATTGACAACATTAAAATTAATGTTTAATCAGTGGTTAGGGGAGTTTTTGCTCAAATCGTACATCCGGAAACAACCGCTCAGATCATGGGTTCCAAATAAAGTAGCATATCTTTTAATTGCTACTGTTTAACGAACCTTTTCTCTACTGGAGTAAGCAAAATTGTATCAGTACGTTCACGCAATTTGCACACAGGACATTGGACTGAATTGCTTGAAATACTAGTCTCTTCGTCAGAATAAAACAATATTTATTTTTGGAAGTCCTTTAAACTGTTAATATAATGTCTCTCCCACTTATTTTCACCTCTTGAAATATTAGTTTAGTCACCAACAAGACGTCATAAGCATTGCCCGATATACCTAGTCATCAATTTGCTCTTCACTGTCAAGTGCAAATGTTTCAAACAACGCCCCAAGTCCGTCACTGAAATTGCGGTTTTCCTAAACTGAGCAAAAACAACATAAGTAAAGTGCCCTGCGCCAACATCGAAAAATACGAGAAAGAATGCAAAGTAAAGAACAGTACGTGATAGCGGAATAAGTTTTGCCGCATCTAAATTTATTGAATTCATGCTTACACAAGCGTGATATATCAAGTCTGAAATTCATGCAAATTTCTCGAGAATTAGACGGCGGCATAGTGCCTCACCGGAAATAAATAAAATTGTCTTTGAACAGAAACAGGCGATTGAGGCTGTTTATTGGTCATAATGGCGTGGACTGTGCCATTTATAGCCACTATTATACTATTCAACAACTGAACGCTTTGCAGAAATTCAAGAATTAATTGAAGCGTATTATGAACGCGCCATTTACTAGCGTGTGCTTCAAGCGAGTAGCATAAGTGGAATGAAAATAGTCTATCGCTACGAACCTGCCTCAGGTCTCACAGGACTACTCAAATTTATTCACTATATCTTCCAATATCGTATTAGGGTGCTAAACACCATTTTATCAATATAAATATGTTCTTTGACACTTAATTTGCTCTCTATGTTTTCATTTTAAATGTACTGGCAATTTCGGGCCTGTTTTAATAGCTAAGCTCTACTGTCTTAACGGCATCCACACGTTGACGCCACCATGCCGGAGTATTCTCTGAGTACAATGCTGCCATCTAATTCAAAGTACATCATGCTCATAGAGTGCAAACTCGTTGGCACGCAGCAAACTGCTGGGATGTCTTTATTATGGCGGTGATGAAGAAGGCTCTGTATGATGGCGTGGTTGGATGGATTGTAGACCTTGTCAATGATTTCTGGGCATGTACCCATGCAGTAAAAAGCGCTGAATCCTCGAGGCGCTATTATCCATTTATCCCATCTCAAGTCACGAAACTTCACAAAAAGTTTGTGTCTTGCACACTTATCATCATCCACTGATCTTCGGCTTCTTGTGTTTGAAAAAGGGGTATAGTCTTTGTTTCTTCCTTTTCGTGTGTTGTGATGGTCGCCGATGTCCCGTGTTTCGTTTGGAATCTCATTGACAGATTTCAGTGATTTGCCTTGCTTTTTCTCCTTGCTATCACCGTAAATAACCAAGATAGGTTCTTTTCTACCGCCACTTGCAATGTCGAAATCCGAACTCGGAATTCCAAACCCGTCCACTGTGATCCACAGGCCGAAGTTTCGCGAGGGCCAAGAACTCCAGAATGTTACTGCCGAGGTAACATTTAACACGATCCAAGCGCCAACTCGACGACATTTGACAAATCTGGTACCGATTGTAGTTAGCTTTCGCTTCCAACTGTTGCTACCTTCAACAGGACGACGGTTCAAGCGATACACCGTCACCTTGAAATGGCCGTGAGTGTTGTCGAGCTTCGAACGTCTTTTAAATACCCTCAGTTCTGCTTTCTTTATTAGTTCGTCCGGCTGAAGTGAAGTTAAGTTGAAGTAGAAATGTCGCTCGTCTTCACGGCCGACTTTCGGATCTGCGGTGAGAAATGAAAGGCGACGTTGACAAATTATCATAATATTTATGTAGCGCAATAATAATTTACGCAATTACGCTTCATTTGCGCGTGCATCTTGTGATAGAAATGGTAACATACCTCGAAAGAAAGTTCTTATCATTTGACCAGGAGCTGACTTTGAATAACTACTTTGATGCGCTTGCTCCTTGTAGAGGTCCATGACATATTTAGGCACTTGAGACCTGCTTCTTGACACGCTCGGCTTTTCTTTAATTTCTAACAAGTTCAGTAAATCGTTTTGCAGGTGAGTAAACTCGGCTCCGTTTTCTAGAGATGCTGGTGTGAAGCACACTAAAAGTAAAATGAAGTTGAGCGAATTCATTGGAGAGCTCTGCGGGAATCCTTGGCACTAGTTCACTCTGCTTGTAATTCGACAGGGTTAATCGTTTGGCGGCCGGTGTGGTTTCTGAATGTAGCACTGATTACTGAAGTATCCAAGTGGTTCATTTGTGATTTTATAGCCGCCCCTTATATTGTTCACGCGCACGCCCGACATTAGCCACAGTGCAGTCTGCTACTGCTAATGCCACGCAGGAATTTATATATTCCTTACACTGACTCCGAAATAGCCTGCTAAAAATATTCAATAAGTGGTCCGGAAAAAAAAACTAATATTTATTTAGTTATGGCAAACTCAACAACGATAAATAAAAACTGTTCTTTCCGATTATGGTGCTTGATAAATTTGGATCTATTACTGTGTTCACTAAGGCGATGAAATCGTGCTCACACACCGTTAAGATGCTGGTAAAAATATTTTTACATGCTGATTTGCGAGACAGCGGTCATTTTGCGGCTGGTTGGAGAGCTTTAGAACATAAAGCACTTCACAAAACTGTCGTTTAGAAGTTATCTTAATTAAGCGGAAATGAGATGTAAACTTGCTAGAATCAGTTGGTCGTTTAACTCTGAAAGTGTTGACTTACAAATCGTGTGTAATACAGAAGTGTTTGGCTGACATAATTGCACTTTGGCTGTTGGAATGACATTATCCTCAAAGTGATTAGAAACAAAGGAAGAAGGCGTGATGAAGAGACAAAACGGGCTGAAAACAAGGATGTTGAAGCTGCTCATTCGCAATTTGACTTCCCAGAAAGACAAACTGATAGCAAAGCGTTGAGTTCAAGCACAGCGCAAATTACCATAGAGCGGGCGACATAAAGCTTCCACTTAGTATTGTGTAGTTTATTTTTCTCTGCATAACAGCAAATCTCTGTCAGCTTCGTATCGTTCGCTCTCATACATTTAGCTTGCTTGTATAATTCTGTCCAAGCGTTTCAGACAGCTTAACTATCCAGAATTTACAGGCACAGACACAAGGATTAGTGCAAAGCATCGTCAAATAACTCGTTTGCTTTCCTCTGCGTGGAGACTTAAAAAAACAACAAAAGCAGTATTGAATAAACTTATCCGAGCGTGCACAATACTATGGTGATGTCAATTCAGATATTTTATTCGGTGATTTAAGTGAATCCTCGTTACCCTCAATCTACAAGAGTAAACTAAAATACTATTTGTTATGATCAGAGATAATATACTTAATGCAGAATGCTGCATATCGCTTAAAAACAGTCTTATTTTCTTGAAAAAAAAAACATCGTTATTCTGTGTCTTACAAGGCTTTCCTTGTTTAGTTTCGAGTACAACATTTAGCATGTTGCACTGGTCGAAATGTTTTTGTCGAAATTGTTTCTTGATTCCAAGTAACGGGAAAACGTTGGCAATTTTCATTTCTTTGTTTAGATTCTTTTACGCATGTCCTTCCTTCCGCTGGGAGGGGGAGTGAGTCGTTTTGTACGTAATACTTCCGTTGGTGGGTGGTGTAGAAAAGTTATTTTACACATGAAAAGCTACAAACATTTAGTCGGTTAATTTTGCTTGCAAAAAAGTATATGCAATTCACTATTTCTCGGTTAGAGCCACAGGGAAGATGCCAGCGCATCTGGGACACTTATTCAAATCAGTTTTGGATTTCTATCTAAAATATTTGACAGTATTTGAGTGCACACTGTTTATGGTTTGTTTTGGCGTAGCTTCGTTCGTAACCAAGCCCGTGAAACACAATTTCGGTCAGACACCGCGCCTCTCCGCGTCACACAGACTGATAATACATGGACCAACCACGTCTGGAGCTAATATCAAATAAAATTATCCAAATACTTTTAATTCAAAATTACATTAATAGCAGCTTTGTCACTTTTTTAGTGAAGGCAAATGGAGTCGACTTTAAGCGAAATCGTGAAAGCAAGTAAACACAGAGACAGTTCGTTTTTATATCGTAAGTGTGGTCTAAGGTTGTCATTTCATAGCCATGGGCTAAAAGAGAGCAGATCTGTTAGATTGATCGTAAACCGGAAAGAATTAAAAAGAAACCTTACAATAGTGACTAAACGGAGGTTTTTCCAAGTTTCTGCAGTGTGCATATGATAAGTGAAACCGAGAAAGAGATTCCCTTAAATGATCACATAGTTTTAACCTGAAATTGTGTTTAGCAGATATTAAATTTGCGTTTTCTTTTTTCCAGGATTCAATTAGCAACCATTATCATATAAAATGTTTCCACGGTTAGTCCTTTTTTAGAGACAAAGAACTTAATTAAGTGCGCCTAAGTCACGTTTCTCTAAACTAAAATTTCTACGATTTTTAAACCGTGGGAGTACTAAAATTAACAATATTTTGTACTTTTTTGTACTGAAATTTCTGCGCGGTTTTTAAATGGTGGGAGTTCTTAAATTAACAATATTTTGTACTAACTATACTTGATTTAGTAAATAAGAAGCGTTCTTATGTGGAATCATGCAGTCATACAGGGTGCACCACAACTATTTTTCTCGTTAATGAAATCACAACACTGCAGAAGTTCCAAGGTACAATACGCAAATACATTCTTTTCTAGGCGTTAACTACTGTTGTCTTGTGGCCAAACAATACATCTATTATATTGCTGCCAAGAACCAAGATCCTTTTTTCACTCCTTATCTTGAATTTTTGAAAAACAAGCTTAAGATAGACGGATAGAAGATTCCAGACCGTTTTATTTGTTTGAGCAATCTCAGTATGCGTGTGTGTTTACAGAAGTAATCTGTAACTTGTGTGCAAATTTGGTTATCATTAGTAGTTACTTATTTACTTGATATACTTTTTTGAATTATTGTATTTTTTTCTCAGCGATTAAGTAAACTTTTGCTGTTATCATTGAAAAAGTACAATAAGGCAGATATTGTTATGGATCTATATAGGTGCGCGGCGACTTGAACTATATGTTTTTGCATTCGATAGTGGATGTTTGTAACATTACTGTGATTCATAACATTTTCGCACTCGGTTTAATCGAGTTCATCTGAAGACGTGTTCTTCCCGTGAAGAAAAAACAATCTGAGTTCACTTTTCGTGGAATGATTAAAATCAATTTAGCATTCGTCAATGTATTGTAAAACGCAGACTGTCTATTTAAGAGTGTGAGCAAGATTCAGATTACAGACCGGGGGCAAGTGTAACCTCGGAACCATTAAGAGGAGCAAAGAAATTCTCGTAACCAGAGTCGCCTGTACCTCTCAGCGGCGGGGCCTTGGCACGAGGAAAAGGTGGCTCAATTTTTTCTTTAATTTAACAATGGCGTCCTTCCCGAAATAACCTCTAACTTCCCTCTAACTAGAAACCGTTCGATTTTAAGCACCTGTAGACCTTAACAGACGTAAACATCCATACACGCATAATCCTTGCCGTGCTAAGGTAGCACTGAGAGTTTTAGAAAACCACAAGTTCGACGGCAACGGGAACTGCGCTAAACAAAAGGTTTAATGAGTAGAACAGTGGCCGTGTACGTGTGTTATAATTCTTGGTACAATTCTTTGCCGTCCTCTGTAAAACCACAACGTGAAATGACCAAATTCTGCGTTATGCAGAGAACCGTTCTGAACCACGACGGGTAACTTTTAAAATTTATATTATTTTCGAATTTTACGCTATGTGCCGTAATCAGTTTCAAGATAAACTAAAGGAAAGCAGAAGTAAAATTCTGAAAGGAAATGGCATCCATATTTTGCTGTTAATGACTTCCCCAAAAAATTCCCACAATAAACCAGTTAATACTTCCCGAAAGTCTGTAGGTGTTATGGTTGAACGGTTTTGATAGAGATAAACAAGGAAGTATTTTACACAAAGAAACCAGTGCTGAGCCAATGAAAAAGGGAGGTTAGCAAACCACGACAGCGACGGCAACGATAGCGTCATCAAACAAAAGGTTTAACGAGCAGAACAATAGCTGTGCACGTGCGTTTTGAATCTTTGTACATTTCTTTGCCGTCCTCTGCGAAACAAGAACGTGAAATGATCACGTACTGTTTTAGTAGTATTTAGAAAACGTGAACCACAATGGCTAATTTGACGTATCTTCTTTTGGAATTGAACGTTGTTGGCGCATATTTAAGCCTGAGCAAGGTTTTAGACCGATAGGCGTACTGAATAGATTTAAATTTTTTTACAAGGCGTCCCGTCGATGAAACCACGACGGCGATCAATGCCGAGGGCAACGTGGATTAAAAAATGATTTTATGTTTTACTTACGAATCATTTACTTTGTTTATCACTGTCAAAACTATCACGAAACTGAATCTAGGACACATCAAATTCGAAATAAAACTTTAAAAATTAGGCGTTATCGCTGACGTTCCCTAGACAACTTAGAATGTAGTCATTTTACGTTGTAGTTTTGCAGAGGACGGCAAAGAAATGTACCAAGAATTATAACGCACGTGCACAGCCATTGTCTCGTCATTAAACATTTTGTTTAGTGACGTTGCCGTCGTGGTTTTCCTAAGGCCCCTACTCTATTCTTGAGATGTGAGAAAGAAATATCCTTGTTTATTATCCAACTACACTTCGTAGAGTACAAACAACGACCAAAACGAATACAAATATTACGCGGTATTTGTACTCCAGAGGACAGGCGTACGACCGGCTTTGTTTGTATTTTGACGTCAAAATACGGCACAATTCGTAAAAAAACGATACGATACTACACAACAAAACGTCTAATAGGTTATATTTATTAATACCGAATTCAAGTTTAAAGACAGTCGGTGAAGTATACAGCAATGCAAGGTTGACTTTGTTCAGTTTCGCAGAGGACGGCAAAGAATGAAATGTACAAAGATTTACAATGCACGTGCATAGCTACTACCTTTTGTTTGTCGATGTTCTCGTTGTCGTCGTCGTCGTGGTTTGCTTGAGCTCCATAATAATATCTTACCATCCAACACTGCGCAAAAAGCTGAATATTCGGGCCTGAATTCGCTCGAATAACGGTTAGTTGCCCAATTACCGACGCTCGGCGTGGGATGACCGGCGCTCGACAGGTATACCGAAATATGCTGAATTTTTCAAGACGCCGGATAGGCGCCAGCTTGATGAGCCACTTAGCTCGTGTGCAGACATAACTATGTGCTTGAATACTTTTGAATATTCCACTTGTAGATCACGTATGACATGCCCTTGAATACTCTTGGATTCTATGGCGTCACGGTTGCGTTTTCGAGGCTAGAATACTAACCACTTATCACCGAGTGGGTCGTAGTAGTGTGGATCTAGCTGCGCTCGTTCCGCAAGAAAATGACCGAGGGCCAATATTCTATGCTAGGTTAGTAAGTGGTTTATTATATGGCACAAACCACGATATACACGGCTTATGAACGTTTCCATGAAACAGTCCGAATGACAAAATCCCGACCAAGAAAGAACCAATCAGAACGCTCAGATTTACCTTGCACATGTTTTGCACAGGTATTGGACGAGGTTGAGCAAAATATCTTGATTTGTCACAGAGGCGAGCAGATCAATTATTTACCGAAGCCGAAGGCTGAGGCAAATAATTGATTAGTTGTTTTAGTATATACTAAAACAGTGAGATAATATACACCACAAAAAGTAATTTGGATGATTTCTTCACTTGCCACGGATACAAATCGGGACGCCATTTTTTCCCGAATTGCTCGGAGGTAAATAGCAAAGGATATTTGGAGTTTGACAAGCCAATCAGCGCGCGCTTTCAACGCTATCCACTGTTTTAATATATAGGGTGCTTTCCATTATGCCAAAGATTCCGGAAATTTCGGTTGGAATTCAAATGGAAAGGTCCATTTCGGTTTCTTCTGACCGGAATTTTCGGGATCACCTCTGGAGGTGGTCCACATATTTCGGTCGGAATATTCCGACCGAAATTGGCCGTTCCCTTTTTGACAAACCGATTCTTTGCCCCTATTAGGGAATTCGGTAAAAGAATTTAAAATGACAAGAGCCATTTCTATTGGCTGGCCTGGTTTAATCGGAAAATGTCGTTCCATTTTCCTCAGGTATTCCCACTGATCTCTGACCTGTCAGTTTGGCATAATGGCAAGCACTCATACTAATGACTATTTGTGCTTTGGTGCATGCAGTGCAAGATCTAGCCAATCAAATCATGTCCTCAGAGGCTACTTTTTCTAGTCCTAAGGCCAGCTAAACTGGACTGTTGACTCCGGGGAAATTGCCTGATTTCCTACCGTGAAGGCCTAGGTACGAGTTTGTAACTTATGGGATTATCAACTATTGATCCACATAGTCATACAGTGTAGACCAAGTTTTACAAAATCCCCAAGTTTTGTGTAAATAGACTCAATTGAATAGTAAGCAAGATACAGCCATTTGAAAATGTCAAAATTTACAAAGAAATGTATGGCCGCATCCAGACGCTGTACTGGACATAGGAGCTACAGTATAAGAGAACGAATCAAAATACAGGTCTGAAAGAGGTACAGGACTATTCTTTGATTCACCGTCTCTCTCCTTTCTTTTACTTCCAGTATTGCCCACGAAAATAAAATGAAACAGTGTACTTTTCTTACAAAATCGTCCATTTTATGAGAAAAAGAGAACAGATTACTGGTTGCTACGGAAGCTCGTGGAGCCAAGCAGTCCGTTAAGGTATGAATTACAGTTCAAACTCTATTAAACGACCACCCTCAAGGAAATGGATAGTGGCCACTTAAAGGAGGCTGGCCGCTAAATTGAAATAACAACAACAGAAAAACCTTCATAGGGACTTTGACTACTGGCCGCCAAATAGGGGAGACTGTTTAAATGAGTTGTTGCTTAATAGGGCTTCAACTGCGGATAGATCAACTGAAGTAAAGGTCAGTTGACTATATTTACATACAGTAGTGCAGCTTTAGGCTAAAAACACAAACAAATACAATCGTAGTAGCCATTAGCGCTTTTCCATTGTTTTTACCCCTGTTAAACGGCCAGTCTCTTTTAAGCGGCCACTATCCATTTGCTCGAGGGTGGTCGTTTAATAGGGGTTGAACTGTATCTTCTTCACAAAAGTCTGCGAAAGCGGTTTTTGAAAGTTATGCTTGGTCCACTTATAGACCACCGTTCATGGTTAACTTAACTTGTAAGAAACGAACCCAGCATGTGACAGGCGGGTCGCAGTCAACTTGCAAATTTGTGGGTTTAAAGAATATCTTCCGTCAGAAATGTCACATATTTATTTTTTTTACTATATAGAAACGACTGTTTTATTGGAAACATAGACGTGCGAGGTGGGGGGTGGGCACGAGGGGGCTGCAGCCCCCCAGTTACGGAAATTACGCAATTCTTCGGGCAAGACGCTCATGATTCGGGCAACGACACTTGAAAGAAAACGTTACAAAATATTGCTGTTGGTGTGAGTTACAAAACTGGTTAAAAAAGTCTACTTTTTATGAATCTCTCTGAGTTATTAGACACTCGAGCGGGAGTCTGTAAGCCATCAGTTGGTTTTTAAGAGAGTTGGTACCTTAATTAGCACCGTATAAGAATATAAAATGTGCCATTTGTGTCCGCTGCTGATCTTAGGTGTCATTGGCGCACTGAGGACAAGGTCTTTTTAGGTTACAAGACTTGTAAGCTACTTTCTCTAACATTTGCCTTGCAAAACAATGCTTGGACTGAAATTATATAACTGACCTGGTGTTTTCTTTAAGCTTTAAGTCGGTTTAAATGTGTATCGTGGAAATCCACAATAACGATATTATTTCCTTTCCCAATTTTCTATCAACAAAACAAGGACACGAATCAAAGCGACGATGAGCAAGACTTTTTTTCGTTTTTGCTCTGAAAAGAGCCGTTCTTGAATTTTTCTTTGGAAGTGTTTCTCTGGTACGCCGGGGTGTCCCATGTTGACGGTTTAACATCTTATTTACTTGGCTTCTGAATTCATGGAAGGCTTGCGATACAACAGGCTGCAAGCCTGCTGTGGCCAAAACAAGTCTATCTCGAAGGACTTCTATCAATGAACATCTCGAGTATGTCAATACACTCGTCTCGAATATATGATAGCTTCTGTCACGATAATCCAAATGATCGATCTTGAAACACAAATGTCTCTGTTGCTGATCAGCCGATAATTGGGCGAACGCCATGAAAGTACGCAGGCTTTCAATGTAACTATCTTTGTGAACATTTTTGTTTTTCACGCATTTTGAGTTTTTTCGGGCAAGAAAGTCATCCCCCCCCCGGCCCCTAAAGTCTGAAGGAGCCCGTACACCTATGACTGGAAAAACATTTTCATACGCCACTACATCCGGGACACGAGCGGCGTATTTTACATATCCTCATGATTGATGACGTCATTTCTCGCGGTTAGACAGTCAGCCTATAAAGATGTAATAAAACGCAATTTCATTCAGTGGTTTGAAGATATGAATTTTATTTTCTCTTGTTAAAAAAAAAAATATTTTTACCTCTCCAAAAGAAAATGAAGTAAATGTAAATGAAGTAACTGCGCTGACAGTAATTTGGAGCACACTGCTGTCTTGAAATACTTCGACCGACAGTTATTTAAAAAAAAATCGTCTCGCCAAAGCGACAGTGCGTTGTTTTCTTGATAGGTGAATTGAAATCAAAGTTGATGACGTTGTGAGCAATGATGTTGCTTAGCTTTCTTCCGTTCAACTCCGGTTAGAAACGAACTGATTTGTGAATCCGCGGCATCTTAAGGTTGGCACACACAACCCACTAATTAAGGGACATGCTTCGGAAATGTGAACCAGAGACTAGCCTCTTCGCATGTACGGAAAGAACGAGGAATGTTACAGAGACAGTAAGCAAGCTGTGGACACGAAGCGGAGTCGGTTGCAACCGTAAAAATGTTGTGACGATACATTCTTTCCCTGGGTATGTAGTATGTACATTTCCGGCTGAACGAGCTCAGGAACTGAACTGAGCGAGGAATGCGCTAAATATCTTGGGGAATCTAACTCTGGAGAGTACTGCTTGGCCTGCGGGATCGGAAATTAAACTCGCGCAATTTCCCGGTACACAGGGATCTACTTACATACGTACATAAATAAACTTTGCTAACGTGTCCGGCAAAATATTTAGGCTATGGTGAATCACCCCTCTACTAATTAGGTACATGTAAATTATACTTTTTAAAGTTTGTGATTCTTAATTATAAATTCTGTTCACTACACCGTTCACTACCGTGATTTCTTTATGGCACTATTGTACCAGTCAAATCGAAGCTTAAACACCCCCCCCCCCCCTGGGCAACCCCCGGGCATTTGAATTTTTGGAAAATTTTTGTTCCAATTCCCCCCTCCCAAGGGCCGAAAAGCTTTTCAAATACCTATCATAGGTACATTCCAGGTGATCAAATGCCCCCATCCCCGGGAAACTTTTCAGTAGCTTCTACCACAGGCTACCCAAGCTCTAAATACGTGGTGTATGCGACAGCTTGTGTATATAGAGAATTATATGGGAAAATCACCGTTCGTAAAACAAATTGTGTAAATGACTATCTCATTTGAAATAAAGTCTTCCTACCTCAAATGTGTGGCGAACTTGTCTCTTGTGCCGATTTTAGAGCCATTCTGGCGCCGTTTAGTGATGTTATGCTTGGGGAGGCTGTGCTTCTACTATGCTCTGGAAGCTGTGTATGTAAACATGGTTTAATAGACAACACTCTTACAAGCCAAAGATAATTTCTAAAATCGGCACAATAGACAAGTTCGCCACACATTTGAGGCAGGAAAACTTTCTTTCAAATGAGATAGTCATTTACACAATTTTTTTTACGATCGGTGATTTTCCCATATAATTCTCTATATACGCAAGCTGTCGCATACACGCATTTTGAGCTTGGGGTGCCTCTGCTTCTAATAGACAACACTCTTACAAGCCAAAGATAATATAAAGGGTTCTTGAATACTTTCAAATACAGAGCAAAGCTTGTGTAAGCCTTTACTTTTCAGCCAGTCCGCCACGAATCGGGTATCTTTCGCTTTGAATGCATAAAGGCTTGTCTCCGCCATGATTTATCACTCCACGTGGAATCAGCGCGACTCGTAACATGACATCGAGGCTAGCAATCAAATTCCCTACCCCCTATGAGTACTAATCAAATGCCCGGCCCCAGGGAAGACAAAGTTCATCAAATTCCCTCCCTCCCGGGCAGGAAATGTCAAACACCCGGGGTGTGCCCCGGGGGATGTTCAAGCTTCGATTTGACTGGCACATAAGTTGGTGACTGCAGCGACAACCTCCCCCTTAGGGACTTCCCCTGGAAGGGAGCCTTCGTGGCACAAGTACAAAGTAGAAATTACAGTAAGATGAGAAGCTTGTACAAAGGGGCAAGGTTCAATCTAAAATGACTACAAAGGAAACTGTAGAAGCATAGAAGCTCAGCCATAGCACAGTTAATTGGAAAAGTACAAAGTTTAATTTAAGAAAACCTAAGCGAGGGCAAGAAACTTGGAAAACGTTGTAAGGTAAAACACTACAGTTGGTTTTTTCTAAAATTTTCCGATAAACAAAGAAGTGACTGAACTATGGTGAATTTTCTCGTAACAATGCAGTGTAGCAAGAGCAGTTTGCAAGAGTAGTACACACGGTGCGACATTAAAATTTGAGGTCGTTTTTGTCCATGCTTCATGGCCAACAAACCAGCCGAATTTCATGCATCTGATTCATGTGCCCAGAACAGATCTTTTACGCAAAAATGGGCATGTTAGACGAGGAAAACTGTCGCTGCCACACGACCTGCATGCAATATGTTTCTTAACAGTGAAAAAAAAAACCGCCTTATTACCACCAACTGACGGCCGCATTTCACTCAGTCAGTCATCACCTCCCGTCAATTTCTATATATCAGATATATTTAAAGGACCTTTTTAATTTTATTGCTCAAAGAGGCTCGTATTATAGTGAATGAGGTTTCCACTGTACTTTTAGAAATCGACGTTGAAAAGCATTTTTCCTTACAACAAAACGTAACTAGACTTTTTTCGCTTGGGCGGTTTGTTTTCTCATTACAAACCTCGTGCTGGTAATATTCTCGGGACTAAAATCAATCCATTCATATACGCGCGACCATTTGAAAATTTGAAAGGATAAAATTCTCAAGAGTATCATCACTTGGTATGAAATGGGGCTACAAACCACCCAGTAGAAAAAAGGTCTGTTTGAAGCTTTCAGAAAACATGCCAATAGTTTATCGGTATTGGCAAGTATATTGTATGATAGTCATGTGGGATACTCTAAAGTTTTGGCTGCCATCAATCACAACTGCGGCGACAACAAAAGAACCTTGAAAGAGGGAAACAAACAATTTACCAATCACAACCCATTGGAGTTACCCCTGAGGGGTCCTCTAAGACGAGGGCGAAACAGAGGTCGCGTGTTATTGGAAGCTCTAGTGTTAAATTACAAACCACAACAAGCTCAACAACTTTCACAACAAACTCCACTTTCATAAGGTTTTTTGAGGTCAATACCATTTC
>CM042754.1:6607383-6619562 GCA_022496165.2 Catalaphyllia jardinei
CAATTAACTGAACGCCTGGAAGATGCTAAAATCCCGGGGACGATACTTCCTTATATGGGCATATGCACGGTTTTTGAATAGTTTTAGTCTAAAAGGGTATAAATTTTGAGTTTATTTACCTGTGCATGGATTTTGGTCGCCGTTTATCAGCCCGGTACTGTCAACGTCCCGTCATTGTTTTCACCGCAAATATACGTTAAAGAACCAAGTGTGAGCTCATGGATTTAACGCATTTCCCACACTCCACAATTTCCGCACTTCGTATTTTCCATACCGGTACTTTGTATTCCGTACTCACTCACTCCGAGTTTTCCATACAACCCGGGTATATATTATGTATGTAAACATATACGGTATGTGATTGACAAAGGCACCCTTGGCATCACTGACATCTATGAGCAGTTTGGTTTAGCTTCGAGGAATGCCGCTTATCATTCTGCATCTTCTCGTTGGTACATCGTAATATACTGTTCTTCCATCCAGCTAATTTCTTTCAGTAATTTTGGTCTCTCTCTCAGCGTCTTCTGAGCTATGCTAACGTCTTTGGAATTCTGGATTGGTTGGCAGTTATTCTCGGTTCATTGTTTATTATTTGTTCTTCACTCCCTCGTGCAATCCAGTTTACCGCTAAGACGCTGATTTCTCGTACTGGACCATCTGACTCAACCGAGGCGTAATTTGGTCCAAGTTACTCGTTCAACGATTATCTTCGCAAATATAACATTTGTTTGCTCAGCAGCATGTTTCTATTCAACGCCGCGGGCAGGTAAACTAACCTAGAGAGCCAACATTAGTGATGGCGGAGCGTATTTTGAATTGGTGGGAGGGGTGAAGGGGGAGGAGTTGGTGGTTCGGGGCTTACAAGCCAGCGAAAGAGGCGCTAACTCGAAGGGTGTCTAGGTTGAAATTGGTGGGCAGCCATTGGCTCCGCCATCCTTGAACATGTTATATCTGATAGCATTCGGTAATGGCCCTGCTCTTGTGGGAGCAGAAGACAGTGACAAAATCCCTGGTAATCTGTCCAGTCCTAAGTCCAGTCCAGGTTCCTGCTTGTCCACTCAGTCCAAATCTTTCAGTTGGCCCCGGCCAGCGGAAAGAGCTGCCGCCGCACCGCTCACTAATATTATTCTCTCGCCGCTTTTTACATTGCTCCCCAACTAACCAGACACCCGCTTACCGAAGATCTATTTTGAACAAATATGAACATCGCGCGTAATTTGAGGATCTTCAATATTTTCCCGCCACATTTCCCCCAGCGTCCAAAGTGGGCGCAGGGTATAACTAAGGGTCATAAATCATGTTTGGTTAATGGACCTGCCGCCTGGCGTAACTCTACTCCTCTTTTGAATTTCAGGTTCGCAAAGGTGAAGCGTCTCCAATCAAACGTCTAGGGTTATAGCTTGCTAGCTGATGGCTTCCTCCGAAACAGTGCGAGAAACTTGGGTTGGAAAGCTAGATTTCATCCTTGCGCTTATTGGGTTCTCTGTTGGTCTCGGAAACATATGGCGTTTCCCGTATTTGTGCTTCAAGAATGGAGGAGGTAAGCTTTCGTGATGCTACAGTAATAATACTTGACATCCGATATGCAGCTGGTGCGCAGAAAAGAAAGTGCGCGGCTTCGGGTCTCTCATACTGCTATTTCTTTGTAATTTTTTATTATAAACAGTCCTAAACAACTCTTAACTTAGTCTTCCTTATCTACTGAAAGATCCAGCTGGGATTTTCTAACCGGTATCACGGTTTTTGGCATCACGCGCCTGAAACTACAGTCGGATTATATGGAAATCTGATGGCAAATAATTTTCTTAAAAATAGAAATCTGAACAATTTTTGAAAAGGAAATTAATTAAAAGATTCTTGACGAAGGATTGTGTTTACCAAATATTCAGCGGTGTTAGAAAGCGCACAGTCGCGTTTAAATATAAGTTTTAGTAGTTATTTGTGTAAATTCTTTTTTTTTCCCGCAAACTTGTGCACGCGGTCTTCATGGTCGCGGCACTTTTCAGCGAAACAAACTTACAAGCTTTATGGAAAACCCAAAAAATGCGACTGGACAGCTGCATCCCTCAGATTTGGCTTCAGCAATTATCTGTCTTCTACTTTTGTCAAAAATTCTTCAGAACTCGATTTTCTTTATAAAGAAAACGCGGCATCTAATTCCCGCACAAACGCTGCATTCGGTCCGAAACCGTGTTTACTACCCGTCGAGATGACTTCCAAACCCATGTATGTATGTTGTGTGAAATATCTGTCATCACTCTCAGTCAAAATGTTCTGTGAGCAAACTCGTGAATTTCGCATTGAGTGATAATTGATACGAGCTAATCTTTTCGAAATGTGGGAATACAGTGGAACTTAGGGTAAGCGACCACCCAAAATGTTGCCGCGTATGGGAGGTGGTCGATTACGAGAGCTTAGACTATATTGTGTCAAAATTTGCTTCATCTCTTTCAAGACTGATAGGGTACAGTGTATGTAAATATTTCTTTAAATTTTTTAATGTTTTATTCATGTGAAAAATCAATTTCAAGAAAAAATCTGGTACTTCCCAGGAATGCAGTAATGTTAAACACCTTATTATCCAATTTTTGCTCTATTATCCGTCAAATGATTGCTTATGGAAGGTTCAAAATAAAAGAAAATTAAAGACTTTTACCTCTAAAAGTGGTTGCAGTTGCTTATAAGAGGTGGTTGCTTGCAGGAGGTTCCAATTATAGTCATTTGACTTGGAAACTTTTGGTATTTTGGAAAACTGGTCGCTGAGGAGAGGTGGTTGCAGCTGGAGGTTCCACTGTATTCTTTTCATAAAAACACTAAATAAATCCTTTAAATTGGAAAAATTGCAAATTGGCAGGGTTATTTGACATTTTCATATTACTTCATATTTGACAGAATTGTGTGTGTTTTGGTGACATTTCACCAATCAGGACACTTTGTGATGCTTATCATAAGGAATATGAATGTCATTATCAATCCTGGACATACCTGCTGTCATGATCAGGAATTACCAATCTACATTATGCAAATTTCAAAAGTTAACAGTGTTTTCATTTTGAAAACATGTCAAATGTTTTGTTTTCTTCACACCATGCCAAAGAACTTTGAAAACACAAAAAGTCACCTGTAGCAAAAATGCTTGAGTGCACCTGTGAGGCTTAGGGTTACATGATTATCATGATAATCTTGTTAAATGTTTTCCATCCATATTAAAATCCAATGCTGCAGCATTAGGAAATTTCTCTAATATGAAGAGGGTTTTCCCAAAGCTTTGTTTAGACCATGCAGGCAACTGTATAAATAAAGGTACATATAAATGTTGTGCTGCGTAGCACTATAAACACAAATGGAGGAACAGAGAATCAGGGAACCACACGAGGTAAAGAAAAAATCTTTTGACCTTGGTGGGAATTGAACCCACGACCTCCAGATAGGATCTACCGTTACTCTGCTAACTGAGCTATCAGGTCGGACAAAGAAAGTCGGGGACAATTAAGGTGGTGAATCGCGGCGAAGAGAAAGATTTTTTTCTTTACCTTTTGTGGTTCCCTGATTCCCTTTACTAGGGCTAACACCCAGTGGGTTATTCATGGGTTCAATTAGCACTTTAATTTACACTTCAGAGTTAATTCTCTGTTCCTCCATTTGTGTTTATAGTGCTACGCGGCACAACATTCATATGTACCCCTACTTTCTCTTCGCCGCGATTCACCACCTTAATTGTCCCCGACTTTCTCTGTCCGACCTCATATCAGTCGGTAGAGTAATGGTAGATCCTATCCGGAGGTCGTGGGTTGGATTCCCACCAAGGTCAAAAGATTTTTTCTTTACCTCGTGTGGTTCCCTGATTCCCTTTACTAGGGCTAATGCCCAGTGGGTTATTCATGGGTTCATTTAGCACTAAAATTTACACTTCAGAGTTAATTCTCTGTTCCTGCAACTGTATAAATAAAGTTGGGTTTTCATCGACTGGTGATGTTCATAGTGTGGATGAAGCCTAAGAGAGAGTTGACTGTAGTCTGAGGATGACGGAGTGCATCTGCAGTTAATTCCAGCTGTGCCCAGCTGTGCCCAGCTGTGCATCTGCTTATTTAAAACCAAAGAAATGACAGATTATAATAGTATATTTAAGTTGCATCATCCAGGGCATCTTGTAGGAATGAATATACCCTGGTAACAGAAATAGGAAGTGCGTGCCTGACAGTCTTAATAAGTTCAGTCAATTACTATCAGTTAATTAGCACCAGATTGTAAGCATGAGTCGTCATATCAAAATACCAGATAAGCTAGCATATCACATATTATAATGCATCAAATATTTTCACTCTCTTGCGATGTCTAAACACATCATGTGACCGAATATTCCCCAGCTAAAACTGGGGAATATCTGAGGATATTGACCAGTTTTCAAAACTGTGCGCATTGCGAAAAAGATTTGAAGGATAATAAACACAATAGCCTCCATTTGGGGCGAAAACATGCTCTTATATTTGTCCTTGGACATTATCTGTTCCTCAAAGCTCACAGTTTTCCCTGAGCTACCCTCTCGGAAAACTGTTCGCTTCTCGAAACAGATAATGTCCACGGACATATATCTTAAGTTATCACATTTTTGTGCCAAATGGAGGCTGTTGTATATATATTTCTGAGTAATCTGTAACATGGTATATAATATTCTTTTCCTATGTGCTGGAAGTGTACGAAGTGACATGTGTAAGAAGCTAGTGCAATCCCTATACCTTGGTTGTCATGTAACTAACAATAAGATTAAGTGGCCAGCTCAATCCTCAAAATGCACAAATATAATATGCTAAAGAAATGTCAAGTAAACATTTAAAATATTATTGTTAAAAGACAATATTAATAATTATAATATATATTAATTTTCTCATGATCTAAACTGCAGGATGTTTTTTGATCCCATATCTAATCTGTTTGGTGCTTGCGGGAGTTCCTATCTTAATCTTGGAGGTTTCTCTGGGGCAATTTCAAGGTCAGGGAGGAATAACAGCATGGAAAATTGTGCCATTATTCCAAGGTAACTTAATTTTAATTTTTTTCTCATTTAATCACTGCTCATAGCTTTTATTATTCAGCTGAACGCTTTTATTATTCAGCTAAAGTTAATAAACGTTAACCAACATTGCTGCGCCAAGTTAAGCATGAAACAATATTGTTGATGAGCAGCTCCCCCAGGGTTGGTGTAGGGGGTAGCCAGGGGATTTGTGCAGGGGTGCCTTGATTTTACAGCTCAGCTTTGGATGTCAAGTCATTCCACATGTTTTTGCCACTGGCCCATTCTCTTTGAGCTTTTCTCCCAGCCCATGCCACCCATCCCCCATTTCTTTATGGTATGTGGTAAGTATCTTTGTTGACAATGCCTGGTGATTGCTGCTCACAGGGTTGTCAATTTCCTGTCCATTTGCAAGTTTTCAAACAATATCTGCTATTCTGTGATTGGCTAAAAATTACATTTCATTTGGGAGCCATGCACTGACATAGTTTGGTCATGTGCGCATTAAATTCAAAACTTTAATGTCCAATGAGTTCAATCAATCTGATCTTTTGCTGGTTACACAGTTACGGAATCTATAATAATATTGCTGTACTTTAATTCACCTCAACAACCTATTAATTGTCAAAGGAACATGATGAGGGTTGATAAGTTTGAATTATATTCCTAGTAAACAGTTTGTTTATCTGCAGCTACCTTGCAGTTCATGAAGCATGTGCTGGACAGCATGGTCTTGAATGAAACCAGTTTTGGGTTGATTTATCTGGTTCTTTGTCGTTTGTTACTTTACAGAACTTTCTTTCAGAAATGTAAAGAGGAAAGGTTGGAATTTAAGTACACTAATTTGCTACAATTATCCTGAAATAACTATACATTTGATTGCATGTAGACGTAAAGCCCAGCACATGTGGCACTGTGACGTAGTTTGCACATAATTTTTGAAAGGTTCTCTCTTTTCTCACACTGAGTTAAAAGAGAAGGGAATCTTTGTGTCACAGAGTAAAGTCAGTTAAAAAGGTCATTGAAACCTGATGTTGATGATGAGGTTTTGTTTCTGTTTCAATGCACAGGTATTGGATATGCAAGTGTTGTCATAGTGCAGTTCCTAAACATTTACTATATTGTCATCCTTGGCTGGGCTTTGTTCTATATGTTTGCCTCATTTACCTCCAAACTGCCATGGTCTCACTGTGACAACCCCTGGAATACACCACAGTGTGTTGATTTAACTGGGACAGCTGGCCCAAGCTCTTCAGGAAATGGACAAAATGTCTCTGGAAGAGGAATACTGAATGATACAATCAATGGAACTCTTTCACCTCTTCTTGAAAAAGTATCTGCCAGCCAAGAATATCTTGAGTATGTCAACACTAGCCGATTTTCCTAATAATTTGTCCATAACATAATGTTAATATATAATAATATATTGTATAGTTAATGTGAGACTGGCATGCTGTTCCAATTAAATTCTGCTATTGGTTGCTGTCAAGTTCACCTGACTTGTTTGGATTTTAAATAGCAATAATGGCTAATTTACACAATTCTTTCAATCATAATAATTGGGCTCAGTTCCTTTCGGCACTGGATTTAAAATATGAATTAGTTCTAAAAACTGGTTTTGGGCTTGGTTTCTGTATAACAGTATCTTTGAAAACACAGTTTCATTTCCTGGCCATTTTAGATTTTTAGTATATTAATTAACCAATTAATTTGATAAAGATTGACAAAAAAGTACATCTCACCTTTGTTACTTTTCACAATTTACCCAGGCGTCGAGTTCTACGAATCAGTGGTGGCTTAGATGAACCAGGAACAGTCAATTGGGACCTTGCATTATGCTTGTTACTTGGCTGGATAATCTGTTATCTTTGTGTGTGGAAAGGTGTTAAATCTACTGGCAGAGTGAGTTACCATGATAATGATAATTATGGTTTGGCATGTAGAAGTGTCACATAAATAAAACACTTTTAATGCATTGTAGTTGACAAAAATTGTCATTATTGTTATTTTTTTTTTGAAAAGTGTTGCTTTTGTTGTATTTTTTTGTGAGTTGCTTTGTTAGAGATATTTTATTTTAGGGTCTTAAGTTTAATATTTTGTGGATGTGATTTTATTGAGAAGGAGATGAAGTGAGTGGAAATAAGTTTATGTTCCAGACACCAGATCTGATGGGCAAAGGAATAAGGAAAATCAAAAACGAAATTTATCTGTCATGGAGCCAGCCCTGAAAAGCAGCACACCATGATTATTCCAAAGGAAGAATATTCTACAGAGAACAGCTGTGAAGTGTGAACTTCATTGTTTCAAAACAAGCAATAATGATCAGGATTATCTTTTTTTTATTTGTGATACAAAGTATATTGTTGTTAATCAAACGTGAAGGGGTACAGTGCAAGCAGCAAAAACTGGAAGTATCACTTCATGCAAAGAGATTTGTCTGCAGTTAGTGATGGCTTGAGTTCCTGTCAAAGAAAGTGTTGCTCAGTTGCCATCTCTTCTTCTGAGACATCTTGCAAATTGCATTGTCAGATCTGTGTCCAACTTAAACATGGAACAATCCTATGTAACAAGGCTGGGGTGTTTAGCCTGCCAATCTCCAAGTCCCAACAGACAACCAATGCTCCCATTTGATTGGCTTATTCACTGACAAGTCTAATTTTAGCGTGTTGCCACAAAATTCTGTTTTTCTGATTTCTGTGGTTGAGAAGTAAGTTTGAAAACTAAAAATAATTGTTAAAAAAACAGACACAAACAGACTGAGAGAGTAATATATTATATCTACCATAACATGGTTATTTTTTAGCCAGTTATCTTAAAGAGATTCTGTAAGGTAAACACTGGCTGCTGTTGTACTCTTGCTGCTAAAATTCAGTCAGCCTTTTATGAACGCAATCAGTTATTTTTATTGCATTCAGCCATGAGACTTCCATCTTCTAAAGTCAACATTCAGGCAAAATCTCACTTTGCCATTTTCAAGTTCTGTTGTTTCTTCATAGTACTTGTTTCCAATTTCTTTGCAATTGCTCTGAATATCGAAAAGTTTGAGGAATAACTCAGTGTCAGTTCAATTTGCATTTTGTTTGCACCATTATAACGTTCAAAAATCTGAATAATTTTAAATGTCCCACCAAAATCTGCCTCTCTTCACAGGCTAACCAAAATCACCTCTTACTAGATTTGTTTTCATTGTTGGCATGTTTAGATAAATGGAAACAGATAGCTTGTTGATCACAGGCATTGCTCCGGTTTGTTATTTTAGTTAGCAGCAAAATTAGAATGTTCTGTGAAGTGACGAAGAAAGTTCATCGTTTTTTGTTCTTCCAAAGGCATCTCCTAAAGAGTTAAAACAACTTTTATTTTTGCTGTATTTTTACTATTTACCTCATATTATTCTACAAAAAATGAATCCGCTGTTTTAATGAAAAAATGCTATTTGTCCACGACTTCTTTGTTAGGTGACCATTATTTCAGCTTTCCACCATAATTGCACAAAAAAAGCCAACAAAGTGCTTCAAATGTGGGGTATCCTTGCCTCTTGTAGGATCACTCTGTGTTAAATGTGCATGTAAGTTCTCAGCATGAGGACTTTTGGTGAAAACAAGATTGCGATGGCGCCAAGGAAAGGGTTCACACTTATCACTTGAGCCATCAATGACATATTTACTACCTTTCGTCTGCTCCCATCCAGATCTAGACATTGATATTACAGTCAAACAGATTATGACACCCTGCCCGGCTCAAGGCAAAGGAACCTGGGGCTAGGTACATTAGGAATGCTAGCAAAACTTTCCAACTTTCCTTTGTGACCATACTTCCAGTTTTTGCCACTTGCATCCCCTCATGCTGATGTATGTTTGGATTTTCATTAAAATTTTTTGACTTAATGTGTTTTTAACAATCCATCTGCCTGGAAATAAGGACATCATGTTGACTGAACAAAATGGCTTGATTTTATTCTAGGTGGTATATTTTACGGCAACTTTCCCATATGTGCTGCTGACAATAATCATGTTTCGTGCAGTGACGCTTCCTGGAGCAGTTGAAGGAATCAAGTTTTATCTCAATCCAAATTTCACACGTCTAGCTGATGGTCAGGTAGAACAGCATTTCTTGAAGTGTGATCTAATATGTAGGCCAGTAGGTCTTCTGACTTCTGAAAAGTTACAGATAGCCTTAAGTCACACAGGAATCTTGACCCAATCTTGAAAGTCAATGAAGGTAGAAGTGTAAATAAAGGAATCATGATGTACACAATATACATGAATGTCTCTCTTATAAATTTGCTAATTTTGACAAGTATTTTTATTAACCACGACAGGTATGCCGAGGATGGCATCTTTAATAAGTAACATTTTAGGGCTATCTGTTAATAATTTTTTTTCAAATGTGGGTCACAACAACTGATACAATACATGTACCTCCAATGACCTTACCCTGGTGGGGATTTTCATCCACAATACAAATAAAACAAAAAAGGAAATCTTGACATATTTTTTAATTGAAATAAGCATTATATTAAGCACATGACTTAACATTCTTTGTCACACATCCGATCATCTGTGTGATTTTGTTATCAGGTGTTTTGATTGTTACTGTGACTTAACATTCCCTAGATGATTTGTGATTGCTATATCTTAATATTAAGGAAAAAGGAGATAAAAATTTACCGAGTAACTGACAGATCAGATATTAAGTCACTCAGATCAGATATCTAAGCCACCTTCATAATAATATGATTTTCTTTATTATAACTTCTTTCAAAAATCTTGATTATACCGGCAGACCTCTCTCTTTCAAACTTGGCTACAAATTTTCCAAGGGTGTTTCAACTGAACCCTTTAAGTCCTGATAGTGCCATATGGCACAACGTGTTATAATAAGCTTAATATTTGGCCTATTCGTTTCAAATTTGGACACCAAAGAGATCTTTGAGAGATCTTCACACTGGAAGCATAAAATCAAACCCCCTCTCCTGAATTAGACTTGATTAACCACCCCTCAAGTTTTTTAAACTTTTGTGCTTTACACTGAATTTTAGAGTCAAGTAAGTATCGGTTAAAAATCTACACACCCAGAGCTGCAAATTAAGCTGTTGTTTAGGGGTATACCCAATATATACCAGGAACAAGGTATTTTTGAATGTTTTCATTTTTTTACTTTGCAGACTCCTCAATTTATCAGACATCTTTTATGTCTGTTGTGGTGATTTAATTAGGACATATCTCAAACAATACCTTCCCCATGGTATATAACTTGTGGTCTTTTGATCTACTGTTATCATTTTAGAATTAAGTACAGTTTTTCTTCGGGGCATAAGGGTTTTAGCAACAAAGATCTTTAATTTGGAGAAAGAAGAGAAAGTGTATTGTGTAACTTTGGTAGTTTGTGTAAATGCAGGTTTGGCTGGATGCTGGGACTCAAGTGTTTTTTTCTTATTCTATTGGTCTTGGTACTCTCATTGCACTAGGGAGCTACAACAAGTTTAAAACAAACTGCTACAGGTAAGTTGTAAAATGGTATGTACTCTAGCTAACTCAGTTCCCATTCATAGATCATTTGCAACATGCATTTGTACTCCTGAATTTTGTTGTTCCTGACCAGTAAATATTACCCTCCCCCTTAAAAAAAAGATTTTCCTGGAAATTCTGGTTTTGACTTATACTAATTTCTTTTAAAATTTTAATTAGCTTTTGGGATAGATATCTTCTGGAACCACACATTGGGTAGTTAACTAGTTATTATAAGAGATATGTGGAAATACATGTAACTGTGATGTCACTGAGCTAGTATCACATAAGCCATACTCTTACTCATTCTCCCTTATCCAGCTAACAACTAGTTTTGTACACAACAAATTAGGTGGCATAGACACAAATTATACACATTAAGCACTTATAAAAGCACCTTAAACAAGCTGTACACTGATGAAACGTCATGCAACATTGTAACAGCCTGGCACAAATCCATCATTTATTTGTCTACGTCAATGAGGGAAATGCTCAACACTGTCCTGTTTATGATTTGAAAATCCATGTAACTATCCTTAACCCTAATGATAGTTTATAATGCTTGATCCTTTGCTTTCTCCGAAAGTTCCTTAGTTTACAAAGTGTTCCTTAGATCATGCACAAACAAAATAGCAGCGTAATCAAAGAAACATGCAGCACTGAGGTTTGACCTAAACTGGAATGAACCTTGTTCAAATCAGAAGACTTAGTGCTTGGATGGACTGGTCTGATCACAGGACAACCAACTAACAAAACTAGTACTAACAACAAGTTTTATTAATTAACTAAAGACAATGTTACATTTATTGTGTTATTTTAGGGACTGCATCATATTTGCTTGTGTAAATAGTGGAACTAGTTTATATGGAGGATTTGTCATTTTTTCGGTGCTGGGGTTCATGGCACTGAAACAGGGTGTACCAGTGGAGACTGTGGCCAAGTCAGGTAAGCCCTTGCATGAACTAGGCTGAGTTATAGTGAAGATAGTTTAGAACACTTAGCTTAAGGCTTAGAGGCATTCTTTTTCCCAAAGATGTCCACAGACAACCTTTATTTTTTATCACAATTGCAGCTGCACTCACACTTCACCCGTAATTACTTGCAGTCACATCAAAAAAATAACTTCCAGGAAAATGTCTGTGGGACAGACTTGTATTTCGTGATCCTCTCTCCTATTCAGAGTTCCCAAGATAAATTCAAGTCCCAGATAATGGGGTATATACAATAAGGAAACAAACCCATAACATTGATAGTGCGATGTATATATGAAATAATTCATATTTGAACTGCGGTTATAGGTGCAAGTGAAGTATGATCCTCGCAGTAAATTTTCCAATTTAAGCAACTGGAAAGAAGAAGCCTGAAAAAAAATCAGGGCTTCAACGGGATTCGAACCCATGACCTCCACGATACTGGTGCGATGCTCTACCAACTGAGCTATGAAGCCACACATTGGGAGCAAGGTCAAATTATTGAGTTCATATTTTCCTGTGCAGTGAAGTTATGTGATGTATATATGAAATAATTCATATTTGAACTGCAGTTATAGATGCAAGTGAAGTATGATCCTCGCAGTAAATTTTCCAATTTAAGCAACTGGAAAGAAGAAGCCTGGAATAAAAAAAAGAAAAAAAAAAGAAAATATGAACTCAATAATTTGA
>CM042754.1:6624816-6634816 GCA_022496165.2 Catalaphyllia jardinei
GACCTTACATTTGGTCGAAGCTCCACAAATCAATTTAAATGGCTGATTCTCTAACTGCATTTAAAAATCAAGTTAGGGCCCTCGACCTATCAAATGTTACATTGAAAAATAACTGTGAAAACTGTAAGTTATGTAAAGCTTAGTTTTTATCAATCTTATATTGTTTGACGTATATAGTTTTCTTCTTATTATTATTATTATTATTATTATTATTAATATTAGCTTAGTTTAATTATTTTTTAAGTAGGTGTCCCCAATTAGTTTTTACTTGTAAAAACTAGAATGATTGACATGTTAATAAAGTTATTCATTTATTCATTCGTCACTACCATTCAAACCTATGATGGTCAATGTGCAGGTCTTGAATGAGTTGATAATCAGTTGCTTGTGATTGAACATGACCAAAACTAATACATCCTCTGTTGTCTCAATACTTCTCCATAAAACAGGGGTAGGAGGGGGGAACTTATTTGAGGGGAGGTTTTTTAAAATATTGGCCAATAGGAAGTGTGTTTATTATCTTTTGAAGGGGGTGCTTATTTGAGCTTATTCAAGGATTTTGTTACATATTTTCAAAAATAAAGCATTTTATTGAGGGAATTTATATTCTGTGAAACAACAGCAGCATCACAATGAATCAAAAAGCACTGTTTGAAAAAAAAATGGTTTGAATGGGGAGAATTCCTTGTGCAATCGAATATTGAAAATTGCAAATATTGCACTTGATTATGCTTGCCTCCCTATTATTGCAGGGAGGTGAGGTGACCTCATGGTTAGTGCGCTCAACTCTGGAGCGAGCAGTCCAGGGTCAAGCCCTGGCTGTGGACAGGTTGTGTTCTTGGGCAAGACACTTTATTCCCACAGTGCCTCTCTCCACCCTAGTGTATAAATTAGTAGTGGCAAACTTAATGCTGGGGATAACCCTATGATGGACTAGCATCCCACCCAGGGGGAGTAGAAATACTCCTAGTCACTTCATGCCATAGAAACCGGGATAAGCTCCGGCCTGATGGGCCACAATTGTCTCATATGCAGTGACCTTCACATGTATATTAGATCTGAAACTTCTTTTTTCTTTTAGCCTGAAAAACTTTGAAAGGCTACAATGGGATTCAAACCCATGATCTCAACGATACCAGCTCCTTGCTCTACCAGATGGGCTTTGAAGCCTTCATTTCAGCCATGTATGAAGGATTGTGAATGTCTTTAGAAAGCAGAACGGTAATTAAGGCTAATTAAAAACAGTCTCAACAAGCAAACTCACAAATGCATTGTTTATACTCTAGAAAACTACAGCATTATATAATGTCGTCTATGTATGAAAAACATAGGTTATTGTGATTAAAGTCCAAAATTATAACATGTTAATGAATTTAAATTTTGTCTATAAGTTCAGCAAGTTGTTGTCCTGTAGGTCTGTTAGTTAGGTATATGGTTTCAGGAAAACCTGTTTGATTTTATTCATCAAAGTGTTTTTTTTAATGATTGTCACACACACTGGTCTCAATTATACAGTTTTTAGTTGAATCATTTATAGTGGATGGTTTGGACCCAAAAGTATCAGACCGGATACTTCAGCTAGTGTGATCATCTAGGTGACCGTGGTTTTGTTCATTAAAATAGTGGTCAAAACGTTATTGTGGTTCTGTTGGAAAGTTTCACAGTACAGCTTGTCAAATAATTTGATACTGCAAGCTCAAATGCTGTGACTGCCAGATGTGAAAACGTGAAACAGGCAGAAACTTTACCATGAGATAGAAGAGACAGTGACTCACTGCCTATATTGCTTAACCTGAACATTACAAATTTACAGCCAAATTTATGTCATTATCAGTTTCAATGGACCGGACTGCTGGCTCCTGCTTGTTATATCTTCTGAACTACTGCTGGCCCAAATAGCTTGTCTTTCTGACAGCTTATATCATGGGATACAGTTCATTCAGCCTTGCTCCTAGATTCTTCCAGAACGTTTCACTTGAGGACCCTGTAGTGGTTTGGTTTCATAACATCAACACAGTCCCTAAAGATGGCCACTGGTGAGTTAACCAACAGTTTAACTCATCGCAAATAGATAAGCTTGGAACTGGTGCCTAAAAGTACAAAAGTACACTTTGCGAAACCAAACCAAACCAAACCAAACCCAACGTGCGGCCTGTCTTTGCTTTGTGTCAAACTGCTGCAGTAGCAATGTGCGTAAAAGCACCAGAATACCTAAAAGACATGCTTGTAAGAGCAACACAAAAATTTGAAGGCTTTGAGAATGCAACACAACCACAAAAACCACATTCACGGAGTCCGTGCAGCCTGTCTCTGCTTTATGTCACGATTTTAAACGATGTATCTGACCTTAAAGATATTGTTCATGCACTTGTGAATAAAAATGATGGACGTTATAACAGTGTGTTCTCTTACGCTAAAAACACTGCTTTTGAAAACAGCCAAAGCAAAACAAAAAGCATTAGACACAAAGAGTGTAGAGCCGACTTAAAAATAATGTAAGTGCTCTGCAAAGGAAAGTGAGGCAAATGAAAATTCCTAAATAATCTCTCAAACTATCAACTTACTGACAGCCAAATCAGTGTGCTTTCAAAGGGACTCAAATTTATTCCAACACCCGTGACAAACAAATCCATAATTTAAAGCAACAACTCTTGCGAGATTTCGAGCAATTCGCAAGACGAATGCGCCTACAATACATTTTTCACAAACAAAACAAAGAACCACATCTGTTTCATGTTAAAACAAACTGGATGCCACTGGTTCAACCTTCTGTTGCCCTTGAGAGCTACTTGGCAAATGTAAGCACAACTTGCAGATATTATTATTAGGTACTAAGCCAACAAACAATTTGTCACGCAATGAGGTTATGGCTATTAAAGAGTTAGAAACCAATTCAGCTATAAAGCTAAAAAAAGCAGACAAAGGAACAAACACATGCCAGTAATCATCAATAAAACAGAAAAAATGAGAGAGGCCAAAGTGCAATTTGACAACAAGGACCACCTCCTACGATTCGCTAAATGGGTAATATACAAGGTAAACATAGGATTTTGAAACACTGACTCTGCTAAAACGTTCATTATGTAGGAGCTTTCCAAAGCTAGCTAACATGGCAAATTATTATTATTTTCCTCCCTATTTGAGACACATGCTTCCAAGCACTTGAATAAGAAATCGTTTAAAAGGGAACGACATAGTCTAGGTTTTAATTTCTTTCGTCTAGTTTCGGTTTAGTTTCAATTGATTTGGCTCGTTTGGGTTTGGTTTGGTTTGGTTTCATTTCATTTCATTTTGTTTTGCAAACTACAGTAAGCCCCTAAAAGGTTAGTGAGATGCCAAATGCATAATGCAGAAGAGAGGTATCCCTGGCAACCCTAAATGCAAGATCCACCAAATAAAAACCTCTCTACACGTGTTTGGAGAATGGAACCCAGAACAGGGTGATCTAGTACCTCTAAATAACCCCAGGAGACCAAAGAGGATTCCAGCCAACAACAGTGTGGATGGAGCAACCCTTTTTGAATGGATCAGTCTTCAAGCCATTGCAGGAAGGGCCCCAGGAGTCACCAAACAGTAGCCTTCAGGTGTGCTCCATAATTTAACCAATTGAAGCCATCACATCAGTGGACATTTTAAGATCAGCTCCAGGCAGCAGTCCTGGGGAGAGCCAGAAGCTTACATCATGTGAATAACACAAAACTGGTACCAGGTGAAATTCTCTATTAAGAGGAATGGGGCAATCTCTCTTCTGAAAACAGCATAACAGGTGGATAATGGGGCATAGGAAGGTTCTACCTGGCCATACTATCTTAGCAGCATGGTGCAAATGTCTGATAACAACAACAACAACAACAAATACTTTTATTTATCGAGTGAAATACATCACATTATTTTGATAAGTGATTTAAGCTCCTGTCTGAAGCACCACTTTTGCAGAAGCTAGAAACTAATCAGATCTTACAAATGTGACAACGTCTTGGAAAGGAGACTAGTCAAGCTAGTCAAGCCTAATTTTTAACACTGTGGAGGGGCCACACATTTGCCAGAGGGTAGAGGCAAATTGACCATGTACAAACTGCCAGGGAATGATTAAGGTTATGTGCATACTGGGACACCTCAGGAGGGTCTGCAGTGATGAAATATCCAAGTAATGCAGAGGATCTGATTTGAAGTGACCAGGATCCATTCCACCATGTCTGCGACTGAGTTGAGATAAAAGGGGCTGATCAAAGGTCTTATAAGGCGAGACTCAAGTTCACATGATACAAATGTTACCATTTCATGGTGGTGTACAGTCAAAATGCAATATGCTACCTCCACATCACATTTAGCCATAAGGCCCCCCTTTTCGAACCTGGGTACAAGGCAAATCACCTGATCTACAGTAATTTAGTGAAGGCTAAATTCATCCAGGTTGATGCCATCATTTGCACTGGCCCTTGCCTAGTGCAGAGGAAAGGTCTACTTGCCTGGTTGGCCTCTGTTGGGAATAAGATTAGGTTAGGGGAAGAATTGAAATGGGCTGGGAATCTGCCTAAGGAGACCTCATTGGCCAGATACTTGTCTGTAACTGATGGATGCTGTGCAGTAGATGGATTTTTCTCTTAGCAGCCTTGAGCTTTTGAGATCGGTAGAAGCCTACTTAAAACCATGATGGAGTCCCTCCACCATGAAGTTAACCTGCTGCCCACTGGGATGATTTATTTGGGTACCTAGTACCCACCATTTAATTTGCAAGCACCCATTTACACACCTGGGTAGACAGAGGCAATCATCTCTAGTTCCTCAGCCAGCCAGTCATCAGCCCTCAAACCAATAGGTAGTACTTTAATACTCATAGAAACTTACTGTCAGCTAGAAGATCCATCTGAAGGTAATTTGAATATTTCAAATATATAACATATGTAACAATTATGTTTGTTTTTTTTCAGGGTGGAATGTATGTTTTCCAATTATTTGATTTCTATTCTGCCAGTGGTAGTGCACTCTTGTGGGTCTCACTCTTTCAAAGCATTGCCATTGGCTGGATCTATGGTAAGTGAGCATTCAACAGAAAGTTCTTATTTTACAAAATGTCTGCCCAAACACTTGGACTCTTTATATCCACTTTTAGCAGATTATATTGATATATAATTTTATCCTTAGTTATAATTTGTTAAGAGCAGAACTTCCAGAATTATCAACACAGTCAAGAGTGATCTTCAATTTTCTGGCCAAAATTGGTAAATGTTCAATGCCTTAATTGACTGGTGATAATAAAAGCTGTTCTCAATGCAAGGTATAAGCAGTATATTGCTCATATGGAAAACAAATTTATGTAGGTTAGAGCACATGCTTTGAAAACAGGATAGTGGCCAGTTTTAGAAGCCAAATTCCAAAATTCAAAGACGTGTGATGTTTTAGTTTAATAATATCATTCTGCAGTCTTAGAATGTTTACTAGTTTGCACCTTATTTTGACCTACCATATTTCCTTGAATAATAGCCAGGGGGCAATTATTTCTATTTTTGCACCAAAAGGGGGGCGATTATTTGAGGGAAGCCAATTATTTGAGGGATGTGATTATTTCAAATATTTCTCACAGGAGGTCGCACCCTAAATATTTTGTTTAATTCTACCAAGCAATAAAGGAAAAAGTGAAATACATGAATATAACGGTCGTTACCAGAGAAAAAAACTGTAAAACCAGTGCTTTTGTAACCATTCAGTTGTGAACAATTAAGTGAAAGCGTGTTTGTTACCCAAGTTGTCAATTTTTAACTCAAGAGGGAGGGGATAAGAGAAAAAGAAAATGGTGAGGGGGGGGGGGGAATAATTCGAGGGAGGCGATTAATCGAGGGATGGCTTTTATTCGAGGAAATACAGTATATTGTATGATTATGTATCAGATTAAATGTGTACTACAAATTAAAAGAAACTGACAATCTTGAAAGAGTATAGCAGTATGTACATTATGTGACACTTCACTATCACTTGTGGTGTTGCGGTTTCAAAACACTAAAGCCTGGTTCACACTTGTGTGATAAGTATAACACAAGCAGCATAAACATAAGCATAAGCACAAGAAATAAGGAACATGTTCCTTTTTTCTTGTGCTTATGCTTGGCTTTAGAACCGTCGGCATCGGTTGTTTTGCAAGGGCGAGATAAATATTTTGTTTTACAACGCATCAGGGTTTATTATATCAGTTCATAATTTAACTCTGTGGTTTGCAATTACGGCCTTTTCAAGTTCATACTTAATGTGATTAACCGTTTTGGCCAATGATGCGTCAACTTCGTGCAATTCCATGCCGAATGTCAGCTCGTACAGCCGTACAGTCTCGTGTGCTTGTTGCTTTGATTCAATGTGCAACAATGGCAACGGAGGTCGTAGAGGTTGCAACTGAAAGTTAAGCGGATGCGCAGGTTTGGTATTCCGAAAAAAATCCGATGCCGTTTGCAGTTTTTGGCGTATTTCTGTGTGGTTTTGCGGTTTTCGGACCCCCTTATGCCCCCCTCCAAAAGACTATTTCTCAAATATCACAGGGTTAGGATAATAATCTTGTGTACTTTGATCTTAGACTGTGGAGAATTGAGCTTCTATAGCTCAATTGCAAGTTGTCTTCTCTTTTCGTTGCGGGAATAACATTGCGCTTACTTGCTCCATATACACGGAATGAAAGCAATAAAGGGAACTGTTTGGTTGGAAAATAACATAGTTTGGTTGTAAAATGGGGCTGCCACTGTGCCTACACAAATGAATGAAAATTCTGACAATGACAATCAAATAGTAACCTCAAAATGTGATGTTTCTTTTAAGGTGGCCGAACACAGTTTTCACAAGCACTTTTGCTGATGCATCCAGTGCACGCACAAGGATTTCAAAACGTGCCGTCAATAGAGCGATCATTTTATTTACTCAACACCTGCACTATACTGGGTCTGGGTGTCGAACCCGGGCTGATGAGGCCTACTTAACCACTGTACCACGGCACTATCCGAGTTATTTTTCTCTATAATCAAATTAATGCAGTGTATTGATGGCTTAAGTCTTTTATTACAAAGATATGTTAGAAAAGGTAACAATGCAAAGAACCAGCAATTCTCAGCTTTTGTTTGTTACCAAAAGAACCCAGTTAAATGCAACACATGCGCAGTTGCTTGAAAATTGAGACTGATTGTTTATGCAGAAACTTGCAGATTTCTAACGATCCAGTCATTTGAATTTTAAGACATTTGGTTAAAAAATAGGTCAGAAACCATGTGAATGTTCTATCACCAAAAATCTGAATTTTGACATAGGGAATTTTTAATAATACAGAAAACGATTTATGGCAAATTACGAAAATCCCGGCTATGTCAAAATTTTATGAAAACAGTGTTGACAGAAGGGATTTAATGTCAATTCGTAGTGGGCAAACAATGAAAACAATTTAACAACTGGATTTGTTTTAAATAAACAAAAACTATTTTTTAAGCCTTGATTTTAACCAGTCCCATTGCCATGGCAACAGTACATATCCTAGCCAAAATGCAAGAATAAATACTTTTGTGGTTGACCTTGACTCTTGCAGAAAACGGGCACCAAAGCATAAATAGTTTAAAAGAAAATAATTATGGTAATTTAGGCATACAGGCACTTGAAAACTGTTCGGCCACGTTAAACAAAAATCACCTAAAATCATTTTGTCATGCAATTTGTTTGTAGCTGGGTCAACTCTGTGGAGCCGATTTAGACAAAAAGGAACTTTTTATACCATGATGTATGTGTTCTGAACTTATGAGGAAATACCCAGAAAGAATTTTGGAAAGTAAACACATAAAGTTTAGATGTATAAAAATTAAATGACAGAAAGAGAGAATTTGAAGACTATACCAAAGCTTTGTTAGTGAGGGCTTCTTTTTCGGTTTTCAGTTTTGGATGAAATTTATTGTGGTTTTGCGGTTTTCAGCGATTTTTTGTGCGGTTTTTCAGTTTTTAATAGGTCCCTATGCCCCCCTTGATCAACTGTGTAAAGTTTTTTAAACATCAGGCCATGTTGATGTCTTTTTATGTGCCATTTACATTTAGGTGGAGAACGTTTCTATGATAACATGGCTTCTATGATTGGATTTCGGATCAATCCTTGGATCAGGATATGCTGGAAATATTTGACACCTTTGTTTTGTGTGGTCAGTAGTTATTATAGTAATCATCACAAAGTTAAACTTCTAGATTCATATGTAGTGTTGTTAATGGATTGTAACTGGATTTGTTTTTTAACATAAACTCTTCAAGGTTGCATCACAGTGTTCCAACATTGTTGCTAAAGCAATTATTTAAGTGCTACCCTTGTAATCAAAGTTATTGTTAAAAGGGATGGTTTCACAGCTTGGTACAAGCTCTAATTAGGCCATTTGATATTTCATTGTTTGTGAAATAATAAAAAAAGAGAGTTGGTGATTTTTGCAGGAAATGGTTGCATATATCCTGGGGGTTGGGAAGGACTTTCTTATATGAGCTATATAGGTATGTGTGGCCCCAAAGTTTATCAGCCAATTTGGTCAGAAATAGGGTACGGTTTTTCACTCTACTCTTGAATTGGGTATGTTTCTTACAAGTGATTATTTCACCATTAGCAATAAGACCATCAACAAAAGCCCTTAATAAATTATGTTTAGGGTAACTGTGTGAGCTGCAATGGTGGTAAATAGGGTATCAATTTTGGTCAGGTCATAAATAGGGTAGGGAAAATCACAGATTTTGGTCATAAATAGGGTAAGGGTTTTGAGAGGCAGGCCCCACAGCCCTGCCCAACTGTGCTGGGATTACCCCCCACACAGAGGTATATTTTATTAGAACTCTTTTTATTAATGATTCCCACCCCGATGCACCACTCAATGCAGTTGATTATGAACCAATCTGGTGTGAGTAGTTAACTGTTGCAAGTGTCCAGAATAAAACCTTTGGCCTGAATAATAAATTCGATGTTCAATACTTATTTCAATGCTTTCTGTTTAAGATTATCTATATATGATTATGGAACTACATGTGGCTCAGTTATAAAGGGGAAAAAGTTCTTTATGGCAAAGTTTGGCATATGCCTATCCCTTTAGATATTAAATTCTTTATTGTATGTACATGCCACCATGTGTGTGTGTAGGTTCATGTGTTCTGCATGTGTGCATACTAACATATTGATTTACTTCATCCTAAGAAGTGAGCCTTGATAGCTTACTGTGACATAAATCGGAGTGGCATGCATATACTCAATAAAACCATTCATGCCTCTGAATTTTCTATGAATGATAGCCAACCAGAGTGTCAAGAAAAACAATCACTTTTCTTTTATGTATTTTAACAAATTAAAATTTACCCAAAAGCATCTCTGTCACTTCACTCCCTTGTCAGACAAGTGAATGATAGAATCCACCAGGCGTAAATCAAAATTCATTAGCCAGGCTTTTCAGCATATCTTTCTTTACATGCATGATGAGAACCTATGATAGGTAGCCTTATTGATGCTACGTGGCTCATAGAAATACTGGGTTTGTAGTGTAATAAAGTAATGTTACATGTCTTGCAAAACCAGTATCGCTGAGGCTAGGTGATTTTAACTTATAATGTGCTTATTGCCATTGCAGGCTATATTTATATTTAGCCTTGTGACATACAAGCCATTGACGTACAATGAATACTCCTACCCTGTCTGGGGACAAGTGATTGGTTGGGTTTTATCATTGTCATCCATCATGTGCATTCCAGGTGTCATGATTTTCAAGATTGTGACCACAGAAGGAACATTGCAAGAGGTAATCATCTCTTATTTATTTTCTGTGGCTTTAGAGCTACCTCAGGACATCACAATTGATTCAAGTGAGGAGGCCCACCAAAACACTGCTTAATAATATACACTGGGGTTCAATAGAGTTCTAAAGTGTGACGTCACAAAAAATTAAATCTGTGAAATTATGGGATTGGGCGCCATTTTCGAATGGAGTATCCTTTAAAAAGGTTCCTTGCCAAAACTTAGCTCTTA
>CM042754.1:6644816-6649816 GCA_022496165.2 Catalaphyllia jardinei
ATTTATTTGTAATACTGGCTGGTTATGAAAGCGAATTTTGGTATAAAAAAGGGGTCCTTCTGTCAAAATGAAATACAAAAAGGTAAGGAGTTGGATCTCAGGCTTGATCTTGAGGCTCCCCATAGAAAACTTTATAGATTACCCCTTCTGGGGTGTGACCCCTTCTGGGGTGTGTTAGGCTCTATAGGTGCCGTTATCAAACAGGGTCTTTTAATTAAGAAATAGAAAACATGTACCGTGTTTGTATTGAGTTGTACAAACACGAGTGGAAGTTTGGGAGAACGAGAAATGCTGTGGGACATGTTTTCTATTTCCTTTAGAAAACACCACGACGAGAAAAAGGAAAACAACTTGTAAACTTTGATTATCAAAATGGAAATTCTCTTTGCTCGCGCCATCACTACGTCAACAGCGCGCGCTTAGTTCTGTGTCTCCATCGAGTTATACAAACAGGCTTTTTAACCAATCAGCGCACGTGCTTCCTTAGGACTGTTTTCTAAGTGGAATTGTTACATAGCTGGCGTTTTTACCGCTATAGCGCGCCCATTCATTGGCTAGTTCATGGTCACATGACATCTAACAATGAAACTGTTTTCCGCCAAATGCCGCGAGCGGGCAACATTGCGAAAACTATGACGTCAAACGGGTAACAGTTCACTGTTACCCGCGAAATGTTGACCGCTGTTGCACGTGATCAGAGGTGGCCCGATGTTGTCGCTGGAATCTCAGCGCATTTTTCAAAATTTGCTTTGGTTTTGTTTTGCTATATAACAAATCACTTAATAAACTGATCCCTTGGGAAACAGCGAATTTTGTTTCCCTCGAATCTCAATGTTTCCCTCGACTTCGTCTCGGGAAACAAAATTCGCTGTTCCCCTCGGGACCAGTCATTAAGTGTTAATTGTTATATAGCTGGCATTTTTCCCGCGACAGCGCACCCATTCATTGGCTAGTTCATGATCACATGACATCTAACCTGCGAAAACAGCCGTCCTTCTTCGCTCCCGGCCCGAGTGGCGTTTCAAGGACGGCTGTTTTCGCAGGCTACATGACATCTAACAATGAAATTGTTTCCCACCAAATGCCATGAGCAGGCAACATTGCGCAAACTATGACGTCAAACGGGAAACAGTTCACTGTTACCCGCGCAATGTTGACCGCTGTTGCACGTGATCAGAGATGGCCTGAAGTTGTCGCTGGAGTCTCAGCGCATTTTTTCAAAATTTGCTTTTGTTTTGTTTTGCTATATAACAAATCACTTAAAGACTGGTCCCTTGGGGAACAGTGAAATTTGTTTCCCTCGAATCTCATTGAGATTCTCGGGAAACAGAATTCATTGTTCCCCTCGGGACCAGTCATTAAGTGTTACATGTTCAGGGGAAACCAGCACTAATTAGAGAAAGCCAATCAAATCATGACTGTGTCTCCAGAGCCATAGGCTATGTTCCGGATCCGGATTACCCCAAAGAAACGCAGCCATAGTTATTTTGTCCGAGGACAGGAAGGGCCAAAAGGTGATAAGATGAAAGAGCTTAGCCCTGAATGTGTTTTCTGAAAGAGGGGTCTTCATGTAATTTTTGAGTTGTTTAAAAAAAAAAATACCTCTTAGTCGGCGCGTTGAGTATGTTATGGGTGGGTGGATCAGTGAGAGATGTATGTACGTCACACCAATCAGATTAGATCTACTATTAAACACCAATCAAATTTCTTGTTGTAAAGGTAAATGGTATGTGAGAAGATTTGATCCCGATACAGTTGAGAACGGCCATATTTATTCTTCTGTAAAAGAGGAGGAAGTATTCATATAATTATTGGGTTTACCTCGACATTTTCTGAGGGTTAGGCTGAGGATTTTGTGGGCGGGTTTGATAGTCATTAGCAATTGGATAATCAGTCAAAGAAACATAGTGTTTGGGATATAAATGCGAGCATGCGATGAAGGGTGACTGAGCTTTTTGAATTAAATGAGTGTTAGCCGTTCTACACACTAAAACGTTAGAGGTGAAAAACATTTTTAAATAAGCAAAAATGCTTAAAATAACGTTTAACCCTGGGTTAACGTTAACTGGCTTTCGAACAACCCAGCCCAGGTTAGTAACTGCACTCTGGGCCAAAGAAGAGAAACCCTGGAAACGATGTTGAACTAGCCTGCAGTACAGCCCTTGCGCTCTTTCTCACAAAGGGCAAAGCTTCGCACTCATTCTCAAGTTTCGTACGCCCTCGTGTTTCTCACTGGCCCCGCTAATCTGCTTGTTCTGCAGGCTAATGTTGGACTAAATGAGCTGCGGGTTGAAGCCCTGGTCAGGTTCATAGCATTCAAGACACTTTACTCTCAAAGTCTCAGATTATGGCAAGCTCAACAAAAAAAAATAACTGTTTCTTTGACATAATAAAAACTGTAATAAGAAGCATATCATAGAAAGCACAGATATTCAAAAATTTTTGTGTTAACAAACACTAGAAACAATGCGATTAAAATCAATTTAATGACCACTTTCTTGTACAGTCTGCCTACAGATTAACATGTATGTCACAGCATTATCATCATTATTCTTCTTGCATGACCGCATCACACAAATGACAAATTTCACACAGGACTTCTCCAGGACTCTCTTTAATGACTTCACACGTTATCTGAGTCCTTCATCACTAGCAGAAGTCCCAAGATTGAATATAATGAAGCACATTGTAAAAATAATAGATACCAGTTTATCACAGTTATCATAAAATTTGTAACAATTTTTTTTAGGCTCAACCTTACAGGGCTAAAGGTCTAAACTAAGTGACTAAGGAGGTGCTTGCAACTTGTACATTGTTTCCTTGACAATGGCACTTTAAAATGCTTCAGTTTTATTTCAGCATGTTCTACACTGCGCAAATAAAATTAAACTTAGAGTGACCTTAACAGACTGATAGTTATAATTATAAGCTTTTGAAAAACAAAACCATTACAAATCATAGTACAGTGGCATGCTTAGAAATAACAATATTTAATACCAAATATTGGGGCATGTCATCTTCAATAACTCATTTTTTTACCAGGTTGCAAACAAAGACTATCATGTAAATTAACATAATCTGTAACAAAGCCTCACCAGAGCAGTTGCTCAGGAAGATGCGGCCCACGCTAATTCCAAAATGTTATTTAAAGATGTGCTCTTTACGAGGTAAGATTATTTTCCAGCATTCTTTGTGGTAAGGATTAAAGCAACAATCAGTCCATAAAGACCAAGAACTTCAGCAAAAATCAAAATAAGAATCATGCCAACAAAGAGACGAGGCTGCTGGGCTGTTCCTCTAACACCAGCATCTCCAACAATGCCAATGGCAAACCCTGCAGCAAGGCCACTCAATCCTACACTCAAGCCGGCACCCAAATCTAGAAAACTCCTGCAGAAGAAGCAAGAAAAAAGTATCAACAACCAACGAAATACAACCCAGAGGCAAATATAAGTCAAAGTCTCAGGCAATGCTTAATTTGCACACAAAGGACATTTATCACTATACAGACACTGGGAATGTTCTTTTTATGTTTCTCCTTATTAAATACTCAGATGGAACAGGTAAATAATATGATTTTATAGCTGCCCAATTGCCTACCTAAATTCTGTTTAGAATCCAATAAATGCATTTGTACAATGAAATTCTAGATGGAAAACTAAAAAAGTGGCTTTTTAAACATTGTGCACTACATTGTAAAAAAAGGTCAGCAATTTGATCTACATATAATATTATTGTTGCCCACAACACCTACAAAGCATTTTAAGAAGAGTGATTCAAGCAACTGTAACTGAACACAGAACAGTGACAATTTTGTAGGTATATTATATACAAGTATTCGATTAGATTTTGCATGGAAATTATTAGCAATCCAAGTAACTTACAAGGAAGGAATATAAAAGCTTGAGAATGTTAATCAATGTAACATATTGCTTCTACAATGTAGTGTTCTTTTTGGAGCAATTCAATGAACTATTTTGTCAATACTCCAACTCCATAAAAATCTCACAGAAGTATAAACCAACATCCTTTAGTTTTAAGCTGTTTCTTTATATCAACAACCAGTGCAAAACAAGACGGTACATGTACATATACCTGAAGGGCTACTAAGTCAATTACCAGTATCAATATTAAAATAACACTAATCCTGTTAAACACTTGAAAAGAGAAATTGATCATTACTTACTTGTACAGAGTATAATCCTTACCAACTGAAAAAAAGGAAAACAATTTAGTGACATATACACAGTAGTCTCACCTAATTCACCTCCAAATCATGCTTATGTTTATTACTACAGAGTAAACTACACTAACAACTTGAATACTCTTAAATACTTTTTTAGTAACATTCTATTTGCTACAAACATATTCAATACTTTGGACTTGAAGTGTACATTTTGATTTTGCTGAAGACAACTAAAGCAGGAATGTTAGGAGCCAGGGGTGAAGAGATAAACAGGCAAAACTTGACTTGTCAACTGGTGAGGTAATCCTGTCTTTCAAACAGGATATTTCACCTGTCATTTTGAGGGCAATAGAAAACTTGCCTCAAAAGAAATAAAACAAGATTGTTTCTGTAACATTGATGGTGAATCATATCCCTAAATCTTTTGATTTCTACAATCACTGAGAGCAAAGAATACCTCAAGTTTAGAAGGATAAGTTTAATAAAGAAATGTCATCTTTTCTCTTATTTTATTCAGGTTTAAGGATAAAAGATCTCTTACTAACTAAGCTATATCAAGCCAATATACCCAAAATATACCCATAGATGATGATCATGTAAAGGTATATTATGAACTCACATGACCAGCTCCCAGTTGGCTTGATAGCCCAGTTGGTAGAGCACTCCACCAGTATCGCAGAGGTCATGGATTCAAATCCTATTCAATTTACGCTGCTTAATTACTCCTCTCTACTTTACACTGTCTTTACGTTGTCATCTGCAGTAAATAATCTATCAAACAAAACTTAAATTTTCCATGACTTTCAAGGACCGA
>CM042754.1:6654816-6685034 GCA_022496165.2 Catalaphyllia jardinei
GAGTGCAGATCAACTTAATGCAGCAAGGTCTGTACTCACTATAAAAGTGATACTCAGTCTGATAATTTGCACTGGATCATTATTTACCTTAGTTGTTATTCTTTTATAAGGCAGTGGAGAGGCATTGAGGAGAAAGAGAACACAATTAAGTGACACTGTAGGCCTGGCACCCAAAATACTCAATCCAAATTCCAGTGCACTAAACATTAGCCTCTTTTTTATGTGTGATAATGTTATTATTATTATTATTATTAATATTATTTTTATTATTATTGTGTCTCGCAGAGGTTCGTGAACACCATTTTCGTAGCAAGATAGAGCAATCATTAAACTGTAAAATAAATGTAGCTAGTGCGGATATTTGAAATACACAGTCTTTAATTATGCTTTTATACTCAGGGCGTTTTATGGATACTGGTTTAGCTGTCATTAGTATAATTTGATTTGTAATGATTTTAATATCTCTGCATCATGGAATTTGTAATTTTATAGAATTTTGAATCTTTATAATTATCAATTATTTCTTTCCTTTTTTGTAATTAAATTATTTTTTACCTGTGAATAAAGTTGTTATTATTATTATTATTATTATTACTACTATTATTTTTAGTAGTAATAGTATTGTTAATATTGTTACTATTATTACTATTATCATTATTATAATTATTATTATTGTTATAATTATTATTATTATTATTATTGTTAGGCTTGTAATCAACGATTGTTATGGATGGTATTTAAATTTGCAAGTTATTGATTGAAGAACTCAGCTTAGTTTTCCCTTTTTAGCTGAGTGGACCACTTTAATAATTAGGCAGTTGACAATTAAACCTGACAGTGTGTAATTTTACTATTTTCATTATGCAAGTATTTATTTACTTATCTATTTATTTATTTATTTACGTTTAAAATTATTTATTTGTTTACGTTTTGATTTATTGATTTATTTATCTCCTAGTATAGTGTATACTGTTTTAGGAGTATTCCTATTAAAGCATTAAAGCATTAAATACATAATTCAGGTCACTTTTTTAACTTCTATGTATTTACTTCATGAATAAATAAACTTCAAACTTCAAGAATTAATGGCTAACCATCTAGCTGTTATTTTATGTAGGAGAACGTTCAAAGAGAATCTTTAAAATGTCACCATCAGATGTCAATTATAACAGACAGTATTACCAAAACACCTTTATATCTACCACTCGTGCCATGAGTGACTACCTTCTTAAACCAAGGTAGGTTTGTCTGACATAGCTGAAAGCTAAGTATAATCAAAAGAGACCTTTGAATTTAATAAGAGACCTTTAAATTTAAAAATGTACCAAATTTAATAAAGTTTCTCCAAAAGAAACAAGAAAATTTACTGTCAGTTTAATTTGCTTTTTGTGTCCATGGGGATGTTGTAAAATAAGTCTGATATTTTTCCTTTGCGCATGTGCAAATTACTAATTAAAAGCTTTTGTGCTCTACATGTGCATGGTCATGAAATTATAGTGGCCATGCATAGGGAGCCACCTTAATCTATGGTTGCAGAGTCCTTGATCTTTCTGTGATTTGACATGATTTACATTATGTTAATAAATAACTATAAAATATATAAAATTTGACTAGTAATAGTAGTAGCCTTAACTTAAAAGAAAAACAAAATACATTCGAATAAAGGCCTGTTGTATCTGTCTAGCCAATTAGTGTATATTTACTGTACACCAGTACCAGTAACATGTATTCATACTCTGTAATAATTAGAAATTCAGTAGAAAAGTTTGTGGTCAATGATGTTTTGTTTTTGTAATTTTAGTGATTTAGAGGGACTGAAGACAACAGCAGTGCGTAGTGCATACAGTGACCCACAACAACCTCCTGATGTTTGCTACCTTAAATCAGCTGTAGAGGCAAAGTAGGTTCAGTTGGGTTTGAAAGATTTCAAGTCAAATGAATCGGTTGACAATGTGCCTGATGTACTAAGAAGCTTGACTTGAGACTGCTTATACTTTCTAATTTTAAGGGTTTTCAACAACACTAGGATTTAATCCTTACTAAACCTGGCTTGCTAAAAATATTACTTTTAGAGCTTATGAAGTTTGGGGAAGCCCTGAATAACTTTCCAAAGAGATATGGAACAGGAAAAAGGCATATGAGGAAAGTGAACGTTACAGGAAAGGTACAATGTGCATCTGCGCTTTCAGTTAATATGTTTAAATAGTAAAATATTTTATGCATAGAAAGATAAACACCATTTTAAAGAGAGATACAGGACTTGCAGATAAAGGGGTGGTAAACAATGCCATGAAAGTGAAGGGATATTTGTAGTTAATATGTAGTGCCCATATGTACATTGCCATGTGCCGGAGCAACAAAGTACCTGTATGTATTGAAATCCATGGAGCTCAAAACATACTGCCATCCACACACAACAAATTAAATTTAATGGGTATTGCTTAATTCTTAGCCTGGTGCAAGTGTTGTATTCCTCCTGGGTAAATCAGGCATATTGCCTTGTTGTTACTTTCCAGTTCTTCGCAGCAGTACAATAGAAAGTTCTTCCTGGGTATGGAAGCTAAACACAGCCCAGGAAACACAAGAAACTCAGAAGAGGTTTTAATGAGTCTGAATAAAATGGAAATATCTATGCATTGTTCACTTTTGTTTATAGGCCTTGGAGCACTAATAGGACACTTAAAGAAGACAATAAGAGATCACACGAAGAAGAAAGAAGAAAACAAGGTCAGTGATATAGTAAAAACCAGCATATGAGAACCTAGATTTTTCCAACGTAGCCAAAATATGTTCGAACAGAAACGTTTAGGGGGATTTAGGCTACTTAGGTTCTTTAATAGGTTCTTAACTTGATGGCGGCCAGCACTCTCGATCAGCACAGATAACTACTACTAAGAGGGCATACATGATATAGAATTATAGTACATTATCCTTTGCGAGGTTAACAAAGTTGTTGCTTCTTCTCTTCTGAGGTCTAGTTACCTGATTAAGGTATTCAGTCAATTTCCCGACACTGTAATGGGACCTGATATAAAAAGCTTACTCACACATTTTTTGTGCTTCTCTCTCAACCAAAGCTGTTGAGTTTTTAATGCCTAAACCAACTAGTTTGGTCCCATTTATAGTTTCAGAAAGAAATAGATTGATAGACATTTGTTACTTTATAGCATTTTGGTGAAAGAACACAAAGAAATATGATGCTAAAAGGTTCTGCAAAAGTTGTAACTTATGCGATTTGCAGGTAAAAAAGAAGAATTATTAGTTTTACAATAACCTAATATATTTTTCCTTGCTCAGTATCCACTTTACTGTGATTTTCTCAACAAAGGTCAAAAGGTGTTTAAGTTTCTCCTTTGGAACAATTTCTTTTTAATTGGTAATTTCCTAAAATCTGGTGTATGCATGCAGGTTCAATTAACAAAAAGTTATGTAAAAGTTATGTAAGCTTTAAGAGTGCTCATACATGTAAAGTATTGGTACACTTACCTCAATGTTGACTAAATGTTTGGTAATTGTGAAGAAGAGCTCCCCAAAAAACCTGTCAGCAGCCCAACTTTCTACAAGTGAAGTATCTTGTATATTTCACCACTCACAAAACGGCTCCTTTAGGAGCCACCAAATCTATGAAAGTCAATGACCAACAATAAAATTTAAACTAAGTAATAAATACATTTCTCTTCTCTTCTTTCTTTCCTTCTACTTCTTTCCTTCTTCTTCGAAAATGAAATACAAAAGTAAATGAAAATCAATCCAAATCATTCTATGAAAAACCAAGTAAAAAACTACGTAAAAATCCGAGAGGGTCTGGGACTTAGTTTACCTTTCCAACATGGCGGGAAAAAATGTCGAAGTTGCAGTTGCATAAATTCCCTGGTTAGTTTCGGCTTCCGTGGCATTAGCCTTGAGCAGCAATTACCAAAACTAAGAAGAAAAGGCTATTCTTGTCAATGTATTACACATTTTGGATGTTGTATCAAGCAAAAACTGAGAGAAAACATTCAGGTTTGTGTTAGCGTTTTACCGACAAGCTACCGACAGGTTACTGACAGGTTACCGACAGGTTACCAACACATTACCAACTGTCGGCCAAATGTCAGCCAACAGGTAGCCTATATTTCGGGCAAAACCTGTTGGCCGACTGTCGGCTGTTTGTTGGCCGACAAACGGCCGGCAATCTGCCAACTGTCGGCTGACAGATGACCAACAGTCGGTCGACAGACGGCCGACAGTCGGCTGACAGGTTTTTTGGGGAGCTCTTCTTCACAATTACCAAATAGATTTTTTGAAATTATGGGATATGATGCCATATTCTTTTCGAGCATGCTAAAAGACTTCCTCATCCCAAAAATTAGCTCCGAATTGCAATTCCCCGTAGAGATATAAGGGATCAAGGTTTGATGGCATTCCATACAAACCCTTCAAAATTTGTTTCTGTTCCTTCAGTTTAGAACTGACTCAAAATTAGAGAGATTTATATGGGGGAGTATCAAATTTCAATCCTTCATATTTCAGCTGGGAATTACAATTAAGAGCTAAGTTTTGGCAAGGAACCTTTTTTAAGGATACTCCATTCGAAAATGGCGCCCAATCCCATAATTTCACAGATTTAATTTTTTGTGACGTCACACTTTAGAACTCTATTTTTGGCCCTGAAAAGGATTATTCCAGACTGTGGTCAATTGAAATATTAATTGGTTATTTAAATACATCCAATTAACAGTTATTGTTAGTAATATTCTGTTACTGGGTTTTGTTCTAGTAACTGTGCTGTGATGCTGCTGAAATTTGGAGCATATTTATACACTGGATCAGCAAGCATGTTGTCTGAATCTATTCATTCCTTGGCTGATATGTTAAACCAGGTATATTAAAAGCATTCGTTAAAAGATTATTTTATTAAACATAATCAGTCAAGGCACTGATGTGCTACCTTTTAGCTCTGTGGATCACCACAAGTTGTTGCTTTGTGGTAGATGAAAGACATGTCTGTCGTGAGTTTTTTTTACCTTTGTAACAGTTAGGTCAATGTTTTGTAAAATTCAGAAAATGAGCCCTGGGGCTTATATTTTTCAGAGGGGCTTATCTACAGAGGCAAATTTGCATTTCCAAATTGATTGGGCTAGTGTTATAATTAGAAGTAAATGTGTATTGTTTTTGCTTTGTACTGCTTTGCATTTGAGGACAGTTTTCCAAGTGTATAAGCTCCTTGGGGGCGCCTTAAATTTGGAGGGGTGATTCAACTGAGGGTTTTTTGCATTGCTGCTTTGGGGGCGGGGGGGGCTTTAAAAAATTGGGAGGGTCTTCTACATGGAGGGGCTTATTTTCGGAATTTTACAGCAATTACTTACTGACTAAGCCGTGAAGCTCTTTCAGTAACTTAAGCCAAAAACTAATCACTTTACTCAGACACAAGAAGAAAATGTTGACTGGTTTGCTACTCACAACCGCTGCATATTTTGTTCTTTACTTCTCTTTTATTGTGACTATTGCTTTGACCAGTATGTTTAGCATTTTGATTGAGGTTTTTAGCCTTTTATTTAGAGTCTAGCTATGCGCTAGTCAAACCTACAGTATTTAGTCTTTTTTAGATTGAAATACATTATTGATTAATTTGAATAATTTGAAACATCTGGTACAATTAGAAATAGTAGTGGAATGATAAGAATCAAAACTCTTGAGGAATAACCCCCAAAAAGTCCAGTTTCACCTCTCTAGTTATAATTTATTGCAAACAGCACTGCAGCATTTTTTCATTTGTCTTGCTGCAGTGCTTGTTAGCTGTTGGAATATTGCAATCAATTAAGAAGCCTTCTCCGGATCATCCGTAAGTTGTTTGTTTTAAATACACTTCATTTCATAAATTGTTTTTTTTATAGGCCAAAAATCCATACCTGTGTAATCTTTACCTTAATTGTAATTACGTATCGGAATAGATCACATTTTAGTTGATTATTATTTAAATGTAGCTCTATATATATCACCAAGTAAGTGCTTGATTCACTTAGTGTAAAGCTAGTCAGTTCTTATACTTGCGATTGTGAAGTCTGGGTTAGCGACATGTTGGAATCCAAATACAACCTTTGTTCTTGTAAGCACGCTGGGAAAAGTGTACAATTCTTGGCTCCTGACCCTCATTCTCCCTCAGCAGCAGTCGGAGATACACATGTCTTGCAACTATCAAACACTTGATTTCACCGAAACAAAACGTCTGTAGGATGAAGAAAAAGAAAGAAAGAAAGTCCTTTAAAAGGAGACCTCCCCGCTAGTCTAGAGCAAATGAGAAAAGAACTGGAGGTGCTTTGCATGCTCAATGCCACATTGGAAAAGCGTGCTATTCAGGATCCTCAAAAGGAAACCGCACTAAAAGATCTGCATAGCAACTCTCTTGTGACTTCCTAAGTGGAACAGTTTCCTTCCCAGCTAGACAACAGTAGCAGTGAGGGAATTGCAGAAGACGACAAGACAAAAAGGAAATCTACTAGAGGTAAATGCCACACTTTAAGATCAGGGAAGGACAGTGAATTAACTAGCTGCGTGGTCAACCTTCAGCCATGGTCCCACAGCCATTTAAATTTGTCATATGTTGATTTCACATTAGCAGAACTCGCTGCCAGATATGCAGCCTACTCTCCCACCACAAGAACGTCGCACCTGCATTGTTCATCTATCCTCTCTGATGTATCTGGCAAGTCAGTTTACTTGGTCTTTGGTCCGAGATCTTCACATGGCCATGCCTTTTGAAACTGAATGTGGTCAGACTGACTGGGGAGATTCATTTACTCATTTGAAGTCAAAGATCCTTCAAGCTCCGGTTAAACCATCATCTCAGGTAGGGGCTTTGCATGCGGCAGGCTCCACCGCGGTTTTCTTTCAGGATTTTCAGTATGGTGCCTGTAAGTTAAACAAGGATCACTACAGTATCCTTAGACCAACAAAAATGGCTACAGCACATTTGTGCTCGGGGCTGGGTGGACACAGGTTTTCGCGGTTTTCTTTCAGGATTTTCAGTATGGTGCCTGTAAGTTAAACAAGGATCACTACCAGTATCCTTAGACCAACAAAAATGGCTACAGCACATTTGTGCTCGGGGCTGGGTGGACACGGGTGTTGCTGCTTGCCGTATGGAATTTTCAAAAGAGTGTCCTTTGGCAGTGGAGAACGATTCCAACTCTTCCAGAACCATGCAGTGCACCCTGACTGGAACCCTCAGAGCTGCTGTATCATGACTCTCTTTGTTTGCAAGACCCAAGACCCAAGACCAAAGGTCATCAAGTCGTAGTTCACCTGGAGTTCAGTAGATGGGATGTCGCTTGCTAACCATAAAGCAAAGAAATCAAAAGATAATGATTTCAGCAACTGACAACTATTATCACAGGCGCCGCAGAATGCACTCCTAATAAAAATAAAAAAATTAATAATAAACTCCTAATCTTTGATTACTCCTAATCTTTGATTACAACTAGTATAAGTTCTAGTGTGGGTATGTCGTCCCAATTGTCCATTTCCCCAGACATGCCTCCTTTCGAGCCCAATTCCTTTGTTACGTTGAATTAGATGTGTAGTGTAATTAACAATCATTTATTACATTAATTTATGAGCTCAAGCGTTCAATGAGATGATAGCTGGCCTCATCAACTGCTTCAAGGAAATAACTAGCTCATTAAATCTTTTTGACAAAGACTGCAAACTGGCAATTGGAAACTCATAATTTTAAACTATTTTAACCAGAGACCGTTTTCCAAATTGGCTGTAATACATAAATAATGTTAGTTACTTCATAGGCGTTTTATTGTGTGGCATCACAAGACTTGATGTAGTGTGGCAATTAAGCACAGAGGCAAGTTACAGAGGGTGTGTAAATACTATGTACTTCAACTTTTAACCCTGTCTGTTGCTCTCTTGCAGTTGAACCAAATTAACTCTACATAATTTAACTGGTTAACCAGGCTTTAAGATTACTAATGCTGGGATATATTTATGCCTGACAAAGGTATCTTCTCGACTTACCATCCCATCTAGGTATGGCTGGTCAAGAGCTCGTTATGTGTATTCACTTATCAGTGGTGTTGGAATTTTCTTCCTTGGAGCTGGTGTTACAGTTTATCATGGTGTAGCAGGCCTGATTAATCCAGCCCCTCTTGAGAATCTTGTCATGGTAAGGTGCAGTAAAAACACACAGTCAATAACTAATTTGGAAAGTTAATTTGTCAATAGGCATTACTCAGATGGAAGGAAGAGCAATGCAGGTAATAAGTAAGTGAATGTTGAAAAAAAAGGAAATCATGGAGGTTGCCATGTCAACCCAATAGGTCACATCTATCTGATACTTTCATTGGAGAATAATAAAGAAAAAGAATACTTACCTGCACACAACGCCTTCCAGGAACCAAGGTACGGGACGGAAAGGGGCAACCGAAGAGAAAAAGTTTCGATGACTCCATGTCATCATTATCAAGTTCGAAGTACATATATGATGTAAAGTGTATATGAAATAATTCATATTTGAACTGCGGTTATAGATACAAGTGAAGTATGGCTTCTTCTTTCCAATTGCTTAAATTGGAAAATTTACTGCGAGGATCATACTCCAATTGTATCTATAACTGCAGTTCAAATATGAATTATTTTATATACACTTTACATCATTTCACTCCTTGCGGGAGATATGAACTCATTAAATTGACCTTGCTCCCAATGTGTGGCTTCATAGCTCAGTTGGTAGAGATTCGCACCGGTATCGCGGAGGTCATGGGTTCGAATCCCGTTGAAGCCCTGCTTTTTTTCAGGCTTCTTCTTTCCAATTGCTTAAATTGGAAAATTTACTGCGAGGATCATACTTCACTTAATTGCATATATAGTGGTAATAGTGTGAAAATATGTAAGGAATTAAAAATTAAAAATAAAAAGCGTAGGGAATCAAAAAAGGGGTATACAAATATTCAATTGTTATGTAAAAAGTTTGGCACGGATTGAATCCAGCAGTTTCAAGTCAACGAGAATGAGATCTTTGTATCGTACGACGTTTCTGCATTATTCAAAAGTGTCCCGTTGGATGAAACGATCCAGATTCTCGCTAACAAAGCTTTTGACCAGAACTGGTTCAATGAAACGCATCAGTTAAACATCACCCAGGATGATCTCGTTGAATTATTGACGGCTGTTACAAAACATCGACTCTTTCAGTTCAACGGACATATCTATGAACAAATTGACGGAGTTGCAATGGGCTCTCCCTTAGGCCCTCTTATTGCAAATGTCTTCATGTGCTCTATTGAAGAGAAGCTGAAAAGCGAAAACAAATTGCCTTCCTTCTACAGAAGATACGTGGATGATACTTTAGCCTTGGTTCCCGATATTCCATCTGCTGAAGTCTTTTTGACAACATTGAATGAATCCCACTCTTCCATTAGCTTCACGATGGAAATAGCAACCAACAATAAGCTATCCTTCGTTGGAATGGAAATTGAAAAGAAAGGAAATCAACTAGCAACAAGTATCCACAGAAAAAGAACAAACAAAGGCCTCTTGCTACACTATCAAAGTCACGTTGACAATAAGTATAAACGCTCACTCTTGAAAACAATGTTAATTCGCGCACATCGTCTTTCATCTTCTCCAGATCTTTTTGCTGACGAATGTAACAACTTGAAGCAAATGTTCCTGAAATTGAAGTATCCTCCGCGGCTTATCGAATCGACTATCAATAGTTTCATCCGTTCACAAGATCAAGCTGAACCACAGTACCAAATCCCACTAGATCAGCCCATTAGAATTGTCTTGCCTTTCAAAGATCAGAGGTCGGCCGACGCTTTACGAAAAGATCTCAGCGAACTCAGCAAGAAAATTGGAAGCAATTTGTGCTCAGTGTTTACTAGTAGAAAAATCATCGATGACATCAAAGGTGTTGAGGCCAAACCTCCCCTAATTAACCAACATTGCGTTGTCTACAAATTTTCATGTGATTTGTGCGATACAGATTATGTCGGATACACATCCCGACACCTCTTTCAACGCATCGCCGAACATAAACATTCTTTTTTTGGTAAACACTTGAAAGAAGAACACAGGCTGCAACCAACCAATCTACAAGACCAATTTACAGTTCTAAAGAAATGCCGCACAAAGTTTGATTGTCTAATCTATGAGATGCTGTTCATTAGGAACATAAAACCAAAACTCAACACGCAATCGGATTCAATCCGTGCCAAACTTTTTACATAACAATTGAATATTTGTATACCCCTTTTTTGATTCCCTACGCATTTTATTTTTAACTTTTTAATTTTTAATTCCTTACATATTTTCACACTACTACCACTATATATGCAATTAATTCTTTCATGTACTTCGAACTTGATAATGATGACATGGAGTCATCGAAACGTCGTTCTATTTTTATATCGCTCATTTTCAATCATATTTGGCAGAGAAAATTTCCCGTGGCTAACAAAGCCCGATTTACTCAGTCCCCGTCCACACGAAGACGATTGTAAACGCAAACGCTAGTAAACGCATGCTTTTTATCTCCGTCCACACGAAAACGATCATCGTTTACGTAGCGTTTTCACCCGTCCACACGAAAAAGCTCCTAAACGCATAAAACGATGTCATACACCGAACGCGCATGCGCTATCGATTTAAGTCTGCAATCTTTGCTTCAGCGCCTTAGAAACGCACTCGATAAAAGAGACTGTCGCTGACATCTGACGTCAGCGTTTTCACAGCGTTTACGAAAATATATGTTTACGGCCGTCCACACGAAGACGCATAAATGGCGTTTTCAAATTTAACCACTTTGGAGAGCATTTTTGAATTTATGCGTTTACGTAGAGCGTTTACAATCGTCTTCGTGTGGACGGGGCCTCAGATTGAGGTGTTCTTCCAGGCACGTTCTCTCCAAAACGAAGTCGGTGACCCCCCGTTTTTTTTACATTTCTGACATCACTAACTCATCATCTTTCAATGGTAAAATTTTCAGAAAAAAATCAATGTTGGAAAATTTACTCGCGAACGTCCTTAAAGTGGTAATTATGAGAAGTTTGCTAGTGGCTCGAACATGCTAAAAGTCACTTTCTAGGCAAAGATGTAATGTTTGCCCCAAACTTTCAGATGTGTTATTGAGTTACATAAGCTTATATTTGTTATCTACAGGCCTATACTATACTTGCTGGATCATTTCTGGTGGAAGGAGGTTTGTTGTTTACTAGCTTTTAACCCTCTATTCTAACTCAGCAGATTCTTTCAGGTTGTAGGAAACAAGTATTTTCTTAGTGTTTCCAAGGATACAGTCAGTAATAAACCTTGACAACAGGTGTCACGTGGATGAAATATTGAGCACCAAGTCATATTACGTTACAGGAGATTTGCAAAGCTGTAGACGTCTTTTAAACATAAATTTCATTCATGTCTTTTGTGTTGCAAGGTTGCCTTGTACAAATGGTTTGATCCGATCAATTAGTGTTTTACCTGAGGGAACTATTCCTTGTGATGACTGACATCAGGGTTAACGTAATAATGCAGATGGTGATTTTGGCATAAGCACACGAAAGTGTTGGAAATTGGCGAAATTTATTTTCCAAACTGGACTGCATTTACATAAAAAGATTTCTAAAGGTTGCCTTAACATTCTTAAAGATTACTGGCAAGCCATTCAATTAATATACATATATTAATGTATGGGTTTAGTGGCATGGCTTTTATGCCATCTGTTATGTTGTGGTTAATAACATTTACTAACACAGATAATGATCCATTCGACCAGTCATGTCCAGTATACACAAACTGCAGCAAACTGATACGCTTCGAAACTACAAGTTTAGCAGATCGTAAAAGACAGTTTTCGGTCCCAATACAATTGGAAAATTGTACCGATTAGTGGAACATTAATATAAATCATGTGTTATTCAAGTGAAGGAGTCACGTAGAGCGGTTTGTCGACCTGTACGGTTTGTACGGATAGTAAATGCAGTTTTCAGTCCGTATACGATCGGTAATTGCATCTCATTAGGCCTAGGGGGTCTTCAATATATATCACGTGTTATTTCAGCGAAGGGGTCACAACGGTTTGTACTGCATCTCATCAAACTTTTGAAGTGAAAAAATATATAAATCCAGGGATGCTGTCACAACAAACGAGCCATATATGCATGTGAACCTCGTTCTTTAAGCGTGAGCGACAATATGGCGCGAGAGAAATTATCAATCAAGAGATACTGCCTCAACAAACGAGCCAGATATGCATGTATACTTCGTTCTTTAAGCGTGAGTGACAATATGACGCGTTTAAAGCGAAAGAAAATATACGCCTGCTACGCAGGGTACAACAAACGAGCCAGATATGCATGTATACCTCGTTCTTTAAGCGTCAGCGACAACATGACGCGTTTAAAGCAAAAGAAAATATACGCCTGCTACACAGGCTACAACAAACGGGCCAGGTATGCATGTATACCTCGTTCTTTAAGCGTGAGCGACAATATGACCCGTTTAAAGCGAAAGAAATTATCAATCAAGGGATACTGGCACAACAAGCGAGCCAGATATACATGCATTTTAAGCTTGAATCGGATGAGCATTTTTAAAACCTCACAATTTTTCACCGCTTTACCGACCTCCCTGCATGCCGGAAAATAACCCACAATAGTGGCAGGCGAGCGCATCTCACTGCCATCTCATCTTCGCTGTTATAATCATGTACCGACGCACGTAAATTAAACCGTTGATTCTGTTGTTCGACAACTTTTGTGATATTTAATTTGGCGGCTCCTAAACAAGCCTTTGTGATGGAACAGAGTACAACTGAAGCTTCATAGAACGACGGCTTCGGTGTTTTTATTGTTTATCACATAAATGAGCGGCTTTGGTCAGTTGTTAATAATTACACGCTATTGATGTCTAAAAAAAGAGCTGCCAAAAGAACCTGTAAAATTCCATCACAACCTTTTTATTGGCCATTCCGAAGTTGAGCAGGGGGCTGGGGCGAGTTTCAAATTTTAACCTATCAATAAACTGACACCACCTCATGAAAGACCATCTGAACATTGGTCATTTGACCAAGTATGATGCTTTTGAGCAGAGACCAAGTTCTGGATCTTGAAATATGGTTCAAAATCCATACAAATGTCTCTAATTTTGAGACAGCGTCCCCCAAAATCATACAAACTCTTAAAATTTTTATGATTTGTGTGATACTGTTTAAAATGGGCAAACATAGCAATTTTCATCTCAGCTTCATTCAAAGAGTAGGTGCATGACAGGATTTTACGGTTGTCACAAAATTGATAAGAAATTTTAAGAGTTTATATGGTTTTGGGGGACGCTGTCTCAAAATTAGAGACATTTGCATGGATTTTAAACCATATTTCAAAGTCCATAACTTGGTCTCTGCTCACCCTAAAAGCATCATACTTGGTCAAATGACCAATCTCAACATGATCTTTCATGTGGTGGTGTCAGTTTATCGATTGGTTAAAATTTGAAACTCGCCCCAGTCCCCTGCTCAATTTCGGAATGGCCAATTGGTTCTTCAGTAATTCTATTCCCAGCGTGTGGCTTTTGTTTGTTGTCAGTTTCTGTCGAGTATCATGTATAATCCTAGTTTCAATGCATAAAAACTAGTTGAGCCCCCATCATAACCCTTTAAGTGAATTTTTTTTAAACAAGTTGGCTGCATGTTTAGCCAAAAGACAAGATAACACACATCAAAATAGGCCTCTTCCAGTGACGTGGTCAACCACGAGGCTATTTTAGGAAAGATACCTACTTGGTCAATTTAAATGTGGTCCTGACATTAAAGGTTCGGTTTCATAATGGTAATTGACTTGAGTGGAGTGCAATTTGGTCTGAAATCATACGCGTGATTTCAAAATCGAACACGCAGCGCGAGTTCGATTTGAAATCACCCCCTCTACTCTGGTAGCACTTGAATTGTATTCTAAGTCCCCTTAATGAGATGCTATTTTCCGACCGCATACGGATTGAAAACCGCCCTTTCCATTTGTACAAACCATACGAATCGACAAAGATCGTTCGCCCCCTTGACTCTGGTAAGACTTGAATTATATTCTAAGTCCCCTTAATGAGATGCAATTTTCTGACCGCATACGGATTGAAAACCGCCCTTTCCATTTGTGCAAACCGTACGAATCGACAAAGATCGTTCGCCCCCTTGACTCTGGTAAGACTTGAATTAAGTCCCCTTTATGAGATGCAATTTTCTGACCGTACACGGATCGAAAACAGTCTTTTACTGTCTGTCAAACAGTACCGATCGAAAAGATGTTTTATCGGACCGTATCAGATTGTGTGTATTGGACAACCCTCCATTCGGCTGCTCTATTTTAAATTTATAGCCACTCTGCTGCTGGCCATAGGACAAGTAAGGAAGAGCGCACGGGAAAGTGGAATATCTTTTAAAGAATATGGTATGGTAACCTTGTTGTAGTTCAATTGTGTGCACCATCTGTCAGCACGACAATGCGTTTTTCAACGTAGTAACCATGTCATGGTCTCTGCTGCAGAAAACACGATTCGCATATCAAGCCCCTTTCTACTAAGCCTGTATGGAGCCAAAATCCCAATGATTTCAGTTATTTCCTTCTCTGGTTTCTACCGTTTCTTTTCCTCGGTTATCTTCATAAACTTTGGATTTGTTCATTCAGTGTCTGTCTGACAGATGGTTTTTGTGTTGCAGTGATACGGGGTCGAGATCCAAGTGCAGTAATGGTGATGTTGGAGGACGGTGCTGCTGTAGCTGGAGTGATGCTGGCTACTGGGTGTCTTGGTCTTACGTCCTACACTGGAAGCCCTGTGTTTGATGCCATGGGATCAATTATGATCGGAGGTAATGGCTAAGTTATCGGGATAAAGCCCAAGTTTTAATAAGTCACTTACCTGATTCAGTTTCTGCCTCAAGCGTGCTGTTTTGTAAGTAGGACACACAGAATTCATATGACACGCTTTAATCTTCGTCAAGTCCAAGAGTACAAAGGCTAGTAATTCCAGAGTCTTGATAACTAAAACTGATTGCATAACACAACTGACAGATAAAAACAATCACTTTTGTAACATCCCTTTCGTTTTGAAAGTTGAATGTACTGTAAGGAAAAAATCAAATCGGGTCCTGAATTAGTTAGTCTATCGTCATTGTTGTAAAACGCATTTTCTAGACAAAAGAAAAAAGAGCATGACTCTTTCGCAATGTTCACACTTGCTTAATCACAGTTCAGATCGGCACTAATCAGTTAAAATCACAGTTAATCACACACATAGTCCTTCAAGTACGACGGAGGTCGTCTGTTTCGGATAGGCCTCAAGACAACTTCTGTGTGAGCTGGAACAGTGGGAGGTGCAGTGGACTTTGTTGGTTCAGGTGACTGGGGAGGAATTTCTGGTTTGTTTTCCGGTGCTACCACCAAGGGTTAAATCGGTTTGGGTGGAGCTGCCTCTCCAGTTTTCCTTAGGTGATAACGGTTACGACGATAGGTCCCTCCTTCTGGTGTTGCCACCATGTATGATCGGTCATCCACCTTTTGTGTAATTGTCGCCTTGCGCCATGTGCGCTAGTGATTCTTTATTGGCTTTATTCGCATCACGTCACCGATTTCCAACTTTGGAAGATCCTTAGCGGTTCTGTTGTAGTACTGTGCTTGTTTAAGCTGACGTTGGCGTAAAAGGCATTGCTGTTCCTCTGGATTTGGTACTTGAAGTTTCAGCAGAGTTTCCTTAGTAGGAAGTAAGGTTTTTGTTCTTCTGCTCATAAGTCGTTGAGCTGGTGGATGTTCCTTGAGAGGGTGTATTACGGTAGTCTAACAGTGCTAAATGAATGTCCTTAGCTTTCCTCAGCCTCCACCTTCCCATTGGCCTTGCTGTTGCCTGGGTTGATGGTTTGATGCTTGAATTTCCAGGACTTTGAGAACTGCACAAATTCTTGGGAGGAAAACTGGGGACCGTTGTCGCTGATCACAGTATCAGGACACCCATATCTGGCCAAGTGGTTCTTAACCTTGGTTATCACAGTTGAGGCACTTGTGCTAGCCAGTTGGTCAATTTCCCAGAAGTTGCTGTAGTAGTCAACCGTAATGAGAAAGTCTTTGCCTTTGTAAGAGAACAGGTCAGTGGCGATCCGTTCCCATGGTCTGGTTGGTACTTCAGTACTTCAGTGTTCCCTTTGGTTGCGCACAGTCGTACTGTCTGCACGTTTCACACGACTCTACCAGCTGTTTCATTTCCGCACACATGCCAGGCCAGTATATGGACTCTCTGGCTCGTCTGAGACAGGCTTCCATACCCATGTGCGAGGAGTGTATCTTCTGCTTCATTACTTCTCGTAACTTCTTCGGGACAACGACTCGTTCGCCTCTGAAGATTGGACCATTTTGAACCGTCAGTTCATCTCTCTGCGGTTGAAGTAAGGAAGGGCTAGGGGAGGCACTGAAGACTTGTCATCAGGCCATTCTTGAAGAATCACCCTGGTCAGAACTCGCATTGACTCATCAGCTCGAGCCTTCTGTCTGATCTCTTCCAGTCTAGGATCTGAGATTGGGACGCAGCTTGCAATGTTGACAAATTCAAATTCTTTGTCTTCCGGTTCTGGACTCTTCGGCAGGTATTCTCTTGATAGCAGGTCAGCCAGGAACATATTCTGACCATGTTCGTAACTGACTGTAACATTATACCTTTGTAGACACATCATCATTCCTTGGAGTCGACAGAGTGCACTTGCTAGGGCTTCTTCAATATTGACTCAAGTGGTTTGTGGTCGCTGTTGACAAGGATACTCCTACCAAATGTGTACTGGTGGAATCGCTCCAGTACATAGACGATGGCCAGGCATTCTTTTTCGATTTGTGCATACCTTTGTTCGGTTGGTGTCAGGGCTTGGCTGATATATGCGATTGATTGTCCGTGTTGCATCAGAACTGCGCCAAGTCCCTTCTGACTGGCATCGCACTGGACCTCTAACTGGTAGGTAGAATCAAAGTAATGCATAACTGGAGCATCCGTTGCCAGACTCTTGACTTTTCTTAAGGCTGATTCTTGCTCTTCTGACCAATTCCACTCAGCATCCTTACGTGTAAGTCATCTGATTGGCTCCATTACATCAGCAAGCTTTCGCAAAAACTTCAAGAGGTAAGTTGCGAAGCCATTTAGGCATTGTGCGTCTTCCACATTCTGGGGTGACGGCATGTCGAGGACAGCTTCAATCTTACCTGGATCTCCAGTCCATGGTCAGTTAGCACATGACCCATGAACTTCACTCTCTTGAGACGTAGCTTGAGCTTGTCCCGGTTCAAGGCGATACCACGCTCCCTGCATTGTTGCAGTAACGCTTCTAACTTTCTATCATGGTCTGCATTTGCCTCTTCCGGGGAATCATCAACGCCATAGATAGGATGTCGTCAGCGATGTTTAATACGTCTTCCAGTCCTTCTAGTGTCTGGATCACACGCTTCTGAAAGATCTCTGGAGATACGGATAATCCAAAAGGTAACCTCAGCCAGCGGTACCCGCCGTAAGGAGTATTAAATGTCGTTAGCATACTGGACTCGTCATCGAGGACACAATGCCAAAAACCTGAACGTAGATCCACGGTAGTGAAGACCTTTGCTTGCGATAGGTCGGGCAATATGTCATCTAAGATAGGCATTGGATAAGTTTCCCTCTTTAGAGCCTTATTCAAGGGTATCGGGTCGACACAAACCCTTAGCACACCTGATTTCTTTGTGGTTACCACGACGATGCTGACCCAGGGTGTCGGCTGGTCCACAGAATTATCTTTTCATCAACAAGCTTGGTCAATTCTTCTTTAAATTTCCCTTTAAGTGCTGTTGGAATTCGTCGTGGGGGTATGATAACAGGAACTGTTCAACTTCCAGGTGAACCTTGCCGGGAAACGTTCCTAGTGGGCGATCAAACACGTCAGAAAATCGCTTGATAGCCTCTTCACCTGCATTGAGTAGTTTTACTTCTGCTTGCTTTGAACAGGAAGGCGATGTCGTGACAAAATTCTCTTCATTGACTGTGATTAGCTTCATATGTTGTGTTGCCTGTGTGCCAATAAGTGGTGTGAGGTTCTCCGTCACGACCACAAATTCGACCGAGTATTTCTTACGATTCTTGGGATTTCGGAGTACAATTCTTGTCGCTCCACGGGGTGTAATTTCCGTTTTGTTCCACATCACGTGCCGTTTAGATGTCAGCGTGACGACACTATTTCCAATGAGTGCTTCCGTCATGATGTTTGTTGACGCTCCACAGTCAATTTGGAATGTGACAGCCTGGTTTCCGATATCCATCACGGTGTAAATTTCTTTCGCTTGGCAAGATGTTGATGAGCTTCCAGAATTTACTACGCATGTTGTAGTTGTGATGCTGGTGATGAAGTCAACATCACTGGAGTCGGAGTCGGAGGCTGCTTCTGTCTCGATCTGTTTAATCGAGGCGTCAGGGCGCTGTCTTCTTCGACTTTCGACACAGTTTTGCAAAATTATTGCGGCCTCCGCAGTTTAGGCATTTTGTGCCCCATGCCGGACATTTTTCTTTCTTGAATGCATGTTCTCCGCCGCAGAATAAACTCGTTTTTCGGTTTCCTTTTGGCCCAGGCGTCTTGTCTTTTTTACGACTCTTGTCTCTTGAATCGCGATGTCGTATCTTGTTTACGTCTTCGGTTTCAGTGCCAGAAATCGTTTGAAGCTGCGAACTGGTCGCTTCCGTACTTCGGCATATGTTTGATGCACTTACTCAGGGTGTGTTTTCTCCCTTGGAGGAGCCTTTTCCTCAGCTGCTTGCTTCTGACGCCGAGAACGATTGTGTCCATGATAACGCTATCGTGCAGGCACGAACATAGATTACAAGTTTGCGCTGACTTGCACAATTATGCTGCCACGTACGCATCGATGGATTCATCTGCCTCTTGGTCTCTGCTATTAAACACGTACCTCTCGTAGGTTTCGTTCACCTCACCAATCGCGAATACATCTAATTTTTCCATCATCTTCGACAATTTCCTCTTGTCCTCTTCGGTTGCGAAGGAAAGACCATTCTACACACGCAACGCGTCGGTACCCAAGCAATGGAGAAATAACTCGCCTTGATATTCCTCGGGCTGTGCGGCCAGGTTTGCTACAATCGCGTAGTTCTGCCACTGCTGTTTGTATGTTTTCCAATTCTCCGATGTGTTTTCTCGAAGATTGAGTTTTGTCGGTGGTTTTACAGCCACATTTACTGCAGATACCATTCCTGGGGGCGGTGTCCCTTGACTTGCACTCGTCGTCGAGTCACCACCAGGCGTTTCGTTGTGAGTTTCTCGCTACCTGGCGTAACTATTCACAGCCGAATTGCAGTTGGGTTTTAATTAACCGCTGCCACCATGTTTCAAGCGTGCTATTTCCTAAGTAGGGCACACAGAATTCATATAACACGCTTTAATCTTCGTCAAGTCCAAGAGTACAAAGGCTAGTAATTCGAGAGGCTTGATAACTAAAACTGATTGCATAACACAACTGACAGATAAAAACAATAACTATTGTAACAGTTTCCTCATGGACTTGTACACAAGTAACCTTACAAAACTGCGCAAGACAAGATGAGAAGTAACTACAGGAATGCCATTCTAAACTCATAATTGCTTTAGGTGAACACCTGAGAACATTTCACCACAAGTAGGCATTAAGATATTTTTATGATATAAAGAGCTGGAGGCACAGTGGACTACTGCTTAGTGTACTAATGACTCCAAATTGAGTGGTCCACAACTGAACCTCCACTGAGCGCCACGTGGTACATACGTACATACATACATATACATATACTTTTTGTTAAGGCAGGTTGGTTTGCGGCAACCTAAAGGCTGTTGGGGACCTGCCAGAAATTTAATACTTAAGTTGCAAAAAATTTACAAAAAATTAAAAAAAAAATTTAACTTAACATAAAGTTACAAAAATTTACAGAAAATTAAAAATACAGAAAGCCCGTTTGTGTTGATGTTATCTGACAGGCTTCTTTTTCAAATTGAATTTGATCCAGTATTCGTGAGGCCTGTCTAAGTTTTTGTTTAAAAAGCTGTTGGGAGGAAGCATCCCTGATGGCTTTAGGTATTAAATTCCAAACTATGTGTCCTCTGTACCTTACACTATTTCTGCATAGGTTACAAATGTACCGTACATGTGAGAAGTCATTAATACGCCTTAAGTTATAATTATTGTCGGTGTTGCGAGTTTCGAATAGGGCTGTGAGTTGGTCAGGTAAACTATTGTGGAGAACCTGATACATTATAGAAGCGAGCCTACGCTTGTAAATATAACCTAAAGGTTTCCATTTAACAAGATCAAGAACGTCAGAGTCATGAGTTTCGCTGGGTAGTTTATGGATTAGTTTGGCAGCTTTTAAGTGTAAATGTTCCAATACTTTAAAGGTAGATGGTGAGCAGGATCCCCAAATAGCGATGCAATAAGTGATGCTTGGGACAATCCCTTTAAAATATATTTCTTCTAGTACCCTTGAGGGTAGGCCTTTAAACTTTTTCAGGAGTTTTAGCTTTCCTCCGAATTTAATATGCAGTGCTTTCACTTGTGGTTTCCAGTTGAGTTTATAGTCAATTTCAACACCCAAGCAAGTGGATTTAGTGTTAAAGTAAATGAAAGAATCCCCAAACATTAAAGGTCTCATTGGGCCAACAAATGCATGGCTGGAGGTCAGCATTGCCACAGTCTTGCCAGTGTGAACATTGAGATGATTTTTATAGCACCACACTTTGATAAAATTAGGTTTGGCGCATCAACAATTTCTTCGACTTCTTTGCCAATATAATAGATAGTAGTGTCATCTGCGAACATATGAATACATCCAGTTTTGGAAGAAGATGGTAAGTCATTGACATACATTTCAAACAGTCTGGGTCCCATTAAGGAACCTTGGGGAACACCGATGTCCATTTGCCGTAGCATTGATCTTGCTCCATTTACAGTGACATATTGTGACCTTTCATGAAGGTAGCTAGCAATCCACTCATGGAATGTACCAGACACACCTACATCTGACAATTTAGTTTTTAGGATGGCATGGTCAACTGTGTCGAATGCCTTTTTAAAGTCAACAAATAGAATTCCAACTTTATAGCCATCGTCGATTGCCTTTTTCCATGTCTCAGTTAAGTACAAAAGTAGTGATTCGGTGGAGACACCTTTCTTGAAACCCCATTGATTTGGGGGAATAAGTTCAGTTGTTCCAAGATGATGATCTAAGGAATCACAGACAACGCTCTCCAATATTTTGCTGTTCAAATTGAGCATTGTCAGTGGTTTGTAATTGGCGCAGTCAGATTTGATCCCCTTCTTAAATACCGGAACTACTTCTCCAGTCTTCCAATTCCTGGGAAAGATGCCACGTGGTATACTATTTTTAAAAATACTAAAGAGACCTTCAAAGAGTGAGTCAGCGGCCTCGGCCAATTCACGCGACGTTATTTTATCAGGGCCACCTGTTCTTTGCATGATGTGAGTTAATTTCAGCTTTATTTGATCTTCCGAAAGGGATACCTTATCCAGAAAATGAGATACAGGATTAATAGTTGCTGGTGGCTGGTTAATTGAGGAACCAGAGTCGTGATGAAACTTTTCCGCAAGCCTAATACCAATATTTGCAAAGAATTTATTCATTTCCTCAGCCTTATCGGAGTCGTTCGTCAAGATAGTGCCATCGCTGTTTTGCACAGGGGGTATTGGTTTTCTCGCGTTTTTGCCTTGAGCCTTCCGTACAACTTGCCAAACATTTTTGCTGTTCTCAGATTTGGCAAATTGCATACCATAAACTTTATTTTGCTTTGGATTTAAAAGTAACACAATCAACTTTATTTTTCGAGGGTGACACTTGGCAGTATGAAATACTGATGAACTCGTGAACTAGAACTGATAAACTAGTATCTCAAAAAATATATAATATATAACATAAGTACATGAACAACATACATAATTTATAGTACAACTGAACTTGTAAACTGTTTCACTTTCTGCCTAAAAAACGGTCAACGTTTCTGCCTTGCTCATATCATCCGCCGGGAGATTGTTCCATACGTGAGGTGCTTGATATTTAAATGAATGTAAACCAAACGTTGTGGTTTTACTTTTCAGAATGGCCACTTTTGTTTGTTCCAGCGGACAGTCTATATATTCATTTGTGTTATTAATATAGCTTAATTGCTCTTTGTTTATGTTTGAGTGTTTATACAATAAGGATATTTAACAATAAAAATGTTGCAAACCGCACCCTGTACCTCCCCTTCACGGCTACCTCTCTCTACAGCGGTCACTTCCTTCCGTCCCCAAGGTGGCCGTTATAGTGAGGAACTTGTGTTCACCAACTAGAGACTGTACTGTTCCTTTCTTTACATGGGAGTATAAAATACCAACTGCCAAATTGGACCTGACAAAATGCTGGTGGACAGGCTGTTGTGAACCTCGGGCTACTTGCATCACCTTTCTGTTCGGGGGAGCATGGTAATACTGCGGGTCATTCTGGCAGCGATGAGCCATCTCGCTCTCACTCAGTTCACAGGAAGACACCTCATCAATCTTGCATGCCAATCTTGTCGGATGAAAACGTTGGTTTATAAGTGCCAAATAATAATGTTACGCATTTAACCCAGTGTGACGTGCTGTCATCACTGTTCCTTGTAGGCAGCCTGTGAGGCGAAACTCGGAGTTCAAAATATTCAGTTGACAGATTACTTTTTTATGACTCACCTGTCGTTGATGTTATTTTTTTAGGACTTCTTGGCTCATTTGCTGTGTTTCTCATTCGTAGGAATGCAGACTTTCTAATTGGAAGGTATGTTGTGGTAGATCCATTGTGCATTAGTGTTGGACATCTCTCTGGTTTTAGCCAGAGCTCAGTTGCATACTTTCTCACTTGCCTGGTTTCGTCACGCAGTTCAATTGAGCTTTGAATATTTCTGTGCAGATTCACATCTCATGATTTCAATCAACACTACTATTGTAAGCTGTCTCTGTGTATGACCTTGTTTTTGTATGTCGCATTCGGTTTAGGTCTATACCAGTGAACAGACTTCAGCAAATCATTGAAGTATTAGAAAGTGATATTGTCGTCAGGTTGGTATAATTCTTTCTAACTGGTTTAATTTGAAGATAATTTATGGTCTTAAACAAAGTTACTGGTGTACAAAAGTGAGGACACTAAAATTTGGACATGCGATCATAAATTGACATTTTTTCATTGCATCAGTCTTATTACAGTCAGTGAGAATTGTTTTGTTCTCCGTGAAAAGTTAGAAAACTTTGTTTAGACGCTGTCAGTCTTTGTACTACAGTGGTAACTCCGGTTACTCTTGTGTCCAAAATAAAAGAATCAACAAGCAGTAGCAATCCTTTTCTTGAACTGGAACGGTGTTTATAACATCTCCAAATGTTTACACGTACAGAGGTAAGTGTGGTTCAAGCTCAAATAACACTGACATGCATGCAGGTTTTGAGGACTGAGAATGCTTGTGTTGGTGTAAGCGCTAGCGCTCAAAAGGAATACTCTCTGTACAATTATAATACTTGGAATTTCGAAAGAGTGGCAGAATTTTTTTGTTTCTTATGAAACGAAAATGGTCTTTACTAAGGCAAGAAAATTTTAATCGGTAAACAATATGATGGTTACAAGCAGTAGATTTTCTCCGTATAAATTGTTCTTTTTCGTTAGGATTGAATCTTCAACTGAAATGTTGTTAGACAAAGTAGTGATGTTAGAGCAGGATTAGCCCCTGCTGATGAGTTCTCTTGATTTTTAGAGAATTAAGGAAGCTCAAGAGACAATATTGTCTTGAAGGAGTGTAGAGGAAATCTAAGTAACATAACGCCAAATTGTACATGTATTTGAACACAAAGCAACCGCTTCTAAATACCTTCAACAGACTGGAATTCACCTTTATGATATTACTGTTTTAGTGAGGTAACAAGGTTACTTCTGATTTAAATAGGAATCCACTACCAGTATTGTTTGCCTCTTTTTGTGTTAAACCATAATTTGCATTTTTCCTTTAGATCCCTACATGATGTAAAAGCCACCGAGATGGGTTAGTTAATATACCCTTCTCCAAAATGGCGGCCGAAAATTCAAATAAGTTAAAATTAGCTAACATTAAAAACGTATACCAGCACTAGAAAGGACATCTTTACTTTAGTAAACCTGAAAAGTTTCAGCATTTCAGGTGTAACATCAGCTGAGAAAATGTAAGATGAACATTGAAAAATTTACAGATGTTTGTATGACTGTCTGTAAATTTTCAATTTTTAACTTACATTTTCTCAGTTGATATTACGCCTGAAATGCTGAAACTTTGCAGGGTTACTAAAGTAAAGGTGCTTTTTCTAGTGCTGGTATACGTTTTTAATTTTGACCTATTTGAATTTTCGGCCGCCATTTTGGAGAAGGGTCTATTATAACAAAACTGTTTGCATAGAACATCCCGTTTACATCCTAAAATCAAGACAAATAAACCTACAAGTTAATCCGTTGTAACAACGTGATGCAGAAATTCTTGTGTAGATTCGGCCACACATGACAAAGAAAATGTCTGGTGAATATTTCAGCGGTTCCAGAGCATTCATCGTAAGATTTTAATATCAGTATATAGAATGAATTTTACCTCTAAAATATATTTAAATTTAGACATAGAGTAAATGTGGCCGCTTATGTTAGCCTGTTTTCCGATAAAACCATATTATGGCACCTTTAGGAACACTAAATCTAACCTTTGAAGTATTTTCTCCTAACTGATGTCTTTTAAATGACGTCACGACCATGCGTGTTATTGTTTGAAAACAAAAATAGAAAATCAACAGGTGTTGGTAAATTTTGACAAACTAGTTCAAGCAGTTGCTAACCTTTATAAAGAAAAATAGTAATAAATGAACACTCGTATAAATTGGACAAAGTAGGAACCTATTATTTCACTCAAAATTGGAGTATTTGAACGCAAACGAATATTGATACCTTCAAGTGTCTACTTTATTTTGTCTTTATTTTGTCTTTTTGCAATGATTCCGCCAGTTATGTTACAAAGTAATACAACAATGACTGCAGGGGGCGGGGAACAGAGACTTTTTAATTTTTTTCACTGTGTTTTGAAAACGTTGAAAACTAACTACAATTAGTAGGATTCTACTTTTAATGCAAATGCGGCAATCCAGTTGACTAAGCTATTCTATACTATCATTAGTGTGCAAGATGCAAGTTCCAACAACGATCAAATCTGCGTGCGGTTATAGAACTTTATAGAAGTGAAATAATTTGAAATTGCCATTCAAAAGAAATTGTTTAGTGGTAGAATGTGACCTCGAGATGTGTATAGTGGTAATTGATGAGACCGTTTTCCTTCCTTTTCTCCGTTCAGTAATTCACTTCTATATCAATAACCAGGTATATTTCTTGTGTTTGAGTGTGCTTTGACATTATTACGACCATTTTGACCAAAAATGCCGGTGACAGAGCCCCTTAAATAAATAGGTTACCTTCTCAGAATTTTTCAATCGCTACTGTAAGTAAAAAAATATTCACTACGACTTCCTAACATCGGTAAATCTATTTATCACACGGATATAATAAACCAGCAAGATAGGAAAAAATGGTGCAGATATTAACGGCTTCATTTCTGTATTGCAGGAGCAGATGTAGTTCGGTTCAAGGCTGAGGTTAACTTTGATGGACGAGAAATAACTCGGTGTCATCTTAACAGAGTTGACATGGAACTGCTATTGGAGGTAAATGCAGATAACATTAATAGTCTGAACTGAGGTCTTTGAGCCAAGCGGTTTAACAGCGTTTGTGTCAGAGGAGTCCTAAGCCTATATGCGCCACAGTGTATCTTATCAGCCATGCAAGTGTCAGATTAGCCGGCTGTACTGACATTCAAGCGTGTTATTTTTACAGAGTACTTTCAGAGGGAAATAACTACTATTTAATTGCATTCTTTACAGGAAGTACAACAGCTAACAACAGTACCAGAACTGGAACTTTTTCTTTTAGAACATGGAGAAGAAGTGATTGATATGTTGGGTCAACAAGTGGACCGAATTGAGAAAAACATAAAGGTAAAGGAACGGTATCATGTACAGTGGAACCCCGAACTTTCTGTTTTCTTGGCAAGACCCTCTTATAATCTTTGTATCTTCTACTTGGGTAAGAGATACAAGGATACAAGAAGGTTCATATTAAAGGAATAGGGTCACCCTGCTGACTTCCTGAATGCGACTAATATGCAAATGCCTGCATGCCGGAAAACATGATTGCAAAAGAGGATTAAAAGGTTTCTCCCTCTGTTACCACGAGTAATGTCAGCTTTCAACAAGACATGATAAATACTCCTTACGGAATGCTTTCGAGTGGTATAACATGGAATTTTCCACTTGTCACTTGCATTGTTTTGGTATACACACGACGCTATTTTATACCATGCCATAGAAAGTACAGTGGCCAACAGGGCGTATGGTAGGGGGATGGTTAGTTGGTGGGTTTACCTAGAAGGGAACTAGTGTTCTTTTGTATGCCAACCTGCCACATGCTGAATCTTTAAAATAAAAACAAATTAAAATTGAATCAATGCAGTGCATGATGGGAAGGTTAAGTGTACCCTCCCACCATTTTCTACATGACACATCAAGGTGAAATATCTGGCACTGGTAAACGTGGTGCGTCTTCACCAAACTCGCGCAAGTGTAAACAATCTCGCCATCATTGACATTATTAATCCGTAGATGTCGTCATCTATGTCGTAATCTAGCGGACTCCCGCCGATGAGATATTCACGAGCTAAAAGTATTCCACCCTGACATGATAGGTCCTTGTAGGGTCTCAGATGAGTTGTTCCTTGTCAGGCACTCTGTGGTGTCATGTGTTCTGTATCGATGTTTCTGCTGCAAATTTAACTTATCTCTGCCACAAGATAGAATTTACGCTGATGTCGACCCTCTTTCTGCCGAACCGGATTTGGTTTTACATGTTTATTAGCTTACACGCCTTTTTCTCTTCATTTCAGAAAAGAAATCCTGAAGTACGTCACGTGGACCTGGAGATCCTGTGATGTCACACATTGCATGTGATGTCACGTGCTTTTTAGAGTTGAGAGGGAATAGGCCCTTTTCAGGATCCAGCCACATGGTACAGAATAAATTACACTGGAACGCAAATGACGCAGTGGGACTTTCAAAACAAAGAAAAGTCACGCTGGACTGGTAGAATTCCTTTGTTTTGAGAGTCCCACTGCGTCATTTGCGTCCCAGTGTAATTTATTCTGTACCATGTGACTGGATTCTGCAAAGGGCCTATTGAACAGGAACTTCTAAGATCGCCAGAGAGCTTCTCGCGTGCCAAAGTTGAAGAGATGCTTTTATCACGAAATGATACCGTTCTTTTACGATCCACGCAGTTGCGACCAGAGCTGCATGCTCTGTTAAATTATAATGTGGACTCAATGCGAACTCTGTTGATTTTTTTTAAACAGTTGTATTTGGAAGGTAAATGATCAGATGTTAATCATGTATGTTGGTTTGCGACAGTTTCGAACTGTACACAAAAGTGGTCGACACCAAAGGTTTTTACTAGACTAAGAGCTGTGTAAGCTGGTCCTCTATAACCACATGTAAAGATCACCTTTAGTCTGTGGGTAAAAGTTAAGAACTACAAGTTGAAGGTAATAAAATACAGTGTCGCACACGGGCCAACTGGCGCATCTTGGCGGAGCTGGCTTGAATTGATTGCTAACCTCGAGTTAACTGGTTAACTGAACTCGCTGAGAAGTAAAACAAAATGGCGGAGCTCTCGCACTTTTGTTTGCATGGGCACGTAACAATTCCCGCCTTTCTTTTTTTTTCCGCGAGGGTTACGGGTCAGCCCATGAGGCGAAGCCGAATGAGCTATTGACTCGTAGCCCTTGAGGGCGAAGGGTCTAATTATTTTTTTAGTATCACCCAACTTGTCAGACAGAAAAGGCAATAAGAAAGTTAGCAAATGCAAGGTGAAGAAATATTTATTTGGGAATAAAACGAGTCAAAAGCTGGCGAATTTCTCTACTCGAAGTCCTCTATTAGCGTAGCCAATTAGAATGCAGGATTTGCATTAGTATACCTGGCATAAAAAATGATCGATGAAAAGCGTAGAGTTTTTCGGCTCCTCTACGACCTCTACGGCTTCTTGTACACTTGAGTATAACAGTTCCGTATAGAGTAGAGGAGAGCATATTACCAGATCTCGTAGACTGCAGTAAAGAGTATTATAGATTAGTGTAGCGTAGAGTAGAGTACAGTAGGTTACTATCAGTACATTTAGTAGATTACTGTAGAGAACAGTAGAGTCATACAGACTGTTCAGTGGCGAGGCTTTTGTTCCTTGATTGCAAGGGAATTCTACTTGACTCTTCCTCACTACGAAATTTAGTCTATGCTTTAGTAGAATTCTACTGGTATACTAGTGCTAATGCTGTAATATGATTGGCTGAGCCATTGCACACTATTTAACAATTAGATTATTAGCTCGAGATTTCTATCGCGTGATTGCGCCCTCGTCAACTATCTCGCATAGAAATCGAGAGCTAATAATCTAATTGTTTTAGTATAAATCTACTAGTCATTCAAAGCTTTATCTAAATCCTGTTCACAGGCACTTCGAAAACGCCAAGAAACGGCCTTCATTCTGCCGACAAGAGTACACTGCTACGCTGCTCACCGTCACATATTAGTATAAATTTACCGTAGTCTATTAATTGATTGGCTAAATTACTGATGACTATCTGCTGATAGTCATCAGTTATGCATCAGTGCACATCTCGCATCACGTTTGAACCTGATGTAACATAATAAAACAGTTCTTTTCTACGTGTTACTTGACATTTTTTTTTATGCAATGAGACTACAGTAAATTTATACTAAAACAATTAGACTACTCGCCCTCGTTTTCTACGAGCGATAGTCAACTCGGCTCGAATTCTCTGAAGCGTGAATCTAATTCTCAGACCACAAATAATTGAAATCGGTTTTGAAGGACATATCAGTACGACTTCTACTAAAACAAGTAGATTTATATGAGGTGATAGTTGATGAGGCCGAAAATCACCTCATAGAAATCTCGAGCTCATAATCTAATTGTTAAATATAAGTCCCGATACTTTGGTTCCTTACTCAACGTTTTAATGCATTGGGAGACGTTTCTTCCTTTATGCATAGTGAAATCTATTTCACTGTACTTTACATTCAACCCTTCTACCTTGCTTTAAAATATAGATAGGGCCCTGCGCGCGCGCTCAGATTGGTCAAAAACCTATGTTTTATCAGAGTTTATATAACAACCCAAGTTATTCTCGCATTTTGATTGGTTCTCGCCTATGATCTATTAGAGGACAGATGCACGATTGACGTCATCATTACAAAGTTTTTCCCTCTGCCGTTTTAAAATGGCGAAAAGTTTTGAGAATTAGGATGATATTTTACGTGACTGGGCAAAAGATAAGGTACAAAAAGTCTTGCCGAGGAATTGGACAGGTCTGAGAAGCCAGAAAACGAAAGATAAGGCCGTTTCTTTTATAAAAATGATACAGAAATAATTTTTCAGCAGTCTCAGTCGGCAGTTGAGCGCGACTAAACCACGCACAAACTTGGTCTTGGTAAGCCGAGAACCACTCCGTTATCTCGAATTTAACAAACCCAATAAACAAAATGTTTCTGAGATTAATTTATTTAAAAAATTTAACTTTTCCCAGTGTCAAAACAACTGTTGACTCACTGATTAATGTCAGGAATGCAACATCAAAACATCACTTCTTAAAATTGGTAAAATAAAATACAGCTAAGTATAGCTAACCACAGCTCAAGGTCAAGAGTATCGCAGCTAAAATGTGTCTCCGACACTATATCAAGCTGATTTGTGAATCACCAACCACAGAAGACAAAAATCTCCACCGTCATTTACGCTCCTTTCATTCAAAACTCGAATCAAATGGCCTCTAGGTTGACCGCAACCATAAGTTTTCCGAGACTATTTTTTCAAGTCCTGCAATTTTCAAGGCAACGTCCAAACTTTTCGGCTCACAGGGCTGCTCCAATGACAAAAACTGACTTGATTATTCCAGCATTTTCTTCAAGATTTGCAGATTTTACAGTTCAATTCTGCTTTCGCTGTAAGTTTTCATTCCACGAAAAGCGACGCTCGGGTCAGGTTTGACAGTGGCG
>CM042754.1:6691495-6702783 GCA_022496165.2 Catalaphyllia jardinei
AAAGTTGACCTGAAAACTTGGTTTTAGCGACGTAAAATGAAAAGTTGATCGTCGAAGTTGGAAGTTGATTTGTATTTACCGACATTGCGCCCTAAGTTCGAAGTTGATTTACGCGAATATTAATGTTGACATGACAAACTCCGATGTCGATGTGTAAAGTTGATTTTTGGCGGAGATGGAACACCATACGATACACTAAAGCGAACAATGAGAAACGTTATCTAGAAAATAAAAAGGATTCAATGTAGAAAGAGCACTTGATTTCTGGAGGCAATAGTGTGGAATTGTTGGACAGGCTGACTGACGAAATAAATCTACAATTAACTAGGATTTCCTCACAAAAAATTGTAAAGTATCAAGAGGAATGATTACGTATTTTTAACAGAATTTCCAGCCTTTGTAAGGAATAAGCACTATTGCTTGCCTGACATGAGGCATTTAATTTTATGAAATGTAAATTACAAATTGGGAGACTACGAATGTGCCATAGTAGTAAAATTAAGAGCATTAGAAACATTCCATTTTCAAGAAAGTATCGGGTACGATATAAAGGGCAACTGACAAGCTAAACTTGCAAGTATACATTTTGCAACCTTCGCTATGTCTTATTTTTTTCTTCTATACGGCCGAAATGAATAAGTAATAATTGGCGGGCAAGTAAATGTCACGAGACTTCAGATACCCTAAGAAAAAGACAACTTTCCAGCCTCTAGGCAGTAAGCGACCACAGATAACGGCTGATTAGAGAGACGAAATGGAAGCAGTGACAAATTCTGTTTCATTAACGTGTAGGCTTTAACAAGAAAAAAAAACATTCGCTATTGTTGTTGTTATTGTTTTTCCTTAAAACCACCATAGTCTTCTGGGGCAGTTTATCTTAACCAAATCCAAGTAACACCTGTTGTTACAAAATGTTTATCGTGAACTAAGTTCAATTTGCACTGTATGGTATACAGAATTGTTGAAAATAAAGAAACTATTAAATATTATCCTGGAAAATGGAATATTTTAATCGACCCCTATAACTCGATGTCTCGACGATTTTACCTCGTTAATAAATGCATATGTAGAGGTTACACATGGTTAAGTTCAGTTTCAGTTATCATAAACATTACAATAAAATACTGTAATGTACTTTTTGGGGGAAAAGAAAGACCTGGTTTATTAGGTTTATTAGTGACCGTAGAAAAATCGCTCTCGGAAAAAATATATTCCGAAATAAAAAAAAATCACAGACACGTTTTTGTTGTTTATATGCCAAACTAACAACTGTCCAAATTTGAAGGTAAACGAACAAATTGACTGCTAGCTTTCAAAAGAGACCCAAGAGATGACTCGGAGGCTCCCTTTAATGGTCGAGAAAAATTCGACAATTCATTTTATTTCAAAATTCTTGGTATAGTTTGATAGCCAGCTCTATAAGCTTTATTCTGATGCAAGTCAATATAAGGGTTTACTTATCTACAGTTTAAACTGGACGTTCTACATCGCTTGGACGCGAGACTCCTCTGAAGGTGCTCTAAAGTCATTTTAAGGAGGCTCGAAGGGGGCTTATCCTTGCCATAGCAACACTAGTTTACCATGTGAACTGTTAGAAAGGCTTTCAGAACGGTGAGGCAAAACGATCAGATGAGATCTGAATGCCCAAAACCCAGAATGCCCACAGAAAGGCTTTTAAATGAACTGAGTTTTACATTGATCAGTTTCACTTTTTATTTTATTGATATTGATTTACATTTCAGTTTTAGTTATTTACATTGTGGTCTTAAAGCTAAAATAGTTTCCATCGTAATTTGATCAAAAATAAGACACAAACAGCAGTGATAAACATGTTGAACTTGGACATTTTGATTATGACTTGACGTTTCCTATGTACTCTACATACATTTTCAAAAGTAACCGTTGAAATTTAAAACAGCTATTTATATATAATAATGGCGAGGGGACTGGAACCTAAATTAAGCAAATACTTAACAGTAAACTACAAAACTGGAACAGATTAATAAAGCATCAGCTTTTCACTTCCGACATTGACATTGAAAGTTAGCTAACGTTCTTGAAAAAATAAGGTGTCTTATTTTACAATGATAGTCTGTTTTGCCCTTCGCTAAAATATCAAAATGATCCCACTTGATGTTATGTCCAGTGGCCTTGACGTGGTCAGCAATGGCTGAAGTATTGTCATTTTTAGCGAGGGCCTTAAAATGTTTGGTTTTTCTATCGTGAAGCCTTCGTTTAGTTTTACCAATATAAAAAGCATTACAATCCCCGCAATTTGCTCTGTAAATAACTCTGGATTGTTGTGAACGATTAATACGGTCCTTGTAAGGAAAGAAAGATTTTACGCACTGAGTGCTCTGAAAAACAATCTTCAGGTTAACACAAGAGTAGAAATTGTACACACAAGATTTCAGGCGTTTAGTGACTTGGTGGCTTTGCAAACCTAAGTAGGGAAGTAGGATAACGATATCTTTCTTAGGAACTGTAGACACAGGGTTGCTATGCTGATGTCTGTTTTTCAGCTGTTTTAGATTTCGGTTACTTTTCAAAATGTATGTAGAGTACATACGAAACGCCGAGTTATAATCAAAATGTACAAGTTTAACATGTTCATCACTGCTGTTTGTGTCTTATTTTTTATTAAAATAGTTTTTTTACCCTTACATTGAACAAACAGATTTAAACTTACTGCAACTGCGCTACTATGCCAATCTGGTCCGAAGCGTGAATAGTAAAATTTGACATTAACTTGTACTGCCACCAGTCAGATGGTACATCACACCACATGGATAAATTAAATACTATTAACAATTGATAAACAATATTAAATAAATAATATTATACCATTTATTAATAGTCTTTGGACATTGGCCTTTAGTAACATTTTCAAATAGCAAAACTGACAAAAGTTAAAATGAGGCCTGTAGCGTCTGTGAAATAGATGTTTAAAATCCTTAACGCAGCTTTCGCCGCATCACCCATTAACTTTTATTACCCTCATATCTGTTTGGTTTTGTCAAATAATTCTAGAATGCACTCTTTTCTGATTCGCGCTGTACACAGGTCCTGTGTTGATTCTATAAATTGTCAAGTAAGCATTGTTTCCTCAAAACGTCAACAAATGTAAATACATATATGTACAGAGGTGACCCTCTTCTGGCCGGCTTGGTCTTGAGCTCTGATTGGTTCAAAAACCCAGTGAATGTCATGTTCATAAGAACAAAAATGTTCTCTCAAGCAAAACCTTTGGGTATTAAAAGAGGACGAGCGCGAGGGGAAACTAATAATGTTAACCTGTTAGGTAATTTTTTCAGTTGAGGGTATGTACCAAAAAACACAACATGATCCATAGATCCTAAAGCTGAATTATTACTTGCGCAGTAAGGGTGAGTGGGCGCTTCTTTGAAGAAACACTTGCATGTTGTGTGATTGTGCTTTTGATTGTGGATTGTGGACGGGCATGACACTGAAGTCGAGTTGCTATTTTCTGGTTGTACAGTTTGCTCTTTATACAGCACCTTGATGGAGTTCTCGTTCCTTTATCATCAGCCCCTTGAAGAAAACAAATACATTGCACAGCTTATCAGTCAGTCATTCACTTAGATAATAGCTAGCGCTCGAAACGTCAGCTTCTGAATCTCTTTACGGTGGCTAATTCACATTATCAACTCAGTTGATAAAACCAAATTATCTTGTAATACTCCCACCGACGCAGCACCACAGTTTCTTTAGAAACTTACCCCCTTTAGTCATTCACTTAGTTCAGTCATTCATGGTAATACCATAACACTCAACTCTAATAAACTAAAACAGTCATCTCTAAACAAATATCTGCTGAACTGAGGAAAGTCTGCTCAAAAGATGTACATCCCAGTTCTTGAACATCGATAGGATATATGAGAAGACGGCTATTTTCCTATGTCGCTAACAATTTCAGATTATGTAGACGACGACAAAAGACAAGAATACAGATACTTGATCAGCAAAAGTTGTATACAAGGTTGAACCTTGGATTAGGAATCAGTTTGAAAGCTCTACATTTCGAAGAGGATGGGGGAGTGGGGGGGGGGGGGGACGCAAAAGTTCCAACACCTATACCCACTGTCCTCTTACAATATGTCTCACCTGCCTAAGTGTTGCAAGCTGTTGTAGAATCATCTCTTGGCGTGCTGTTGGCAAGCGGTCTGGGGAGGCCTGAACAAAAGCATTAATACTACTGAGCCGGCTAAGGCTTCCTGTCTCTGATCACGTTTTCAAGCAGAAAGTACTTCAGTGCCTAATATTTTGGCACGCAGGGTAATAGTCAAATTATCATGAAAAATAACGTCTTCAAGGAGCTGCGTCACAGTTTGCCATCTTGAAAGGTTTAGTCCTAATTTTCAAGTTCGTCGTTTGTAATCAGTGGTAATCTTCCCTATCCATGTTCCTTTACGGATTATTATCTCTTAGATGTTTTTTGTCATTTGTATCTTACTGGGCACACTACTATTTCCAGGTTTCCTTCGATATAAAACGATGCAATTTTGGGAGCGATTGCAGAATACCCCGGCCAAGCCATTACATGTGTCGGCGTGCTTTGAAGAACGAGGTATATAACAACAGATGCTATTGTTATTCAATAAGATGCAAATAAGTGGCGGGGTATTCTCCAATTTAGCCCAATTTTGTGCATGGCTAAAATAACAACTTAACAAAAGCGCACAGCAGAAGGAAAAATCTGAGGATCACATAAGATAAGCTTTCTTGAAGGTCGGTTAACAATGGTCAACTCTCTCTAAGAGACGTATACCTACAGGAAATCATAGTAGTTGTATTCATCAAAACAAAAGTTCAAGATGATTAACTACCATGGTTCTCTACAGGCGCATCTCATTGGTCTTTAGGTTTTCATCTTTCGTAGTATGAAGCTGATGGGTAATTGTTTTGATGTTCTCTGGAGTTGTTTTTGTTTCGAACCTTGTCTATCAATCAAAGCTTCGTAACTGCAATATCAAACTACAGGTCCTATCAATTTTGAAGCTTCCGTTGCTGATCCAATTGGACTAACATTTGCAAATTGCTTCTGTCTCTTAACGTTATATTTAAAATGAACGATGCCAATCAAATCTTTAATAAAGGACCACAAATCACGTTCAGCTCACCTGCACTGGATACACATTAGAGTTTTCTTGTGTCTTTGCTTTATCGTGTTCACCTTTTCGTACTTCAACCGTTCTAGAAAGGTCGCTCTTTTTAGCATCTTGTTTAACCATCCTTTGTGTACCTCTAGGACTCCCTGACGGTTTGTCTGCCATGTTATACCTTCTAACAGGTTGCTTTCCAAGGGCTTTTTGGCTAAGGCTTGTTGCTGTTGATCGGTTCGCTTGAGTGAGCAGTGATTGTTGTTTCTTGAGTGCTGCTTTATTTCTGTTTACAGTAGTCAGATATTTACGGGAACCAACAGTAACACCTTCATCATAAGGAGACGGAGTACCTGGAACAGCAGAGAATGTAGCACTGGACGTTCTAGTGTAAGGTATCATGAAGGCATCCTCTATACGAGGGGGAACTGCTGACACTTTCCCTGTTCCCTCGTCAGGATGTCGGCTATCACGGCCATACTTTACGTTTTCTAATGAAGACTGTCTCTTGTTTCGTTGTTTAAATGTTTGCTTCTTCCTTTGACTTCTCTCCGACCTTGACCTGGTTTTTCCGTGTCCTGCATCATTGCCAGGTGATGGAGAAGGCTTCGCTTGAGAATTGTTTGGAAGAGAGGAAACAGGAGATGAAGTTATCCATTCTGATTCCAGGGACATTTTTGAGCTTATTTCTTTTAACTCTGATTCAAATGAAGCATTCTGTTCGTGTCTGTTATCTGTTTCAATTGGTGCTTCATTGTGCTGTGTTACTCTTGGACTGGTCTGACTGGTATGGGGTCTGTAATCTGCACTAAACAAGTCTGCTTCCTTATTCTCTGGCGAGGTATGTGTAACAATACCAGCTTCAAGAATGAATAAAGAAAGTGTTACTACATTTTATATCATAACCAAATCAATGCACGTGCTCTGATTAGTCAATCAGCTGTGGTTTATTGTACCAGTAAACTCATGGGAAAATCGTGCGTTTTCTGAATTATTATATAAAAGCAATAGACCACAAGGTTCTATGGTTTATAGGCTGAAAACCATCGAATTCTACCAACATCTCGCGTGGTTTATCAGCCTATAAACTATAGAAACTTGTGATCTTTTACTTAAATAGCCTTCACATTTTAAGACACAAACATTTACTGAAAATATTATTAAAAATATTAAACATGTTTTAGAATGAAAAGGCAGCCCACAGTACTTCATTTCAATAACCTTGACAAGACATCAAAAAAGGCTTACCAAGTAATTATGAAAGTACAATTTTTCTCTTTATCAGTGTTGCTATGATAACTGATTTTGGCGTAATGAAGATAACAAAGAGATAAATATTAAACTTACGTGATTTCAATCCAGATACATCGTGACCATGTAGCTCCAAGTGCTTTATTCTTTTTGCAGCTTTTTCCTTAGCAAACAAAATGTAATCCAGTATTATAATGAAATTATAAAAATACAGGTAATGACTTAACACTGGTTGACTAGTTACAAAAAACGGTCGTGGAGCTGGGACTCCCGAGAAGAACGCAGTTAGTAGTGGGCAGGGTGCTGTTGCAGGATTTGAACCAGCTCTTGAATTCAGCGCCCTGGAAGGTATGGTGCAGCGGAGGCGTAGTATCAAATGGTGAAAACAATCAAGCCTGGTATAAACAGTGAGTGTTCTACAGTTCACAATTATTAGCTACTAGACAACTTAGCTTGTTGGTTAGGCTTTGAACGCGATTAATACAATCACTGACTTATTACTAGCAGAAAGTGGTTTAATATATCAGCTCATATTCTTTTCGCAGTCTTATCATTGGAGAGATTTATGAGAGACGTGTCTATGTTTACATGTCTGACCTGCTGGGCTAACTCGTGTGCCTGTAAAATACTTAATTGCAATGCCTCGGCACGACGTCTTGTTTCATCCTGGAAAAGAAAAGAAAAAATACAACTGCTATTTGACAAAACTCCTTAAAGCTACGCCCGTTTTTTATTTAACAATTATATACACAATAGTCTCCATTGGCGCGAAAATATGCTCAGATATTTGTCCGCGGACATTATTTGTTCCTAGATGGGAACAGTTTTCCAAGAGCGTAGCTCGAAGAAAACTGTTAGCTACGAGGACCAGATAATATCCAAGGACAAATATCCGAGTACATTTTCAAAGTCAAATGGAGGCTATTGTGTTTATTAACCTTCAAATATTTTTCGCAACATGCGCAGTTTTGAATCTCGGATATTCCCCAATTTTAGTTTAACTGGGGCGTGAGCGAAAATAGTTGACGGATTATAATTAACAATTAGTTTTCTACGAGCAGATAGTCAACGAGGCGCAGCCGAGTTGACTACCGCTCGTAGAAAACGAGGGCGAGTAGTCTAATTGTTTTAGTGTAAATATACCGTAGTCTCATTGCATAAAAAGAAAAAAATGTCAAGTAACGCGTAGAAAAGAACTGTTTTATTACATCAGCTTCGAACGTGACACGCGATGTGCGCAGATGCGTAACTGTTGACTATCAGCAGATAGAAAACGGTAATTTAGCCAATCAAATTCACGGATTCACAATAGACTACGGTAAATTTATACTAATTCACATTATTATATGGCTAGCTCCGTGAGAGGGCAAGATGAACCAAGTCGCACCCTGTAATTGGTTACCCGAGCGGGCAAGATGGAGCTATCTTGCCCGCTCGAGACTACCCGCTGTATCCCACAAAATTTTTTCCAAAAGCCATGTAATAAATCCTTTAATGACCAGGCTTGTTTGGTCAAGATGGCTGGATAATGGCCTCGTTCTTTTTTTGCGAGTTTATGGACCTCGACGTCGTCTCGGTCCACAAACGCGCAAAAAAAGAACTTGGCCAATATCCAGCGATCTTGACCTCACACTTGGTCAATAACCCATATATATTACTTCAAAAAATATCGCCCCCGATATAATGCAGATCAAAGACTGTGCACGTATTCTCAAATGTTTCTCCAGTTCTAGAAAAAAAAAAACAACAGAAAAATCGATCATGCAAAAAGGGACTTATGTAAGTGATGACACTTTTCAGTATCATAAACATTAATGACAGGCTGTGCTTTTTAACTGACCTGATTACTTCCAAGATATTTTCGTGATCAAGAGAAAATTACACCAATACACCCTGAGGCATTTATTTTAAACCCGGCACCTATTTAAGAAGTGGCATAATTTTTGGCATTGATAACTGACCTCTTTTTCCTCTCGTCTTTTAAGTTCATCTCTATATTGTTTTTGAAGTCTTTCTCGTTCAGCTGTCAGAGCCTTTTCTTTCTCAGCCTCTTCTTTTAGTCTTTTTTCTTTCTCCTCTTGCTTTAAACGTCGTTTTTCCTCTACTTGTTCTTTAATCGCACGCTAGAAACATATTAAGAGACTTGGTTTAAACAAAGAGGACATAATAACCTGAGGCGTATCAAGTAGCGTTGCTTTACGTCTGGGTATTGTTACTCTGTCACGTAAACAAGCATGCATAATTAACATCATGTACATATGAAACACACAGGTAACAAAATCTTTGAAATGAAGGTATAGAACTAATCGGCCATCATTGTCAAATAAAGATTAATAACTACAGTGGAACCTCCAGCTGCAGCCATATCTCCTCAGCAACCAGTTTTCCAAAAATACCAAAAGTTTTCAAGTCAAATCATTCCAAGTGATGCCAATGTTGGTCCAAAGTGATGAGGTCAGTCAGAAGTGGAAGAAAGGCCAAGCTGTGTCACGGGCGGTTGCGGGCGGCACAGGAGTACTAAACTAATCACCTGATGTTCAAGTGTCTTCAATCTTTTTCTCTCAAGTTCATCCTGGTTCATGTCACCTAAACTTTGCAATCCGTGACCTCGAGCATGAAGATTACCAGCCCTGTAACACAAACACCACCATAGTCAAATCTCTAATAAACTTTTCAATTACTATCAATAACTTTAACTTTTAATTTTACGAAAATGAAAAAGCCATGTTTCGCGATATTTAATTTTCGCAATTTTGGAAACAGAAAGGAGTCAAAATGGCATTCACTTTCACAGAAACATTGCACTGCTAAATCTCCGCAAACGCAATCGTTTTCTCGACTTAAGGGCTTTTAAAACGGAAACGTGTACAGTAACAAAGCTCGAGAACTTCATCTGGAATATTTTGCATCACAAAAAGATAGAAAACTGTAAAATTCAGGTATAGAATGTGGAGAAATGGTTCTGCCGTAATCATGAAAGTCAACTCAGTGCTAATATCATTTATCAGATTTAGATTTATCCCAAGAAAAGGGTGGCCTTGAAGATGTAAATGACATTTTAATTATTGTTGTTTTGTTTGCGTAGCAGGGTATTCAATTTCACACTCTAAAATTTATCTGGACTTCGAATGTGTTTGTCGCAGAGAACAGCCAGAGGAATCGAAGAAAACAAAATTCAAGGTAGAATTTTAAGCTTATACTACATCGGTTGCAGTAAATGGAACACAATTTTCTTTGCAAATTGCTTTAGACATTAAAAGGCGGTTTAATAAAGCCGTAAGCAGTTATTTTTTACGTCAACTGGCTATTCTCGGCGACAAACACATTCTCTTTGCGTTGGCATGCATTTTGCATTTGATATCGCTCACAAGAACACCAAAATGTGCCTTCTAACCGACCGTTTACTTCTTCGTTTTCGCTTTAGCTATCCTCAGGATTAGGAACACGTTCTGGCTCAAAACGGTAAGGTTGAAGATCAGCCATGACCTCGAGTAAACAAATACGCTTGCCAAGGCAAATGGCAACGATGACGTCACGCTTAGCGGCCTAGCCTGACCTGGCCGCTGAGCATTTGCTTCAAAATGGCGGCCGTCGATGCCGGCTTCTTTGAAGACAAATTTCTTGGGATAGAATGCACTTTAGAAGCTGAAACTTCGGTGAGTAACTTAACTCAATATAAACTTCTTATTGGTGATGACAAATAAAGTACGCTTTTTGGAGTGACCTTCTCCTTTAACTGACTTGACAAAGCAATTCCTAGCATTGCACCTGCCAGGCTCATATGATCACCCTGTCCTCAGGAATTTGCTGTAAAATAAATAAAACCAAATACACTTTACCTAAGACTATTTTCAAGTACAGCTGAATCTCCAAAGTTTAATGGCGATTCATGTTTTGTGACAACACTACTGGCTGCAGCTTGGCTAGGAGCAGGTGGTGACTCATTTGGGATAGTTGGGGTTTGATTCCAGCTTTCTTCTTTAGCTTCCTGTCAATAAACAACCCACCATCAATAATACACATTTATAACATATTAAACAAGCTCATCAGCTTCGGAATTGATAACTTAGCTACGGTATCTAACCAAGAAATACTGTCATCAGCCCAGTGCTAAAAAATCTTTTAAAGACCCTTGTAGTTTTTGATTTGCATTAAGATCTTTAATTTGTAGACCTTCACGAAAATCTTCTATAATCCTCACACATTAGTCCCTGCAAAATTCCTTCAGAGATCCTAATGAGGACCTTAGCAGCGAGCTGAAGGATCTTTGCACAATACCATAGGATCCTATATATATTAACTAGATGTAGCTCTCGCTAAGTGCCAACGAACAACCATTCAAAACAAAAACTAATTGGGAACTTAAAAACACAGAGTCATGTTTTGTGCACGTCACTTTTTTGTAGTCAAGTATTCAAAACGTCAAAAATTCTGATGTAAATATTGTAAATGTTGCTTTGATTGCTTTTTGCTCGCTGGGGATGACAAAGTTGGCTCACTGGCTGATGTCGAATTTACTCTTGTGTGGTGTGAGTCTCTGGCCGATAGTTTGCTACAGTTGTCGTTTGTTTTGGCTTTGCTTTGATTTAATTCAGTTTAAAAAGGTTTAGAAAACTCAATTTCTTTGATTGCTTTATGCCCGCTGCGTTGTCTAGATTTGGCCCGGGGATTTGCCACGCTGACCAAATTTGGCTCGTTGGCCAATTGTTGAGCTTGCTAGCTCGATAAATATATTACTGACAAAAAAAAGTGGCACTTGACTAAAGTACACCCACTTAGAATTGGAATAAAAACAAATAAAACTTACAAAAGCAGGTAAAAATTAGGGCGCCACGAAAACCTCAGGCCCCTCGAATGTTTTTTTTTAAAGACTTACATTGTAAACTCGTCTCCCTGCTTGTATCACGTTTTGTTTTA
>CM042754.1:6703183-6731733 GCA_022496165.2 Catalaphyllia jardinei
TGTCACATGCCATTGGTCAAAACTCAATGACGCCCTAGGACGAACAAAACTCAATGACGCCCTAGGGAAACAACACCTTGAACTTTGGATTCGCACATGATCACGTTATGCAACTTGAAACCGCGGGAAATTTGTGTACCGGTCGGCCTAATGTAAAAAGCCATTGAGAGTAGGACGTTTCTCATTAAAGACAGCATTTATTATTCAAGAAAAGGAATTTATAGTCGCAAAAACATATCATGCAGATTAACAAAAGGGAAAATATGAACGTTTTGGTCTCCAAGCTTGTGGTTTGGTGCCAAAAATGGGTTGCCCACGTTCGTCAACTCGCTCGTCGAATGTGGTCGCCAGATAGAAAAGTGTTTGTGTAATTTACAACAAAATATGCTGTTCCTGATCAAATAAACTCAAAATGCTTGGGTTAAGCGGTAGAATAGGCCAGAGCAACTTTAGTACTGTCTATATTTTTTGTTAGCTGCGAAGAAAAAGACTGTTATCGTGATTTTTCGAAAGAACAGGTTGGTTTTGGCAGCCACTCAATTTTGCCAGCGCAGCCAGTGTACCCGGGGGGGGGGGGGGGGCCCTATCCCGGTCTAGGCCAAAACGGGAAGGCTCCGCCCGAAAGGGGTGCCTTTTTTCACGCTTCAGGTATATAAAAGGGTAGGGATTTCACAAGACGAGGTATATAAAAGGGTAGGGAAATCGGTCATTTAGGTATTTACAAGGGCCTTTACTTATAATATTTCGAATAGATGCCCCTTATGGCTTTGCCAGTATATTTATTACGCACTACATGAAAATGAGAACAAGACTTCCTAAAGTAGGTATGTGAAAGGGGTAGCTTTTTTCAATAAAAGGTATATAAAAGGGGTACCTTTTCTGCCAAAATGGTATATAAAAGGGCAAGGGGTTGGACCTCCATGCGGAGCCTCCGCGTATTAAACTTTGTTAAGTACCCCCCCCTTCCCCCCCGGCGCCAGTGTATACAATGGCCTCAAGCAAATAATTTTTTTCGGAGCTTTTTCTATTTCTGAGCCGGGAGGTGTAACAAAACACTTAATGACTGGCCCCTCGCGAAACAGTGAGTTTTGTTTCCCCTCGACCTCAATGTTCCCCTCGGCCTCGGGGAACATTAAGGGTCTCGGGGAAACAAAACTCACTGTTTCCCTTGTGGCCAGTCATTAAGTGCTTATTAGCTAGAGATGAATTCAATTCAGTTGAACTATTGATATATGCTATTTACTGGGCGGGAGGTCCGTATGGGAAAAAACTGTGCCCGAGGTCTTGAGTACGGCCCGAGACCGTAGGCCGTACTCAAGACCTCGGGCACAGTTTTTTCCGATACGGACCGACCTAGCCCGGAAAATAACATGTTTATTTTTTTCCTGCAGTAAAAGGGTTTTACAGAGTACTAATGGGTTTGTTTACGCAACTTTCATCCACTTTATTTCAGCACGATAACTCTTGTCATTGAATCGGCCTGCTAGCCGTCTACTAACGATTTGTAAAAAATAGTGGCAACCAGCGAATAATTCAGATAGTAGGCAAACAAAGATGTATTAAGGAACATATAGTTTACGAGCTACTTTATGTTAGTTGCATTTGTTTAACCAGATAACTTTTCCAAAACAGTTTTTCCGGTGTGAAATTTCGAGCGAAGTTTGAAGTTTTACTACAAAAACAATGTCTGTCAGTCGTCACTTTTAAAATCACTTGAAATCAGACTTTTCTACCGTAAATTAATAGCAGAAAGCGAGGAAATTCGTTAAGTGTATTTTACTGGAATTCTCCTAAATACAGCAACGATCAGAAACGTAAATTTGACTGAAATTGACTCAAATTCTACGGCGAGGGAAACACAGGATTAAGCGCCATTATTATATGGCTAACTCCGCGAGCAAGATGACCCAAATCGCGCGCTGTAATTGGTTACCCGAGCGGGTAAGATGGAGCCATCTTTCCCGCTCGGGACTACCCGTTGTATCCCGCAAGAAAAATTTCCTTGAAAGCCACATAATAAATCCTTTATTGACCAAGTTTGTTTGGTCAAGATGGCTGGATATTGGCCTCGTTCTTTTTTCGCGAGTTTATGGACCTCGACTTCATCTCGGTCTATAAACACGCAAAAACGAACTTGGCCAATATCCAGCCATCTTGACCGAACAAACTTGGTCAATAGCCCATATTTACAGCGCCAAGCTACAAGCAACCAAGCAAACTCTCGCAACTTCAAAACACTTAACTGAATTTACTTACAGTGACCCTCCTTTCCATTTTAAAGAGAACAGATAAACTTGCGGTGACTAATCGTCGATGGATGTGTAAAAAGGCAAAAGATTGACGATTACTGTTAACTTTTAGGAGCGAAATTTAAGTAGCGGGGCCGGCAGCGGGAAAAAATCCGGCCCGTGGGCCGTATTGTAGAAAGCTGGATCGGTCACGTGTGTAAGATTAACAAATCAAATTCGAGGATTTAAGCATCCGGCCCGCTCAGATGCTTGAGAAAAAAACAAAATATGATATGTCTTCATGATCATCCACATGCTAAAAGATACATGTAAATTAACCTTTTGTAATTGCTGCATTTTCTCCCGAGCCTCTCTTTCTTTCTTTTCTTTGATCTGTTGTTCTGTCAGACAAGCAAAACATCATTAAATATGATGGTTTTGATTCTCATTATCCAGTCAAAATTGTATAATATTGCTATTATACTATATAACGCATTATTGATATGTTATCAGGGGTAGTCACATTATTATTTTTGTTTATTTGTTCTGAGATTAGCACTCTTACTGACCATTATTCTACAATAAAACAATAACATTCGGGCAATAATGGAAAAAATAGAGTTACCAATAAAATCTCATGGTATGGTAATATTTTGAACAAAGGTAAGAAAAACTTATTGAGACTTAAAGCTCTCAAGCTGACCCCACAAGAGAAAATTGAACTAGAAGTTATTGTTTCATGTTACTTGAAAACACTACAACAGACGCATTAAGCGCTCTTATGATGTTTGACATTAATTTTCTCCTGAATGCTTGGAGATTCAATAGCAGGGTCACCTAGAGAAATGAAATACAGTGAGATGTTTAAATTGTATTAAAAAAGTTACCGTGCTGTGAGAAGATCTTTAGTAAATAATTTTTGAACTTATTTGAGTGGAATCTGTCTTAATGAATAAATGTAAGGGAAATTAAACTCCCTTGAATGCAGTTTAAAAAAATCATCTGCTTTTACACATACCAAGATCTTGCAACCATTTTTTCTTTTCATCATGTTTAGACTGATAAGTTTCATATTTTACAACTCCTGGAGCCTAACAAAAGAAATCAGGAGAAAATCATAAAGGCAAACATTACAAATACAGTGGAACCTTGATTTAACGAAGTTGCTGGGGACCTGCAAATTTGTTTGTTATATGGAGGGTTCGTTATATCAAAAACCTTGATATAACGAATTTGAGGGGAACGACCAAAATGTTCGTTATATCGAAGCCATAGTTAATGATTGATCTCTAACACAAGTGGCTTCTGTCACACAATTCGATGCAATTTTCATCACCCAGAATTGCTGAGTTTTGAGATTCAATTCATTAAGCATGGTGGCTTTCAGTATCAATTATTTTCACTTTTGAGCACACATGTAGCATTTGTTTAGTCTGTACAAAATAACGAAACTTTCAGAGTAGTGATTAAAAATGTTGCAACATTGAGGTTATACAGAAAATTGTCTAGATGTAAACAAGGAAACAGGCTTTAGTGTTGTTATGTTGCACAACCCAACATTTCCGGATTTCAAAGACTAAAACGTTTTTACTTTAATATCTGTACCTTTGCCAAAAGCACTTACAGTCCAAACATAACCATATCAATGATAATCAAGAGTTTATTCAGTTTCTCAACATGTGAGTTGTGTCCTGTGCATAACAAAACAAAAAATGGTAGATGTTTAGAAAACAGAAACCAGCAGCAGTTTATGTTCAATGAAATAATTCTTTCAATGTTGATTGCCTCTTTCTTTTGGCTTGCATTCTCAAAAATGTGTCATCCCTTGACGAGCGGGAGCATGAATTCCCGCTCTTTCGCACCTGACTTATACCATCAGGATTAAAGGATTTGTTGACTGTTGACCTGTTTATCTTTTGTTGCGCGTTGACATTGCAATTTGTTATATCGAGGTAGATTTTACGTTTAGGCTTCCTGATTATGTTTGTTATATCAAAGAATTTGTTATATCGAAGTTCTATTCCATACATGTACTTTACTGTAACTTTGGCCAAGACATAAAATGTCACTCATTATATTGAGGACTTCGTTAAATCAAGGTTCCACTGTAGCACATAGTGATAATATGAGTGCTGGACAGATGGGCAGCAAATTGATGTAGGATGAGATGAGCTAATAAATAAAAGCACAGACAGAGACATAAATGGATTAAATAAATATACACAGGCAAAAAGAGTGCATGATGGAAGGACAAAACAATAGACCACATGAATGATGTCTATATTTTATGATGGTAGAGTACAATATTATGTTACACCAATACCAATGCAATGTAAGTCACTACTAACAGCTGCTAATTAATATGAAATCTCACCCCAACAGCAAATGAACTTCTCATGGCTACAGGGGTGGTTGAGGTGATAACATCATGTGTGTTACTGCTCTGTGAAGTCGTCATCGTTGCATGTTTGGACCTGATATCAAATGCTGAAACTGATGTCATATTTGCATCACTCTTGGATGAAATGTCCTGAAATAAATTTGGTTTGGGTTAAATGACTCAGAGAAAATATTAATCCATTTATAATACTATAAACATTTTTGCTCATCAATTTGGCTTGCATAATTGTGAAAATCCCACTTTTTAAAAGCACAGTACATTACAAAATTGTTGTATTTAAAAGACTTCTGTGAACTGCTCGAAACTCATCATCATTATCGCCTTTTTATTTGCAGCAGCACAAAAATAAAATAATAATAATAACAAACAAAAGGCAATGAAGAGACCTCCAAAAACTACCAGGCTTATAGTGGAGGCCACCTCAGTTGTTAGTGTACAGTTACTGCAAGTTCTGCTTGCTTTATAACTTCAGACATCCAGTCAATTATAGTCTCTACTATTTACTTTGAACATGGGATTTAATATATATATACTGTCTAGGAAAAATGTAATTATTACTGAATGTATGAAAGTGTAATGTGGAGTCAGCAAGTGGGCTCACATCTTTTTGGTCATCTATCATTGACAACAAAATTACTATATTGAAGTGAAATGTTTTTATTGATATCAGTTATAATAATAGTAAGAGTATATTAATTAGCAAATATACATATCTCATAAGCCAAGCACAAGGGCCATACTGGGAGAATATCAACCCAACATCTTGATTGTACAAACTGAGCACAGCGAGGTCCATACAAAAAAGACTAAGGGCTGATATCATCCCAGTATGGTCCAGAGAAAAACTGGCAAATAAGAGATTTATTACATGTGATTGCCTGAAAGTGCTTTAATATTAGAAAAAAAGGCCACAATACTGGACAGGAAAAATAATGCACAATTCTGATTGGGAGCTGACTAGGCATATACTCGCATCTTATGTTAAAAAAAAAAGGGGAGGGAAAGAGAGTTAAAGAAAAAAGAAAAGAAACCTCATATGTTTAAAGCAAGTTTTTTTCAGAGATGTGAGCTATAAAACCAAAAAATCTTCAAGAGTGATTGCACACAGGAACCTTCAGGACAGTGCTTGGTCCTATACTGAGAGATTATTGGACGAGGCAAATGAATGTAATAATCTGATTGGCTTCTTTTAGTTATTGGCCCCCTGAACTAACTTAGTTCTGTAATAAATCAAGATTATTTCAGATCTAGAAAAACTGATGGTGGACATTGTATGTCTAACATAATTTTTATATGTCCTTGCTATTTTTGAAAATCATTCAATTTGTTAATTCAAGTACAGTATGTGAGTGACAAGTAGTACATAATTACATGAAAATATTTCAACTAAGGTCGTATATAATGATTATCATACAATCACAGGTAATCTCTTATTTCATATCTCCAGCTTACCTGATGCATTTTCTTATAGTCAGCCACGACATTGCCAGACTGGGTCCTTATAGGAGCACCTGCTCCTGGTCTGCCCCACGGGTCATACACTTCATGCTCATCTTCCTTATGCTTAGCAATCATGCAAGAAAGGGTGATCCATTTTGATGCCATTTTTTACAAAAGAAGGCAAATATGGTACAATGTCAACTTTACATACTCATCTCCTATAATTAATCTGTGAATAAATTTTAATAAGCTATCAATTTTATTCCCAATAATGTTGGAAGCAAAAGCTACATGTAACATGTAAACTACAGTGCATACATGAGAATTCATACATAATTCAATGCTGACTTACAAGTAAACTTCTATTAGCTCCCAGTGTCTGCTTCAGAGCTACTTGTTCATCTGTCATAGAGTGTAAAAACAACAAAAGACATTATTGTCTTGATCTTCCTCTCCGCTGTTCTACTCTAAGTTGTCCATGACATACATGTAAGCTATAAACTTGTAAAGCACCAATGAGTTCTGGCAATGTGAGCTACATAAATTCATGCATATTATCATTGGCATCATCATTATGACAATCATCATCATCATCGCCATCGTCGTTGTCATTATTATTATTGTTATTATAATTATTATTATTATATTAACCTAGTAAGCCATATGTAACATCCACATTATGATGTCCTCTCAGCCATGTTATTCTCTCCTACCTGTTTCAAACCCACTTTGTGTAGTCACCATTACTAACTACTTAATAACCAAGAGTGAGGTGAAAACGGGAAAATCTCAAACTGAGGCCTTGCGTGGACTGAAGTTTGAGATTTTCCTGTAATGACCAAACGGTTGAGGTTATTGAGTTGTTTATTATATGGCACCAATAACAAAAATAAAGATGGTTTTTAAATTACTTTTTGCTTTGTATTTGCAAGCCGTAATCAGCCCATGGGCATTACGGGAGAATAATGCCCTACAATTTAGTGGAATTGGCCAATCAGAGTGCACATCATATCGCCTACAAACACAAGCCATATAACAAATCATTTCATTACTAGCTGTATGTATGCAAGATAACATCATGTTTAAAAACATGTATTACCTAGCTCTTTCTTCCATTGAAAATTCCTTTTGGAAATGTTGGCCTGGATAAGAAAAGGAACACAAATGATAGCGTAAGACTACCTTTATTTCATGTACTTTTTTTTTTAATTTCATGTACTTGATTAGATTAGATTTCATTTGATTCAATTCAATTTGAGTCGATTCAATTAGATTGGATTAGATTGGATTGGACTGGATTAGATTGGATTGGATTGGACTTAATTAGATTGGATTAGATAAGATTGGATCAGACAGGTTTAGATTGGATTAGATTAGATTGGATTGGATTGGATTAGATTGGATTAGATTGGATTGGATTGGATTAGATTGGACTAGATTAGATTAGATTAGATTAGATAAGACTGAATTAGATTACATTAGGTAAGATAAGATAAGATTAGTCAGATTAGTTTAATACAATTTATAGTAAAAATTTAGAATCTGGTTTGTGCAAGATCACTCAATAATAGTTACATGAAACAAAAAATAAAGGTACAACTTGTCTCATACAACCCAATTTAGTGCCGGTAAAAATATTATAAATAAATAAATATTAAATAAATCAGATGAAAAATAAAGAGACACATGTTCATAGATTTAAGATTACCTTCTCTTCTTTTGCACCTGTATCCTCAAAAAGGCTTTCTTTGGTTTTGGATTCTGATGTATTTACCACTGTACTGTTGATGTATAAATTTTTGGCATCATTACAGTCAGACACAGTCATCTATAACTTGCAAGAATTTTAAAAACTTAATGTATGTACCATGGAATAAATTTTGTTTTGTATTTTTTTCCCAGAAGAAATCCATCTGCATTCGCAGGTTTTTTAATCCAGTATGCTCCTACAGTGTCGTAATATGTAAGATATCTGGTTGTCCCTTCTTACATTTCTTCCAGCTTGTTGACCATTTGAGGAGACAATCACAAATAAAATCTAAAATTTCCATAACACAGTATTCCATGGTGCACATGTATATTCATGTAATCTGTACTTTGTGAAAACAAATTTATTTACAAGTTTTGTGAACTCTTCCTCATCACTCAAGATTTCTTATTAGCATGAGCTCCCTTTTTGACAGCCCCTTTAATTGTTTGGACCAGTGACTGAAATAAGAACTAAATACCGGTAAATCACATTGTTCTTGCAGACTAAATGCTTTCTTGGACTTGTTACCAACCCTACTCTATCATTACTAGTCTGCATGCTAACCAATTTCCATCTACAGGTCGCTGCTTTATACACTGTATTATTATATTCACACTGTATAATGTGCAAAATATAATTATGCACAATTAAGATGATAATTGGGTTTGGATCTCTAGCCCACAACACCATAGTATGAAAGCAACCTTTATAATCAATTTGCTATAAATAAAAAGGTGTGCAGTGTTTGAGCCAGCTCAACTGTCTCAGGAGACAATTTGTCTCTCTGTTGTCTGCTCGTAGTCTATTTCACCTTGAAAATATCTTGACATTTTCCTCTTGGACATTGTTCCAAAGAAATATAGATGTTTACATAAATCAAACAAGATCACGTTGGCCAACAAATGAAACAAGCTGTCAACACTTGCAAATCCCGCCGAAGCCAGTAGTCTCTCATTCAGAGTGCGCAAAATTTGGCGAATAATTGTATACATTACAGTATCTAGTAGAACAACAGGATTACATAACAATACTGCAGAGTTATTTGGGAAACACTTTGGCATCTGCTACGTTCAAGTAAGGGAACACCAAAACCGTGGATGATACTGTGTAATTCTAAGTTTACGGCTTCTACACTGTACGTTCATGTACCTGACAGGTTTGGAATGTTGTTCAAGAGCAAAGCATGAGACATTTTTCTATTAAAATGTGAAATGCTAGCCGACAAATAATTAAATACACTTATTTATAAGAAACCAGCTTTACATACTGTCAAATACTTCTGATCGTGGGGGATATTTATGGCCTGGCCATCAAATTGAAAGGGACAAGTGGTCGCTCAAGGGGGAGAATGTCGGAAGTTTGCGCTCTGGCTCAAACACTGAGTGCATGAGGGAGCTTTTAATTAAAGTACTGGTAATACCTTTCTTGGTCAACTTTTGTCAAGAGTTGATAAACTGTTGTTTGTTGTGCTGAAAGTAAAGATACCTATTTTATTACCAAAGTGATGCCTATATAACTTGTACAGTATATTAAATCCATTATACAATATTTCAAGACTTACGTGCTACTTAATGAGCAATTATACAAACATTGAATATTAAATATTTTATATATAGCCATAAAAATGAATGACCAAGTGCTTAATTGAAGACTGGGAACTATACGTTTTTTTTTTTAATTATAACATTATGCAATAGGCACTAGTAGCTTTTTCCCAATTTGTCCTTACAATCCTATCTCAAAATTCTAAGGGATTAGAACCTGGTACTGCTTTTCAAATTTGAACAGTCATTCAAAATAAAATAAGAACCTGCAAGACAGACGTTTCTTAAAATAAGAAATGTACTAAATTTTTTCCCAGGTCAAACATTCATTTAAAAGACGAGTTAAAAGTTGGGGCGGCTATAGTCTAAGACCAGTGCGACTGATTGAAGTTTGCTTTATAGCCTTACTGGACAACTTTTCTTGTAGTATCTCAGTAATTTTAATCTTGAAATGCAGCATTCTCCAAACCTGTGTTAAATAAATATTGTTAAATAATCCCAATCAATAGACATACTTTGAGAATGTTGTCGATGACCAGGTGTGCTGTTTAAGGCCTGTACATCTGCAGATGTCAGGGACATCAGGATTTTTGACAGTTGATCCTTTGTCAGATAACTAGCATCTTCGGAAGCTTGGCCCTCTGTTGTTGTTTGATTTTTTGTATCATCAGCATCCTTTTTCTGTGGCCTGGGTACAGGCTTGGTTTTTTCATTTTGTTTCACATGGTTTCTTTTTGGAGGTAGAGTGCGTGCTTGAGAAGAGAACCCTTTGGAGCTTTGTCTCCCCTAGACAGACAACAGTACAACCCATCGAAATTAACAATACTAAAAGTAAGAAACATATAAAGACCACATAGCTGGCAGGAATTTTTTTTGCAAAACCAAAGATTTTTATTGGTTACAACAAACTAAAGTTACAATGAACATGCTTAAAATAAAATTACAGGTCAAGCACTATCTTAGTTATATATTCACTATAGTCAAGCATACAATGTAGGTAGAATACATTAGGGTCAGAGGCATCTCATACAAGAATCTTTCTCTTCAAATGACCTTCAATGATCAGCTTTTGTTCCACCTTTATTACAAACTCATCTATGTTGCAATGCTTAGAGTACATATTCTGATACTATAATAGTAGTATTTTGAAAATAGTAAACAGTAATTAAATTTCACAACCCTGTTTTCAGAGGTATTTATTACTATTCCAAACAATATCTCTGGCATTCAATTATGAAGCAAAATAGCACAGAATGTGAAGGCATTTAGGAAATAAAATCATCGCTGAATTGACGGCATGTTTGGTTTTCTTAGCAATTCTTGTGTGCAAGCCGAATCAAGAGTCAGCAAGAGTGCACGCAAAAACTGTGTTTGGCCACCTTAATAGTGAACATATCAGTTGGTCTATATTCAACACAGGCTGCAAACCTACATTGTATTTATTGAAGTCTTACCTTAACAACTCGATTCTTTGTTTCAGTCTTGAATAAGTTCTCTAAAAAAGGAGGAAATTTTTTATGGAAATAGCAATTGTGAGAATAAGTCCCTTCACCATGACGTGATAATTTTGTGTTAGTTACAAGTGCAGTACAGTATCACATGGTTTGAACCATAATATAATAGAAGTCCTGCAAATTAATTTGAAAAGCTTGAGTCACGCTTGGTTATATTGCCTCAAAAAAACTCTTATGTTTCCCTTTTCGATTAATGTTAAGTGTTAAAGTGTCTATGAAGCAAAAATGTTTTCCACATAATATGAAATATAACGTTTGAAATACAAAATTCCAAAATTTGGGATGCCTACAATAAAAATTGTAAATTTTACGAGAGCACAAAGTTGAGCTCTTTTTCCCTCAAAAATGGCATTTGAATCGCGCGGTCAAAACGTCCCATCACACAACGCGTGACGTCAGTTTGTGTGTTAGAGCTTTCTTCAACATCATACTCATCCTCCTCCAAAATAGCTTCATCAGAACTACTCCAAAAATTGGCGAAACTATTCGATTCAGAATCACTTGACATTTTCTTAACCTCTGAATTTCTCTTCAATAACAGGGTGTAGTCAAACCGGAACACACAAACTGATGTCACAACGCAATAAATTTGGTTCCAGTTTCCTGACCATTTTTGAAAGTAAAATAGCTCAACTTTGCCCACTCGTACAATCAACAATTTTTAACACAGGCATATCAAATCTTGGAATTGCGTATTTCAAAAGTTATATTTTTAAATTATGTCGAAAAATTGTTAGCTTCATAGGCACTTTAAGCTACATGATTGTATGACAAAAATCAAATCTTTCCTATCTAAGCCTTTTTTGAAACACAAATAAGTAGTGTGTATAAGAAGAAAAATTCTGTTTACTCTTTTTAAATATCTCTTTTCACTCTAGAGATATTCAAGTTTTTAAAAATACAAATTAGCAAAGTGATGATGTCATACACTCAATAAAATTTTGATCAAGTGGGACAAAGAAAGATACTTCAACCAATTTGTATCAGAAATGTTTAATTTTTTGCAGTAAGATAATACTTAATGTGCTCACAATACAGAATTAAGTTTTGTTACCATGGCAACATATTGGGTTTGCTGATGGTACCTCATAAGCTTGATCCAGCAAGCATATATTAAATATGTTAGCTCAAGTCCATGGCCTTGTAGCATGCTAAAACTACTGTCCTTCTACGCTCCCGACCCAAGTGGCACTTCGTGAGAAGGACATCTGGGATTAGCCAATAGAAACCAGACATTCTCAATCTGTCACTACACACAAGAAGTTTGTGCCAAGCTGCAGAATGTCTTATATTCTCACATATGTACGAGTTGCACTTGCCTAGCAACTTCAAACATACAGAGTATTTTAGAAATACCAGCAACTGATGAGATCCACACGGAGGATCGAAACCATGATCTTGCCTGAACTACGTCAAACAATGGCATACACTGTATACATGTACAACATGCAAAACAGTAAACAGATTTGCACGTAAACAGCTACATTTCAGTCATGTGGTGCCAGAACAACCAAAGGAGAAAACCTCTACATTAAGCTCCAGAAAGATAAGCTCGATCACATAGCTGCAAGAAACACAAGAATCTCTCTCTTCACAAGCAGATATAGCTTTCTCAAAGTAAAGCTACAGCATCTCCAAAGAAAAACATACAAACCAGTACTGTACTTGCATACACACTGCAAACAGTTCTAATCACAGACAGGCCAGGAGTCACAATATAGAATGCAAGCAAGCAATGTTCATGGAAAATTATATATTTTGTCCCTCAAAAGTAAATACTTGTAGACTTATAAACATATCTTACATTTAGAAATTAGCCAAATAATGCATAAACACATGGCAAATTACATGAACAGAGGTGTCAAAATTTACAAAGCGACATGCACTGCCAGATAACAGCAGAAATCATGCAGACCTATGACCTCTAAAAATTTGCCAAAGCATGGTCTAATGGCTCAACTCTACTTAAGATTCCTCCTTATAACACAACATGAAGCACCCTTCATAAACACAACTGAAGTGATAAAAAGGCTGGGTAACTGAACAAGAGAATGGCAAAGGTACAAATGTCAAGAATCAAAAGTCATGTGGGCCAGTCAACAACATTTACATAACCACTACCACTACAAGCCTCCATATTTGATTTGACGAGAACTTTCAGTGTCCCACATATTTGTGGACTTAATTATGCATCATTACAGATTGCACCAATCAGCAATCATGACTAGATGTAGGGCAGATGTTTTCACAGGCTAATGACCTTTTAATGTTTTTTTCGAGGGGACCGAAAAGAGTGAGTTATCATGAGAACAGAATTTTTATAGCCATAGTAGGTGTGTTTCCATTAGAACTTTTAGCCCACCAAGTTTCAATGGTCTGTGCTCCAAATTGGCCAAGATATCTCTATTTACTTTTACTTGATATAATAGACCAATTTTGATATATTAAAATTCAGCCTAAAACAATAGACCTCAGTACGAGGCTCTGGGGAATAAATACAGAGTTTGTGGGGTTTATTCCCCAGAGCCTCGTCATTCTGAGGTCTTTTGTCTGAGGCTGAAATATCGAAATTGGTCTATTGGGTTGAGTTTAGGACATCATCAGTCATCTCATTTGCATATTTCACACATTTTTCAGACTTAAATATTTCCGGAAGTAATGCAGATATTCGCAAACGGTAAACAGCATTTTCATTTTTTCTTGGAATTCTTACTATGTGATATACCTAAAAAAATCAAGGGGCAAAAATTTCAGCATGGTACCACTTTAAGCGACTACTTATGGCTGTTTGCTGCACATATACCGTTTTCTGGGTTATTAATTTACCTTAGTCTATCATATTTGATAACTGTCAACCTGGTCCTGCATGGGATCTAACTAAGCTTAACCCTTCAGCGTTTCTGTCAATATGGGCAAGTCAGTCTAATCAGACGTAATGCAGACTCGCACAGACTCAAACTACACTTATTTAGTATTATATAAATAATTGAGAGTCATACAGCTAACCTTCATTTAAAACGATATCAAACTTCCCCTTATTAGTGTTGACTTTTAGCCTGAAAAAAAAAGAATGTTAAGTCCCATGCATCGTCATGGAAATTAGCTGTATCAAAGCATTAAATTTTAAAGTTAAGCTTAATTGCATACACGGCAACAAGGGTACGCTATTTATAACATCAACTAACAGCTCCCTCGAGAAATCCCTTACATTTTTGTCTAGTTTGTCAATACAAAGTGGTTAGATCCAGCAAGAAAATAATCTTGTTTGTTTGGGTCGTTTGTGTTTACTGATTCCGCCATATTTTCGGAGCCTTTGTTCTCATTGTCAGCGGTTTAATAGGTAGATAACTATACGTGGTATAAAGGCAGTTTAAATATACTAAGGTTTGGATCACGCTTGCATACTTTTCGTCAGGATCTCCAAGTTCTCTCCAAGTATGAACGGGCACGTAAGTGAGTATGAGTTACAGAGACAGAAGAATATTGCTGAAAACAAGAAAATACTGGCAAGTTTAGGAGTTGACAAATTTCAGGTTAGTGTCCCTGCTGTGACTGACACAATGACAGTGAGTAATGCCACACGTGTGAACAGAAGCTAATATAAAAGGCGTATAACTGACACCATGGTTCTAATGCGCTTCACTAAACAACTTGTCAGGAAAGGATGCAGCGGTGGAAATATGTGTCTCTTGTCTCGCTTTAGGGAGTTCCATTTTAAATTTGTTGTTGGAAAGCAAAAACTTGGAAGCAGTTGCTCTTACTTTGCTGTAGTTTGGGAGTGTTCAAATTATATGGACCCCACCCTAATACTTGATTCATTGACCATCATTTGAACAGTTATCGAATCTGGTACTTAATTGACACTGTTTCGACAACTCAGTTGACACTCGATCAACACTCCATCAACATCTTAGTCACCAGTCAACAGTTGACCTATTGTCGATTGATACATATGAGTTGGTCAACAAAACACTCAACTCTCCCATTGTGTAGTTCAAGAAAATATCCATACCCCCACCACAGAGGGAATTTCACGTAAGCCCCCCCCCCCTCCTCCCTGGAATTTCCAATTTTTTGACCACTAAAATAACCTTCCCACCCCTCCAGAATTTCCACTACTATTTTGAACACCCCCCATACCCTCTGGAAAGAATAATTTTGGCAAAAAAGTGAGTTAAAGTAAAAGTAAACACTCCAAACATTTAGCCGTTTGCATTGCACATAACTACTGATATTCTCGATCGATTGTAACGTTGATATCTGAAGATACTCGCAAAGAAAGCATATTCAGCTGTTTAGTGAAACATGCTTTAGAAGAAAAGATACGGTGGTGTAAAATGGTAACTTGTTAAATTACCTTCCTACACGACTAACTCGTTTTGTAAATGTGGTACAATTTCCATTGAAGGACTGATAAAATGAGTGTGAATGAAATTGATACCGTACTTTTACTGCGAACACGATCACTAACAGACTTGGGACAAAAGCCAATTTTGCAGTAAAATTACGTACAAATAGACAGAGATAAACAGGGATAAGAAATTCTCAAGTTTGAGAAATCGTAACATCATTTCTACCTTTACAAAGGAAATAATTTTTACAAAAGAAATCGACTGCCACTTCGAAGATCAATGCGAAAACAAACTAGGTTAGTCTCCAGTGCTTTTCAGTCCACAGGGTGATTCCATATGGACAGGTAACAAGTAATGGCGGCCACTTCCACGCAACTGCACATTCTTCACATTTGTTAACTTCCAAAGTGCTTTTTGAAGAAGGAAAATGCTTTCAAATGTAATGAGAGTCAAATGCAAGTATTCAAGCCATTATTTTTCATGTGAAAGTTCTACTTAGTAGGTAAGAAAGGATTTTTGAACAGCTAGATCAACATTCAAATCCGTATTGAATCAAAGGACCTCTGGAAACTACATTGATCATATAACCCCCCTCTCCTCTGGAATTTCCTGGGTCTTTGACCTCCCCCCCCCCTCCTCCCCTTTGGAATTTTCAATTCCCTTGGTGGTGGGAGTATGGATATTTTATAGAACCACACATTCCCTCCAAATTCCATAAATGTTATCCCCCCCTCCCGTCCCTTGTGTCTGGATTTCCAGTTTTACCTAACCCCCCTGGAATTCTTTGTTTGACTTCCCAAAACTCCCATGGAAAGAGATTGTACACTCTGGCGTCTTCCCAGAAGTTTTTGCTAATAATTTTCTATCAAACAACTGTCTACAGAGTTTAAAATTTTAGCCGATACAATTGCATTAATTCATGACTAAATGTACAGCAACTAAAACTTCCTTCTCTAAGTCACAGATATTTTGAAACTAGTTTTTGACCAAACAAGTGAAGAAATTTCAATTGTTTTTGTGTGGTAATAACTAAGTGTGAAATTAGAACATTTGTGGGTAAATGGGTAGTTCCAGAAAAAATCCACCCCCGTCTGATGGGATTCTGGAAATTGTCGTGGGAGGGGGGTCAAATACTCTGCAGGGGTCATTTCGACCGATAGTTCACGCGATTTGAACATGGCGTGCGGGAGGGGGGTCTTTTGTCCTGGAAATCCATCTTAGGAGGTATGAGGGGTCATCACCGCCAAAATCCTGTTTCAAATTCTGTCGAATCCCTGTCACTTATAAATTTTTTGCTGAAAACATTAGAACAGAAATTGAACAAATGGAATAGAATTTAGAAAGACAGAATTGAAATTACACATGCAGAACGGAAATTCAAACATCACAAACACAACATAGCACAAATTGGAGAAACAGAATAGAAATTGATGCTGTTCCAATTTCTGTTCTGCTTATCAACAAACCGAGTAGAAACTGGGAAAGACCTGGTTGAACATTATAATTTATGAGTACTGATGCAATCGTTCATGTGCAAACATAATGAAATCCGCTTTGAAAATGGCTACCATTCGAGGAGACGACGACTGTCTCCCCGTGAAGTGCATCTCTTTGCTTCAAGAGGTTAAAGATCTCTTTGAGGTACATAACGGTCCGGAAAATACAGATGAAACAGCTTCTTTCACTTCAAGCGAAAGACGGGCTCCTCCATCGTCGTCCCGCGTCGTTGCTGTTCGATAAGGCACTGTAGCTGTTCTTTTGGAATACTAAACTTTGGTCTTCCTTGCATTCTTGTAAATATAGTCCTTGCAGCGTGAGAGCTTATATATTGACTTGAAGTAATCGTGTCCTTCACCTCATGAAGAAGGCTGATTACCCTTTGGTCAATTCCCTCCGTACTCGAATATCTCACAAGGAGATTAATCACCCAATCAAGGCGAAACTCTTCACCGGCTAAACTTCAAAATGCCCGGCCACGATTGCATAACATTAAATAGTAGTAGTTCCGCAGTCAATGAACATTTGCATATTCTTGCTACCATGAATATACCTCATTCTAAAATGTATAGATGAACAATATAAACATGCTGCACATGAATACCGGTATACCTCATTCTAAAATCCATCAGCTGAAACAAAAACAAGCGCGCTAGACATGAAAAGACTTCGTTCTATAATCCATGGGCCGACACCTGGAGTTTCATTATTTTTCACCGCGGGAGTGCGGGACTGCGGAAGCAATAGTTTTACTAGCTTTAAGTTCATAAACCCATAAAATATGTATTTTTCTTTTCATGATTACAGCACGACTGCGGGACTACGGGAGCAAGCACTCAATGTCACGCAATTGTGGCCGGGTCTTCTGAAAGTTGCTAATACTATATAATCTAAACCATCCCCATTGTGGTTACCACTTTCAAAGTAGAAAAAATTCCCTTTGCGTGGGAAAGATTGCATCAATATTCATAAATTATAATGTTGAACTGGGTCATTCCCACATTCCACTCGGTCCTCTGATAAACAGAACAGAAATTGGAACAGTGTCAATTTGTGTTACGTTGTGTTTGTGATGTTTCAAATTCTGTTCTGCATGTCTAATTTCAATTCGGTCTTCCTAAATTCTATTGCATTTGTTCCATTTCTGTTCTAATGTTTTCAGCAAAGAATTTATAAGTAACAGAGGTGCTGCATAACAGCATTTGAAACAGGATTTTGGCAGTCATGACCCTTCATAAGGAGGAGGGGTCTTGTGCTTCAGGAAATTCAGGTGAGAGGGGGGGTTAAAAAACGACCCCATCTGTCGGAGAGGTGCGGATCTTTTTTGGAATAACCCAATCCTGCCAAATTTACCTTCGATATTACAAACAACATTCACTTCATCAGACACCATTAGAGTGGTTTGTTTTATGAATATGTATGGCTGGCATATAGCAGACAAACATGTTGGGTCAGTGTTCATCGCAAATAATTTATCTCAACAGGAAATTCATCAACTTTAAGGCCTTTGGCCTCAAATGATGCTTGTCTTGTACTGTATCTTGCTTTTGGCAGTTAGTTAGCCCATGCAATTTCCTGCGATAACGTGACAAACAACATCACTTGTCTTCGAAGCACTATGAGCTGAATGACAGACAGCATATGCTGGATCATGATTAGACCAGGGTATTGGTTAGCAAGCGATGTTCAAAGGGGATGAAACAAAAACAAGCTTGGGGGAAGTTACTTCACTGGAAATGTTTCAGTACAAAAGAATGCAAATTTCTCACTAAACGCTCTGACAAAAGAATGATCCAAACCTTCATCAAAGTATTGTAAAACTGTATGAAACTATCTGGTTTGTGGTATAGACATAAAGCCTAAATTTAAGGCTTTCTTGCCCTCTCCCATGCGGGATTGCTGAGCTTGTTGAACAAAACAATTCAAACAACAATTCAAGACAATACGAGAATTAAATATGATCGAAAGCAGGTTTGTAAAAGCTCTTTCAAGCGACTGGACATCATCAAAATTTAAAGCACTATGAAATGTCCGGCTATCACCATTGTAACCCAGACTTTGATTGCTGTGTGGCGGGCTTCCGTAAACACAGCAGTTTAAGCTAGTTTTACCAGTGTAAAGTTAATTTATTGGTCCATGGCACTAGACAGCAGTAAAAAAGGAACAAATGGTTGCTTGTAGTGGTTTCTCTCTTTTGGTGTAGGAGAAACCAACTGCTCGCAGGGTAATATATCAAAGGGGGGGGGGGGGGGGGGGGAGGGAAAAGTTTACAGTAGATTTACAATAAGTAATAACTGCATTGCTTAGATGAACTCAAAATGGACTCGGAACAGTTGTTTGAGCTTCTAGATGTTGACGTTCATCTGCTGGTAATCCCGTAGAAAATGCTTTACTACCGAACAGCTTACCCTAGCCTATATAACATCTTCAGCAAACCTTTTAGACAACTAAACTACTCCATAATTGAACTAATTATAACATTTATATGTCCAGAGTTCTGCCTGGTAAAACAACAAAGTAAAGACATCCTGTGTGGCTGTCTATACAAATTGACTGACATACAGAAGGCTATATCAATAACACAGTCATACTTTTTCTTAAAATTGTAAAGAAACTGCAACCTTTTGGACATAATTGAACTAATTATAATAGCATATGTACATGTAACATTTATCCACCTGGGCATCAACTTTCATTGATTCACTGTTAGTCACTCTTTTGTTAGTTATCATCCTCTGCTTAAGGTAGCAGCCTCAAAGGATTCTTCTATGAGAGTTATTCTTCAAACTTTTAACTAGACGCAAACTGTAACTGCAGATGCCAATGAATTTTACCCATACCTGCAGAAAAACGTTTACCAGGACCACATGGGACCATTCAATCCAGCTTTGAAATCCTGCAAATACCCGTGACTCAGTTGGGATTTATTTAAGTGATTTATCTTAGATGTGGGAATGAAAGGCTGAAGGAGACCAGAGCACACTGGTAGCCAACTGACTTGCATGACAGTCGTTTCTTTTCCAAACACTCGGGGACATCAAGTAAGCGAATGGATATGGGCAAATGAGCATTCCTACCCCTCCCCCTTACCCCTTCGCCAAGGGGTGAGGGGTGAAGGGTAGGTGTGCTTGTTTTGGCAGGGGGAGGGAATTTCTTTTGCCCCAAACTACCCCACCTCACACTCCTTATAGTTTTTTTTACCCTCACCCTCGACCATTATCCTTGACTTGCGACCTGCGTTTTAGAAAAACGTTGTTCGATCTACTGTTATCATATTAGAAAAATAAGGTTTTTCTTCAGGGCTTAGAGGTTGTTAAGAATTAGCATGATGTTAAGTAAAAATGTCAATTGATTTAAATACAAATACTTTTGAAGGCTTGTGATTACTGTGGCACCTAATAAAGCCTATCACTTTTTTCCTGATGCACTTGTCATGAAAATTCTACCTCCTATAAAAATCACCATCACAAATCTTTCTACCTTTGGGTTACATGTAGTTGCTAAGTGAACATGGAATCCTGTCAAGACAATCATGATAAAAAACATGTATTTGCATGTTTTCATCAGTCATCACTTCCTCTATTTTGGACTCCTATCTTTCATCACTTTGTCTAAAACAAATTCGCACTAGGTGTTTTTAGTTATGGGTGGCTGCTTAATTAATAGAGTCAAAGACGATAGACTGGCTGAGCAATCAGGGTTTTATTTACAGTATTTTACTGACAGTTATAAATTATGTAAGTTTGAGACTTTGCTATTTGGCCACTTATAAGGGGTGGTCCCACCGTATTTGCAAATTAATATTTCCCTTATTTCCCTTGAAGAGCATACATGTGCTAATGTGTTGTACTTTTTCAGGGTGAGTTTGTTGCAAGACCTGTTACAAAGAAGCCAGCACTAACTACTGGAGTGAAACGAAAGAGACAGGAGGCAAAGGTCAAAGATTTGGCAACTGGTGATGAACCCATCAGTACTGAACATCAAGATTTACAATATCGAATTAGACTTCGGAGATCATCACGCCGCCTCAAAGGACAGGTTAACTAACTTTGATGATCCTGAATTAATGGGCATGTCACTAACAGTGTACAAATGTAGTCTGGCATGCTTACTTTTAAATCTGCCAATATTTAATATGATTCAGTTTTATTGGGATAACTTTTTTATAGACAGGTAAATCACAAAAAAAAACTGGGCAAAATTTTTAGGACAAAGATTGAGTTACTCACGAGAAAGTTATAGTGTTTTTCTGTCTGATCGAGTTAATTTACTCTGTCTATGTAACTTTTTTCTAATGTGGCAAGTAAGTGGAAGGTTGTTGTTGTTAATACAATCTAGACACCTCAGTTGCCCTTAAACATCTCTCTTTGTTTAAGTCCATATTATACTCAACATGTCTTTATGCCTTTATCTTTGTTTTTGGATAAGGAACCCAGTGAGTGTCATGGACAGAATAATAACTTTGATGATGATGATAATGATGATGACGAGGATTACAAGAGGCCCTTGAGAGCACCGAAAAATAGGGAAAATGTATTTGGAGAAATATCAGGTACATTCTTTAGAGTTCTTTGTTGAGTATACATCCACCCCTTAATGAGAAACACTCTTTTCTTAAGGTATTGATTAAGCATGACCCCCTTGGACTTTCTTGCTGATCTGCCTGTTTGCTAATGACTGCAGCCAAAAATGCATTAAATCATTTGTTAAATTTCGAACCACAGAGTTCATGTTTTATTGAAAAGTGGCAATTGTGAATTCCATTTGAGTTGCTAATAAAAATCCAACCGGTAATGACAAGAAGAGGTTGACATTATAGTTATAACATACATATGTACTGCTGGCAGGAAAAATAACTTAAAAGATATTTTAATTTTTAAATGTATATAATAAGGTTTAATAACCCTGACAATCAAACAGTGACATATGCTTCCCCCAGAAAATAAAGAACACTAAGTAACCATGGCAGTGGATCCATTTGGGGTAAACTTTGATTGGTCAAATCATAAGAACATCTTGGGAAACATAGAAATGTTTTTGGGTTTTTTTTCCAGAGAGGGTAGAGGCAAACTTAAACTGCTAAGACCCACCCGGCTATTATGTTTCATATTGCATATTTTTGTTGTGTTCTTTTTCCCTCTGACTCCAAACAACTTGTACAGACCTGGAAATATTTTTATCTGTACTTCACATCCCTTAGTTCAAAGTATCTAGCTGTTGCCACAAAATAAGCTTGTAGATATCAAAAGACACGCATTGTGAGACTTCTTGCATGTTTTCACTGATCTGGCTTTGTGGTTAGGTTCTCCTGTAGGAACATTATGGAGCACAAGGCTAGCCTGCTGTATTGATGGTGTTCACAGGTTGGACATTTGTCTTACACATAACGTAATAACTACAGTACAATTCTGACTGGTTATAAGCCCTTGGTTTATGGAAGGGACTTTGGGTGGGCTTATAGCTAGGCAGTCTTAGTAGCAAGAACTTCTCAAAAATGAGGCAGTTAAATCAACATCTAGCTGTATATTGAGAGGCGCTTATTTTCTTGGGAACAAAAAGGCACAATAGACCATGGTTTATATACAAACTGTACCGGTATATCAATTTTCTTGACTAACATGGCTCAGAAGCTTTCAGGACAAACTTCTATAATTGGTGGTGTTTTCTTTGTATCCAAGTCTCTTGGTAATCAGGAGGGACTTTAAAAAATCGCAATTTTGTCCTGAGAGCCTCGACTCAAAAACCTGTTAGAATATTAATATATCAAACATGGCCTGCTAAGGAAGAAACACTTGCAGCACACGGGCCATTTTGTATGGAGCCCAAATGTAAACTCTACCTTTGGCTTATGTAACAGATAAAAGTAAATTACAGCCACTCATGTGAAAACCAAACTAGAGAGCCTGCTAGCAGGCTAACGTGCATCAGAAGATGAATGTGGAACAGACCAATGTGAAAAAAGTCCTTTAATCTCACAAAGCACCATTTACTAGCTGTAAGGTTACAGGCAGTCTTAAAAATACTGAACAGTCTAAACACAATGATGCAAAGGATCGATATGTTGCTCACTTTTAACATGGTTTGGCCATGAGTTTTCTGCAGGACAGCCTTCGTCTGTCCGCAGTCTCCTTATCACAACAACAACATCATGTATTCTGGATTTTTCTTGTTGTCCTTCGATGCACGTTTTGCATGTGACATTGGCCCATTGCAAAAATTTGGATTTGAGTTTTATCTGAGGTCATCACCATCGGTATTATTTTAGTGAATGATCTGTTGATCAACCTATTACTTAATTTATTACTTAATTCATTACTTTCTACATTGTGCTGACGAGACCCAGCAAGGTCAAAACAGCTGTCCATGGCTGCAGTTCATGGCTTTCAGTTTGGACATCTTGTTGTTGTCCCATAAGGCTTTCTACATAGTATCAGCCTTACATCATTGTTACATTTCTAATCTTAGAAAAGCTGTAAGTACTGTAATAATATTCAATTTTTGTAGGCCAACAGTGGCTGGTATTCATGGCAGTGATGTTGAAGGATGCTACTCGTTAGCTCTCTCTGGAGGATACGAGGATGATCTTGATTATGGAGTCTGTTTCACATACACTGGAGAAGGTGACACATAGTCCTAAAGTGTAGACCAAGCTTTACAAAATCTCCAAGTTTGGTGTAAAATAGACCCAGTAGTAAGCATTAGATACAGCCATTTAAAAATGTCAACATTTACAAAGAAATGTATGGCCATACGGATGCTATCTGACACAGCATCCGAATAGGCCTTCATGGTGTGAAATCAGGCAATGCACTGTATATAGCTGCAACATGATTTGCAGTTGTAATTACTGTTGTATGTCAGTAGTTGTCAGTTTTGTGGTTAGTATGGAAAAGATGAACACTAAATCCTGAATGGTTTGTTGTTTGTAGGTGGAAGGGATTTGAAGGGTACAAAGGCTAATCCCAAGGTACTGTCATTTTTATGAATCTCTGTTTAATATGCTACAATATTGTAACATAATTACTCAAAAGTAGAAAGGTATGGAAGTGTGGTAATAAGTTCAACCATCTAAACAAGATTTTTGACGCTGTACAATTACTTCCAGTTTATTTTTATATAATAATTATTGTTATTAAATTTAAGTTATTTTTTTAATCAACAGAATTTACGGACTGCACCTCAGTCCAAGGATCAAACTCTAACCCGAGGTGAATGAAATGTCTAAGTTTTAAAACTAGTTATGAGTAACACATTGCATGTACTCTCTACTGTTGACATAGTATTTTTGAGTTTTGCCTGCATACAATGTGTAGTTCAACAGATTCTCAAGAATAATTTATAGTGAACTCGTCTCCCATGTATGTGTAAAATTTACTTCTGACAACTGTTATTATGGAAAAATAGTTTGAATTAAACAAGCCATAACAGCTTTTTTTGTGCAGATACTCTTCTGGTGTAAGCAACAACGCATGGCTCAGTGTCAGCTTTTATGGATTGTGTTTTATTTCAATTTGCCAGTTGTTGTAGGTTTACTGCAAGCTATCGAAAACATTGAAAGTGAAGGGACTGTTGTACAACGGTACAGCTCAATGTTATACTATTCCGGTGCAAGCTCCTTTGACCAGAAATATTTCCTGGTTTTTTTTTCTTTCTTTTAGCGTTTTTAGTAAACTGTATTGAATCCTTAATCATTTTTTGATCAAACACAGGAAATTTAGCACTGAGTAAAAACGTCGAAAATGGCAGACCGGTGCGAGTTATCAGAGGATACAAGTCAAAAAGCCCATTTGCTCCAGACGAAGGATATAGATATGACGGTGAGGACCTCGGCAAGGAAACCCATTTGAAATGGCGGAGAATGCTCATTGAAAAAGTTGAATTGTTAATCGAGGTGCAGCTCAAGGTGTCTTTGACCCCTAGAGATGCCAATCAGGTTTACAAAACAGTAGTCTCTTATCCTGAGGAAGGCAGCATTGCCGAAACGTCGGATAAGACTCTTAAAATGACAGCGTCAGTTTTACAAATTTACAATTTACAAAAAGACATGCTGACAAGAGCTAGGCGTTGCCATTGAATGCTTTCATCTTTACAGCGTTTCGAAAGTTTCACATGCCAGCGTCTCACTCGGCCTGGTGGTCACTCTCAATAACATTAACCATGTTGCAGACCAGAAACATTAAGGTAATTCTTAGGCCGGAAGAAAAGTAAGCCACAAAAAGTATACTCAACATTGCACACAGCTCGGTAAATATACCAGACTGCGGATGACCCATAATTACGTTTGCTTACAAAAGGCACAGTGCGTGATCTACAAAATCAGCATCAAACATGACAGCTGTCATTTTGATTACGTTGGTCCATTCAGGGTGGTAGACAAAACCCCGCTGTTGGTTTTCATCAGACTTGGTCAGACTCAATCAACGCACCCTCTGCTTAATCTCCACACAATACATTACGAATACTTGAAGAATATAAGCAATAGTTTTACAACTAGTAGTAATCAAAGATTATGAGAGTGCGTTCGACGCCGTATAAACTTTTATACAGACACCTTAAATGATTTCCCTAGCTGACTTTCAACCTGTAAAACCCAGCCTTTTTTCATCAACAACCGGGGTTTTACAGAAAGATATTTCAGTGACAAAGTCCGTGCCATTCTGATTGAAGAGGCCCCGGTACAAACTACGTTGCGTGACGGCCCCAGTTTCCGTAGACGTTTAATAGGACTCAGTTTAATAGGATTCTGACCTGAATAGGACTAAAATATTTACATCAGCCTTCAGATTGCGTGCTAAATATTGTAATGTTTAAGTGCAAAAGCTAATTTGTAAAAGTATATTTTTTACGAACACTATTCTAGGCAGGAAGCTCAAATATAAGTAAATATTTGCAATAGAGTGCTCGTTCATCGTAAACAAACTCCGTGCCGACCGTGCGATTGATTCGAGTACTTCCCCTAGCCTGATTAACAAAGTACACAGTATTTACATTTCCGTTCCCTGGTTTAGGTTCACTCTTATGGACCTTGCCCTCAGAGTACTCTTCCACGTATTCCAAATAATATTCCACCGGATACGACTGACCTATTCTGTCGCAAATTGGAACTAAATCAACAAATACAATTAAATACAGCCGTAGTCTCCTTCGCAGCCGTTTTTTGGGATGTCACGCAACGCTCCCGGGAATTACAGCTGTTTCCACGGTTAACATCCCAAAGCCTAGGCGATCGTGTTCGTGAACATATAAAATAAACAAGCTCTTCGTGAGCCCGAACGAACGTTTAAATAACATTATACTATTGAATACTAGCAGTAATCAAAGATTATGAGAGTGCGTTCGACGCCGTATAAACTTTTACACAGATACCTTAAATGATTTCCCTAGCTGACTTTCAACCTCTAAAAACTTATCTTTTTCATCAACAACCGGAGTTTTAAAGAAAGATATTTCAGTGACAAATTCCATGCCATTCTGATTGAACAGGTCTCGGTACAAACTACGTTGCGTGACGGCGCCAGGTTCCGACTCACAAGTTTAATAGGACTAAAATATTTACATCAGCCTTCAGAAGTCGTGTAAATATTCTCACATTATTTACTTGTAATTTGTAAAAGTATATTTTTTACAAACAATATTTTAAGCAGGAAGCTCAAATATAAGTACACATTTGCAATCCCGTGCTCGTTCATCGTAAACAAACTCCGTGTGACTGATTCGAGTATTTCCGCTGGCCTGATACAAAGTATACATTATTTACATTTCCGTTCCCTGGCTCAGGTTTACTCTTACGCATCTTACAAAATAAGCAAGATCCTCGTGAGCCGTAACGAACGTTTAAATAACATCATGCTATTGAATATAATATTACTCAGCCTCAAAATCCCACGACAAAAGTATCCAACGCTACCTCTGTGATCGAGAGCGCATGGAAAGAAAGTCCAAAGTATTATCACATGTCTCAGTTACGGTACCAGTTTACTGGCCGTGACCATAGTTAATAACTATGTCGTGACATGCCCCTGCAAAAATTAAGCGGGGTGGCCATTTTCGTGCCCTTACAGGAATGTGGGTTTTCCAGACTAACCTTACACAGGACAACCAACTCTGCAGAGTCACAGGCAAAAATTAGCATTGCGTTCCACTTCGTCGAACGCAATAATACTACTCAGCCTCAAAATTCCACGGCAAAAGTATCCAAAGTCTACATGGCCTACTCACGTGCTCACATGTTCGTCACATGTATTACTGCGTGTCTCAGTTACGGTGCCAGTTTACTGGCCGTGACCATAGTTAAATAATAATAACAAGCAGGCCGACACGTGAAAAGAAAACGTGAGACAGACAAAGAAAACGTGAGACAGACAAAGCACATGGTCGATTGCAATGACGTCATTTGCATCTGAAGAATTTGCCCCTGAAGAATTTTTTCGGGGGGGGGGGGGCAAATTTGTAACGATGAATACACGTCCAAAATCTCCAAGAATTTCGATTTCGACTGCATTATGAAAGCGTTCTTTGACGAACGCAACAAAATTAGACTGCTGGCAGTCTGGTTTTGCGAAGTCGGCCTAAAAGAGATTAGTTTGAGACAAGGGCACCGCTCTAACCATTTTCGTCTATACCGGTACAATAGATTTAAAACTAAACACAGTACAACTTCCCCCTCAAAAAACTGTCGCTTTTGGTTGGTTTATTTCGTTCCTAGATTTTGAACTGTTTTGAACGGTTTAGGTGTGACGGGTCACAAAACAAGTTTCCAGCTGAATTGTTTGTGTAAAATTAGAATTACGATAATTGGCCGCCAGGAATGGGATGTGTGAGTCTATACACCATTGAGCAGTCATTATATACGATGCAAATTCAAGTAGAACAGACCTTTCTTTGTCTTCGTTATTGAATCTTGTTGACAGCTTTAACGTATTAACGTATTGGTATAAAGTTACGAAATAGATCTCCATCCACTGTTGTTTTTATTGGTCAGTTTTCTTCCAAGTTTGGTAAGTTGCCCAGATTAAGAGGTCACACTAATATTTTTGTTTGTTTTTCGTTATGCATTTCAGGCCTTTACTCGGTAGTGAAATATTGGCAAGCCCGTGGATTAAGTGGCTTTTTAGTTTACAAATTTGCGCTTAAAAGATGTGACGGACAAGCCCCTCCACCGTGGGAACAGACAGATGACACTGACACTCCGATAGACATCAATGAGAGTAATAGCTGTAGTGACTGTTGAAAGCGAAGTCGTGAAGCACATTCACTTTATAAAACGAGATTACATTTTTTATTTTTTTAGCTTGTCTATATTTATTATTATTTGGCTATTACGTTTGGCAGTCCTTTGTATCTAAAATTATGGCCATGTAACTGCTTGTAAGTTTTTAAGTCAAATAAAGTATTTTATTTAAGAAGTGGCTCACTGCTAGTAATCGTGTGTTTAAAAGTTTAAAAGTTAGATTCGACGTTGAAATTGTTACTTTTTTGTTGTGAATCGTTAAAGGGGCATTTTTTTATTTGCGCTAAATTACCCAGAATTGTAGGTTTTAAACTGTTTTCCTGTGTAGTGTGTATGAAAACTGTTGGACTTCCCATTGTCGTTGTCTATGATGGACAGACAGTCAACTTAGCTTAGATAAACAAAGCTCGGACTCACAGTCTGATCGTGAAAGAGGGAACAGGGGTTCGCTTTTCCCACGAATTGAAACTGTCCTTCCACAATCCTCGGAAAATGAAATGAGGGTCTATTCGATCGCCATATTTTGATCCGTTGTGTCTAAATGCCCGGCAGCCGGGCAAGGTCGTACATGTAAATGGACTAAATGCCCGGCAG
>CM042754.1:6731743-6744752 GCA_022496165.2 Catalaphyllia jardinei
GGCAGCCGGGCAAGGTCGTACATGTAAATGGACTAAATGCCCGGCAGTCAGAAATTTTCACAGAATTTCCACTGAAACATTCTTTCAAACTTCTTGATGGTATTTGATGTTTCTTTAGAAATGTAGAGCGATTCCAAAAATTATGTTAGTGTGCAAGATGACGAAATAACCAAGTTTGTGCACACTATAAAGTCGGCATGTGCCTGACACTTCGGCAGTTTGAGATATTTGACGAATTGCTTCAGAAAGCGTCTTTTGAACCTAATGAGAAGGTGCGATGTTTGGAATAGCCAAGCGATTCTAAAAAATTATTATGGATTTGTAGTGGACGAATTCTGCATGCTTGTGCATACGTACCATAAAATCACAATGTTTTGTATCCAACTGCCGGTCACGGTCTCAAATAGTCTGGAAACAGCAGCAGCCAATCAGGATGAGGCGGTAGTGAGGATGCCTATTAGCCATGGAACGCTTATCAACAAGAATGCTACAGCAGCTGCTGGTGACTTTAACATTTACTAAGCATTTCTTACCTCCAGCACACTACAAGTTCCCAGGAACATATGAAAATGGCTGCTTACGGTCTTTTCGCTATGAGTATTTCAATGATCGCCCCTGGCTGAAGTATAGTCCTCATCTTGATGCTGCTTTTTGCGTGCCTTGCGCCTTATTTGTCAGCGACAGAAGCAACCAACAAAGTCTGGTCACCAAGCCATCTAAGAAATGGGCTCGTTATACGTCTGTAATAGTTGAACACGCTAAGAATACTTACCACAGGGATGCCATGATTGCTGCCCAAGCATTCAAAGAATCTGTTGAAAGTCCAAGCAGTATAGTGGCTTGTTTGTTTGACAAGGAGAGAGATAAACGCATTAAAGAAAACCGTCAAATTGTCAAGTCCATTGCAAGATCAGTTCTGTTCTGTGGACGCCAGTGCACTGCGTTGAGTGGTCACAGGGAGAGGCTTGATCAGTCAGAGAACCCTGGCAACTTTCTTGCTTTACTAAAAGTTTTTTCAGAGGGCGATCCAACTTTGGCAGAACATTTACAGACTGAGACTGTCAGTAGTAGGGTCATCTATCTTTCCCCACAGTCCCAGAATGAGATGATCATTGTGATTGGAAAGCGCTACATACAAAAGAAGCTAGTCAAGGAAATCTTGGAATCCAAGTATTACGCTATTCTCGCTGATGAAGCTACCAGCCACAACGAAGAGAAACTTGCCATCGTCATTCGCTTCGTAGATGCTAGCAAACATATCAGAGAGGAGTTTTTAGAATTCAAGGATTTAGAGCGAACAACGGGAACGGCAGTTTCAGCTGTTTTGCTGGCTACCCTCGAAGTTCTAAACATTTCTGTTAAAGACTACTATGGCCAAGGTTATGACGGTGCAGCATCTATGAGTAGCGAAAGGGTTGGGGTTCAGGCGAACATTCTAGCCCACGCACCAAAAGGGGTCTATGTCCACTGTGCTTCACATTGTTTAAATCTCGTTATATATCTCATGCTTGTTCACTCCAATCAATTCGAAACATGATTGACAAAGTAAAGCAAGTTTGCCTTTTTTTCAACTATAGTCCAAAGCGAAATGGACTATAATGCCATCATCCAAGAACAACACATCCAGAAAATGGGAAAAAAGCTTTTAATTACACTGTGTGCAACCAGATGGCTTGCTCGAATTGAAGCGTATGATCATTTCTACGCGTCCTTTAAGTACACAGTGTTTGCGTTGGAGATCATGTCCGACAATATGCACCACGATGAGTGCCCAGAGCAGTTCCATGGATGTTGGCAGGCAAAAACACGAACGGATGACTCCGCACTTCTAAAAGCTATAACTGACTTTGATTTCATTGTAACATACATTATAGCCTACTCCCTTCTCTCCCACATGACAGGTCTCACTGTTAATCAACCTCCCCTTGCTTCTGTTAAAATAAGGACAACAGCAGCTTTGTGTGGCTGAAAATGGGGAAGTGGGTGACAAAGTGCTCTGTTAATATTTAAGCCCCATGAACTCCTGGAGTGCGAAGAAAGCAAAACCTACAGCCCAAGGAGATGTAGGCAGTGGATGGAGACAAGGGAGTAGGCCTTCACTCCGGGCCACTGTAAAAATGCCTGGGCCTCCATTAACCTAACTCCAGGGGGTAAAATTGGAGGGAGTTGGGCCTCCGAAAATCGAGTCTATGGGGGCAAGAGTGTGACGAGAGGAGCACTTCATCCCCATTCTCGTGTTTATTTGACCAACCTAAACAGAACTTGCAAAGGCCGGTAACAATTCCGGCTTTAATGTGACTTTGACGTTTCGGCAGTAGTAAAGGGGGTCGGTATGGCCGGTAGCCAATCAGAGAGCCGTATTTTTTGAATGGACCAATCAGAGAGCCGCATTTGGCCCACGTGACTTGGGTCACGTGGTCTTTGACCCGCAGGGGTCTGGACCCGAGTTTGGGCGAGGGCCTAGGGCTGCTCGGCCCACATGGGAACGAGGTTGACCGGAAGTGACGTCATGGGACCGGAAGTGTAGCCATGGCAACCGGAAGTGACGTCCCCGGAACCGGAAGTGACGTCATCGAAAACCGGAAGTGACGTCATGGGATCGGGCATGAGGTCGGGAAGTCGAAAACAATGAGAGATACCATGGTAAGAGGTGAAAAAAACCATTTTATTTACAGATTTTGTTTTGGATTACATGAAAAAACACAGTCCTTGGACATCATCATCATCTTCGTCGTGGGCTGGATGGAGGCGTGGGTTGAATGTCTGTGGTGTAGGGATAATCTTCCGGGTACACTGGAGGAGACCAGTACCGTGTGAAGCGGATGTGCGTGACGGTGACCTCGTCGGGATCGTAGGGATAGGCGAAGTTGTCTGGTTGCCTTTGCACATGCTCTTCGATGTGATAGAATCGAATTCTGTGATGGACAGATTGGAGACAGGGTCTGACTTCGCCGGGGATGCTTTGATTGATGAGTTGATACATAGTTTTTCTGATCCTTCGCCCAGTTTCGACGGGTGAGTAGATGGTGGCGTGAATGTAGAGTGGGCGTGGTCCGTCGGGATTGGTGGAGACGAACCAATCGAGGTTGACCCACATGAGGTACCAGACCATGGGATCGATGGGGTGTGGTAGACGATCCCACGAGGGAGTACCTGGTTCGTGAAGTTGGTGGGCGACGGCACTGCTCCTGAGCTCGGCAATGGCGGTTCTGGCCCTTTCGATTTGGGTGGGGCCATGTAGTTCCGGGGGTGTGACCCAAACGGGGTTTTCATCGGATTCGTCCAGGCTTTCATTGGCTTGGAGTTCCTCGTGGGTGCTTTGTGTGCTGTTACTGTCTTCGTTGGTCATGAGTCGACAATGTCCGCATTGAAAACTGTTTTCGTAGGCTTTTCGGAAACAGCGTTTGTGGAGGAGTTTCCCGCAGCAGGGCATCACGCGACAACGCATGACGGAGGCAATGTCTAGATCTAATTGACAGATGAAGCATTTGTCTTGGAAGGGCAGTAGTTCGGGTCCCATCCCTAGCAAACGTAGACTTTGTCTGCAAGCCATCATGAATGATGAGAGGGGGAGATGAGCACTCACTCTTAAGTAGGGGGTGTCACGTGTTTTTTTGTTGACGTCACGAGAGGGGGGATACCCCCCTATCCCCCCTCTTTTCTGACGTCACGAAAGAGGAGATCTGTGATTGGTGGAGAGGTTAGACATAAAGGAGGCGAGTGTGGGGTTTCGTCACTCGCAGTATTACACTGGTCTGAGCGCCGTCATGCCTGCCACGCGCAGTTATGAAGCTATCCTCTGGGATATTGATGACAACGTGGAGAAAATGAGTGATGAGTGGGAACGGGTGCAGACGAAGAGACGTCGTGCTACCAGGGACACCGTTCGCCGCCTCATGAAAAGAAGAATGGACCTTATCCTGAGGGTGATCCAGAAATTACGGCAGTGTCGGGGCATGCTGGTCAGGACCCATGACCAGTATGGCAACAGCGTGGAGAGACAGAGGGTCAAGGAAGAGATGGAGAGTCGTATTCCTGATTTGGAACTGCTGAGGGAATTTTTTAGTAAATTTTAATTTTTTCATTGGGGTTCCCCTTCGGGGTCGAACCCCACCACCTCTGTCAAAAGTCAATGATCACACAGGATGAATCACTTTTAACTTTAATGTTTTTAATGACACAAGGATTGGTACCATAGCCAAAAGGCGTGACATTCAGTGACGGGACAATGATGTACTTGTTCATCGCGATGGAAACCGCAACTGGGTAACAAAGAATGAAATCGACTTCTTAAGACATTGTATTTGGGACAACCTAATGTTTCTAGATCGAGCGAAGGTAAGTTCAATGTTTGTAACAAGTCTTTTTCCACGTGACCTCCCTTGTAGCCAACAACAGTTCTTACATCTGTCTTGTGTTCTTGATATAGGTTCCTGACCAAGGGTTTCAACAGCATGGGAAGGTGAGCATGTTCTTGTCGGCTGGGTTGGTAAGTGAGTCCGTGGATGTTGCGGCAGACAAAATGGCCGGTTCGTTGGTCTTTGTCGTTTAAAGCCTTGTAGGGGATGGGGATGAAGAAAGCATGGCGGCCATGTTCTCCGTTCCAAGTGTAGTAACCCAATTCTCTGGCATGAAACGTTTTGTTGATGAAGAATCCTTCTAAGTCGAGAATGAAGCAAAGATTGTCCTGTATGACCTCCATGTTTAAAATGACTTGGTTTTGAAAACGAATGTCTCTATATGCAAAGGGAGTGAACCAATGAATGCTTGACACGTCACTTGGTCATGTACCATTCCACTTCTCTTCGCACTGTATCACGGACCACGTCATTGAACTCGGGTGTGTCCAGTCCCCTTTTTTCTAACCGCAGTTTTTCTTTGGGGGTGAGGTCTTCGGGGTGCCAATTGCCTTCGAAGGGACCCATGTGTCGGTCGATGCTTTGACGCACCCCTTTCTGGAGGGGGGTTTCTTTGAGGACATCTTGGACGCTGCGTTTGATCACTCTACCATCGAAGAGTGGAATGAACTTGTCGGCTTCTAACCAGAGGCGTCTTTTTCCTGTGGGGTATTCGTCGACCCACTGGAAAAAATCGCATAATCGCTTGGAGCATTTCAAGAAGAGCCGATTGGGGTTCCTTTCGGAATGGGACATGGTCATGGCCAACGGCTTGCAGCAGTAGCACTTCATTTTGTCCAAGGGCAGTTCTCGGTATTTCTCGTAGAGTTGTCGTTGGGCCGAGTCTAGGTATGGCCCTACGTCGTTGGCGCCGCACACGACAAAACAACCTTGGACGGGACACTTGAAATATTCCCAATGACCCCACTGGGTGTCGGTTTCTCTTGGCTCCAAAGTTTGACTGGGATGAACCGGGCAAGGATACAAGAGGGGTGTGTCGGGTGGTGAAGGATTTCTGTAGACGGGTTCTTCGGGTTTTTCTTGTTTCAGCTTGGAGAGGGTTTGCAGGAATTCATCGGGGTCGAATTCTTCGACGGGGTCTGTGGAGGAGAATCAGAAGAAGACTGGTTACCATTTTCTCGTTGCAATGTATCTTGTATGTGTTTGAGTATGAGTTTACGTTTGGGCGTGAGGGGACGGTATTGGTGCAGGTATTTCAAAGTTTCTTTCTGACTGGTTCGTTTCAAGGCGAAGGCGGTGATGCGTGAGGCACATTCCTCTTCGTCGACTAAATTGATTTCTTCGAGTTGATCTTGGAGTTTGCGAAAGACGGTTTTCAATGTAACGGTGGAATGAAAGTGCACGGATTTACCTGACTTGGGTTTCTTGTTCTTCTTGTTCTTATTCTTCTTCTTCTTTCTCTTTTGATTGAAGGTGGGATACTTGGCTGGCGAATATTCGTTCAGAGAATAATCGACCACGCCCTCACATGTCTCCTTTTTTCTTTTCTTGGGGGGCGTGCCAGTTGGTGGGTCCACCATCTGTCCTAATTGACCTTCCGGTAACATGTACCGTGTGGGAGATTCTTGTTCTTCGACGCTGTGTTCGCTCATGGTGCCGGAGGAAAACTGAAATGACGACACGGTGAGTGTGGCGCTTTATGTAGGTTGGGAATCACGTGAGCAGATCACGCGTGAAAAATCTGACCAATGAGGTGTGTTTATGACCAAATAAGGTCAAGATGATTCTGACCAATGAGGTGTGTTTATGACCAAATAAGGTCAAAAATGATTCTGACCAATGGGTACGTTTATGCCCAAATAAGGGCAAGAAGGAATTGTATAAAGGTGAACGAGTTGAGGTGTTCACATACACTTTGACGACGACGATTGGCGGTGAAGAGATGGAAGTGCCTCAGAACGAACCTGTGAAGACTGTGGAAGAGGAGGAGAAGGAGAAACCCGATTTCTTGTATTCGCTGATACATGGAACCATCGATATCATCTTGATGGAAGAAGTATCGGCGCTGGGTTGTAAAATGAACAGGTACAGAGCGGTCCTGGCCAAAGCTGTCTTGAAGTTTAGTCAAGAGCACGAAAACGATCGCGCTGATACGAGTCGATTGGTCGATGCCTTTCGAGCTGGTTGGAAAGTGTATAGGGAGAAAGAAGACAAGGAAGCGACGGTGGATGTGTTTATGAAAGAGATGAACAATCAACTTTGGGTGCCGAGTGATCCAGGGGTGGATTCAGGCGTGGGATGCGCGTGATGGTGCACGTGCTTATTTCTTCTGACCAATGGTGACTTTATAGACCCTTATAAGGACATGTCGTATACACCAATCGGAAATAGGGTCACGCATGCATGTATATAAATATCTTTTGTAAATCATTTTTTTGTTATTACTGTGTTCGCGATGACGACGAAGAGAGTGTTGTACAGTAACAGTAACGAGATTAGTAATTTGATCGAGTCCGTTTGTGGATGGAAGGTCACGCCCTTGGATGATCTGGATGATTCCAGAGAACTGTTCTTGTTTGACTTTTTGTTCTATCAGCGACCGGAGTGGGAATGGACGGTGAACGAATTATTGGGGAAACGTCCCGAGTGGGAACATCAGATTCTACCTTTGTTGAAAACTCGACAGTACGCCTACCTGTTCACTCGTAATTGGTGCTTGATGAGTTACGTCGAGGGATTGGACAGGATCTTGTTTCAGCCTTTGTCGTGTCCTCCCGAGATCTTGGAAGAGGGTGATTGTCTGTTGGGCACCGAATCGTTGACGTTCATGATGCGTCAAGAGATCCGGAGATTGGTGGCCCCTGCTACGTATGCGCGTGATTTGACCGAGAGATTGAGTGCTCATCTGAAACGTCCCGTGAATTTGGGCCCTGCCAGGACGTACCGAGATGTGTGTAACCACGTGGTGGATCTGGCGCTTCGACTCGGACGGGAGGTCTCGGACTGGAAGGATCGGTTCTTCTTCGATGCTCTCGAAGCCAATGAACGTGAACTTTGCAGTGATTGCAAAGAAACCATGAGAGTGGCGTTTTACGTCCAGGACGATAGCAGTCGAGCTTTAAAGTGGAGACCGCACGGGGATGAGTGTTGTCGGAAAGAATGTAAATATTATAAGTTGTACGTGTTTGAAGAATTGGAGGAGGAGGTTGTGAGGGAAACCCCCATCGAAAATGAGGGGTCCGAGTCTGATTAAAAGGGTGATGTATTGATCAATAAAAGTCATTTTGAGAATCATGTCTGACTTGACTGAATGGAACGCTCTGTGCGCGCGTTGCGAGAGTGTGTATGATCAATACGGTTCGACTCCCATTCCTACCTTTTTGAGCGATGACCCGTGTGCGGTGTTTTTGGCCACGCACGTGGAAGAGAATGTAGGGCGTTTCGTGGTGTTTATATTGTGGTTGAAGAAGCAACCCTTTTCATTTGGATGGTACGCCCTCATTCGTAAAAATCATCCCGACCTCTTCCGGGATTGTCTGGTGCGTTTGAGTCTATTATGAAGAGAAAGAAGAAGAAGAAGGTGGATCGTTATGCCAAGGTCTTGTCTTGGTATCGAGATCCTAGCGTGGCAGGGAGTCTGGGAGGCGTGGAACGATTTGCCAAGTCGCATAAGTTATCGGTGAACAAAGTCCGCGAAAAGTTAGAAGCCGATTTGGGCTATACGCTTCACAAACCGACGAGACGCCGTTTTCGTACTCTGCCCGTGTTGGTGTTTGGCATGGACGAACAGTGGGTGGCGGATCTCATCGAGGTGGGAAACATTGCCAAATCCAATCGAGGGTATCGTTTTTTGTTGACGGTGGTGGACGTGTTGTCCAAGTACGCGTGGGTGGAACCCGTCAAGTCCAAGACCGGCAAGGACGTGACGGCGGCATTCGAGAAGATCCTGAAACGCAGTGACGGGCGTGTCCCGCGTCGATTGCAGACGGATGATGGGAAGGAATTCTATAACAAGACCTTTCAAGCTTTGATGAAACGCAAAGACATTAATCATTTTTCTACCAGCGGCGATACGAAAGCCAGTGTGATCGAACGATTCAATCGCACGTTGAAACAACGCATGTATCGTTATTTCACCGTGAAGAACACGTTGAGTTATTTACCGACGTTGAAAGACTTGGTCATGGGCTATAATCGCTCGTATCATCGGAGTATCAAGATGGCGCCCGTCAAGGTGACGACAAAGAACGAGGAACAAGTGTGGAAGAATCTGTACGCTCAACGATTGCGAGGCAAACGGACTCCACCTAAATTGAAAGCGGGTGATCGCGTGCGATTGAACAAAAAGTACCGTACGTTCAAAAAGGGGTATTTACCCGGTTGGACGGAAGAAGTGTTCGTGGTGAGTCGAGTGGTGACGGGCATCGTGCCCACCTACAAGATCAAGGAGTGGGACGGGACGCCCGTGGAGGGAACCTTTTACGCGGAGGATCAGCAAAAAGTCACGGTGAAGGACGACGATCTCTTCAGGGTGGAAAAAATCGTCAAACGTAAAGGGGATAAAGTGTTGGTGCGTTGGAAAGGTTGGCCAGACAAGTACGACACTTGGGTCGAGAAACGCGCGTTGCAATCATGAAAGACTTTTACGTGCAATTGTTGAGTCATGCCAGCACGTTGGAATTCCCGGACAATGCACCCCACCATTTCAAGAACCGTATGCCTTACCCGTTACAGTTCAAGGAACCGGGATGGAGAGTGGGCGTCACCAGTGTGTTTTTACCCGAAGCCCCTCGAAGGATCAAGTTGGACAATCCGTTCCTGTTTCGTATCGATTGGGAAGAGTTGTCGGATCCGCAGGCGGGCATCTATGCGCACGAGAGGGTGGAAGTGAAGGAGACCGATTTTGCAACCCCTCCCAAGACCGGCACGGACTTTTTCAATGCCGTACGGGATCGATATCTATGGGCCTTGAACGATCAAACGGTGTCGGATCTACGATATCACAAGAAAGGAGATCCCAACCAATGGACGTACACGGTGATGAACCGCGCCCAGGACGGGGAAGCCCGTCTCGACAATTCGCGGACCTGCACGACGATCCGGGTCAACAATGCACCGCGTTATCCCAAGTTCAGCATCGGATTGGAATTGGCGAAGGTCATGGGTTGGGTGAAAATGGGAACCTTGCAGGACGGAGAAGCGGGTTACGTGCTGGGTCCTAATTTGAGGAGAGAGTTCCCGACCCGTGAGGTGCCGGAGGCCATCGATCTGGTCCGACCCGTCAACAACGGAGACGAGATCTTTTACAAAGTGGATGCCGATGTCCTACACCTGAGCGTCTTCATCAATTGGGTCTTCATGGATTTGGACGGGGCTTACGAGAGAGCGTTCGGACACAATCATCGACCGTTGTACTTGTACTCGAATGCCATGCGTAGTATGATCGTGGGCAATCAAGTCACGGATCTGGTGCGGGAGATCCCTTACTCCTTGGAGGAGAGACATTTTGTACCGGACACGGTGCAATATATGCCAGTGCGCAGCGACGTGATTGACATTATCGAGACGCAAGTTGCCGAGAACGACGGGACGTTGGTGAATTTCGTGTCGGGTGCGACGACCGTGACTTTACATTTCAAGTATGAGTGACTTTTACATCACTTTACCCAGTCACAGCAGCAAGAGCGAGTTTTCCAACAATGTAGCCAATCATTTCAAGATTCGTTTACCACATCCCATCCGATTGGAAGGCACGGGATGGAAAGTGGCTTTGGCTAGTATTGCCATTCCAGATTCGATCGTGGGTGTGTTGATCGGTGACAAACCTTGTTCGCAAGAGAATAAAACGGTTCTGTTCAAGTGTGGATGGGTACGTATTCAAACCAAGAATGGTAGAACCATAGTGACCCTCGGGTTAGCGAATTTCGACTGCATGGATCTCAAACAAATGCTCTCCAATGTGGACGGTGTTGGATTCATGAAGACCATGATCACCTTTTTCGAACAACGTCGCATCTATAACGACAATGGACCCGCGGAAGGAGCCAAATATGACGTGAATGGTAAAAAGAATTACATCGTATTCAAGTGGGAAGGAGAGGAACTGGTGATCAATAATAATGATAGCAACACTTCGGTTGGACACCGTCCTAGATTCATCATCAATCTGGAGTTGGCCAAGTTGATGGGATGGATCCGGTATAATGAGATCATCAAAACACATCAATTAGGACCTAACATTCAGCAAGAATTCAATGGAAACAGCATCCCCGTCTTGTCCGATTCGACCAACGACGTGATCGACGACAAAGGAACGGCTCGATTTTGGTTGGTTTCGGATGGATTCGTGAGATTCAGTGTCCATTGCAACTGGCGATTCCTGAATATCAACAAAGCCTACGAATCCGTGGTGGGAGCGAGTTCGCGTTCGTTGTTCGTCTACTCCGACGTGGGTGGCAGCAGCGTGGTGGGGAATCAAGTCACGGATCTGTTGCGGGAAGTGAGTCTGATGCGTCAAGGGAAAGGATCCCAGTACTTCGAACCTCTTCACATGCAATATATACCGGTACGTAAAGATGTCATCGACATTGTGGAGACGCGAGTGGCAGAGACCACAGGTGAATTGGTCAAGTTCGGAGAAGGTAATACCATCGTGACACTGCATTTCAAGAAGACATGAGAGGAGGTAGTTTGACTCGGTTTCGACCCGACGAACAAATCGGACACGGATTCTTTCGAGATCTGGTGTCTTCGTCGGCGAGTGGTGGTTGGCAAGGTTTAAAAAAGGGTACGCCACTCGGGTTGCCCATAAACGTCCCAGCAGGTGTTCGCGGTGCTAAGAAAGCTGGCAAACGAGTGATCAAGCGCAAAGCCTTGGAAGATATCAATAAGAGAGCCAAGAAGAAACTCGACGACATCTTTGGATCATGAACCCCATCTATTCGAGACGCGTTCGTCGCATACCTCCCATCGTCAGTGACTTGTCACGAGGGAGAAGACGGAGAGTACAAAAGGGAGGTACCTTTCTCCCTTCACGCACAAAACGCCTGAACTACGATTGGGTCAGGACAGCGTTGGCTCGCAGGAGAAAAACAAGAAGAAGACGACGACCACGATGACGGACATCTTACCTGTGGCCGGTTCGGCGGCGGTCAAGAACCCCGTGTTGAGTCTGTTCCGGGTCCCCCCGACCGATGTCAGCATCTCGAGTTATCGGATGGTGCCCATTCATCCTTTCACCACGGGTATCAACCCCATCGATTTCCAGATCGATCCCCAAGAAGATTACGTGGATCTCTCTCGCAGTTACTTCGAATTGGAATGGAAACTGCAGAAGACAGCGGGAGGAGGGGCTGACACTGTAGCCGCGGAGCACACCTACCTGGTGAACAACATCGCTCACTCCCTCTTCAAGCAGATCAATGTTCGACTCAACGGTACGCTCATCAGTCCACAGACCGATACCTACCACTACAAGGCTTACTTGGAAACCTTGTTGAATTACAACAGAGATGACGGAGAGACCATTTTGAAGCCTCAAGGATGGTTTAATGCCATCAATCTCCCGGACGCCTTGACGGCCAATCAACTGGATCAAACCCATGCTGATTTTGCAGCGTTGAGTTTGGAAAACCAACACGTCGTGAGAACCTTGGCCCTGGAAAACGCCAAGCATGCTGGAGGAAAATCCCGTGTCCTGTGCTTCACACCCAACATCGAAGTCTTCCACCTGAGCAAATTGTTGGTCCCCAACGTGCAGATCGGTATTCAGATGTACTTCAATTCACCGGATATCTGGAGTATGCGGTATCTAGGTGCCATTGCCTTTCGGTTGAATCCTGAAGATATCAAAGTCAAGCTCTATCTTTGCCAAGTGAGAGTCAATCCCTCGGTCTACAGAGAACTCATGGATATCCTAGACAGTGGGAAGAAAGTGGTGAGCTATCCCACCGTCCGAAGTGAGATCAGGACCTATAACATCCAACAGAACACCCGTCATTACGAGATCAACAATCCTTTCCAGAATCGCTTACCCAACATGGTGGTGGTGGCATTGGTCAGTTCGGCGGCTTTCAATGGCGATGCTGGACAATACCCTTTCTCCTTCAAGCATTACAATCTGACCAGTATCAAACAAATGGTGAGAGGTGAAACCTATCCCTATGTGCCCTTGGAATTGATCCGCACGGATGACAGCAAGAACATGAGAGGTTACAGACAGTTTCTCCAAGCCACGGGAAGTCTTTGCAAGAGTCGAGGCAACATGGTGAGAGCTGAAGATTGGGGCTACGGTCACCACTGCACCCTGTTCGTATTTGAGAATGCTGCCAACGGTTGTTTGAACAGTCCAGTGTTGAACCCCAAGCTGAGCGGAGAAATACGATTGGTGTTGGATTTTGGTGCCGATCAAGGGACCAACGTGACGGCCATCGTCTACGCTGAATTTGAAAATCTGATGGAGATCAACAGTAACTACACCGTGCAGTACGACGTGTACCAAGTCTAAAGAAGAAGAAGATGGAAAAAGTAGCTTTGAACAACGTACAATTGGATCAATTAGCTCAAAGTCAGCCGTCGCTGAAACCCTACTTCTACGGGACGAGACCCTGTGATCGATTACCGGACCCCCCGCCCGACCAGGAGGGACCCGT
>CM042754.1:6744852-6760891 GCA_022496165.2 Catalaphyllia jardinei
ATCACTGCACAATATCTAAAAGTAAACTGCTAAACGGCACCGAAACCAGCTTTAGGCGCAAATAACTCAGTGTCACTTGTATTAAAGAGAGAATTGTGGGAAGGGACACAAACATAGGGACGGGACGGAACCGGTGGGGTGGGGGGGGGGGAGAGGGGGTTAATTATGTCTACATCCACTTGTAAACAAATCCCTAACCAGAAAGCAAGCTAAAAAAAAAAAGAAAAAAACCGACATCAGCTGTGAACAACACAGTAAACAAGCTAATATTAGACAGGGGAAGTTCTGAAAAGTTGCACAAAAAGGTTAGGTTTGCCGACCCGGTTTTCATAACTTCAGGTATATATAAGAGAATACTGAGATTTATATTTGTAGATTACTTAAGTCAAACTATGTACCTCTATGCAATAAGCGCATACAAAATTTCCTCATATTACTGTGTAAAAGTCTGTTTTTGAATGATTTTCCTGCTATACTACATGTAAAAAAACACGCAAGTTTTCCTCCCCGTTTTGTTTACATCTTTGCGGAAGTTACGTGCTTCTACCCAATAAACCTAGAACAAGCAGTTATGGCCTTTAGTGTTTGCCCTTACTTATCAGCTAAGTTGTGCAATGCGCTAGTGAGTTAACAGGTTTTAAAATGAAAATCCAGGGCAACATTTTGTATAGCCGCTTTTCTATAGATCAGCTGTCTGCTGTGGTTTTGATATCTGTACGTTCGTGTTTTTTTAGACTCGAATTTCATTTTAATCACTGTTAATTAAATTGTACAATTCGTGATTCAACGAAAACACGGTGAATTTAGTTTCCCTGGCCTCGAAAGGCATACAGAAGTGTTATTTCCTTTTAACTCATCCACTTTAACGAACATACTTGACATATATGGACTGAGTCAATTAATCTCCGAACCGACTAGAATTACACCCACTTCCAGTACGTTGATTGACCTCTGTATAACTAGTCCGCCCGAAAAAATATAAAAAGCTGGTTAGTTCATCTCGGTATCAGCGATCATTCTCTGGTCTTCATGACTCTTAAAATCTCCTACGAACGAACTGGTAGTCATCGCATGATTGAGACACGCGCTTTTAAAAATTTCAACCACCGCCACTTACTCGACGATGTTGCACAACAGCCATAGAATAATATTTTTTCAGAAACAAATCCGGAAGCGATGTGGGATGTTTGGAAAAATTTATTTATAGAAGTAGTTGATAAGCATGCCCCACTTCAAAGTAAGCGGGTCTCCAATAAACACTCCCCGTGGATTACATATGAACTGACTCGCAAAATTTATAAAAGAAATTATATGACGAAAATTGCTATTCGAGAAAATAGCACGACGGCTTGGGAGCAATACAAGCAAGCTCGAAACGAAGTAAACAGTGCCAGTAAATCGGCAAAGAAACAGTATTTTACGCATAACTTGGAAGTGAAGAAAACGAATCCTCGAAAAACATGGAAGCTGATCGATGACTTAAGTTCACGCAAGTATGGCAGAGTACGAAATATTTCCGAAATTAAGGTAAACAATGAACCTATTTCTTCTGCGGCTGAAATGGCAGAAGTCTTAAACGGTTTTTCTGCTACTACTGGATCAAATTTGGCAAGTGAAATACAACCGTTAGCCATTAAGCCAGAATTCTATTTACAACCCACAGACACAATATTCTCTCTTAAACCGCCAAGCGCTAGCACTGTATGCTGATACGTACGCGGCCATTACCTCTTCAGGGTTCTGCCTGCAGTCACCAAGGAATATTTTTCAAAACAAGAAAAAGTTGCAACCAGAAGTAACTAATTTGCTCTCTAAAACACGACTTCAAAAACCAGATGCTTGCCTGCAAAACGGTTGGAGATCGAACAACGTGGACAATCGGTTTTCTTTCAGTCAATGGTCATGTCCATATTTAAAGCTCATACAAGCAAACCACTGGCATCGAGTCCAGGTCTGAGGTTTTCAGGCTAAGATTTCACAACTTACACAACAATTACACAACAATTTCCAATTGCTTAAATTGGAAAATTTACTGCCATGATCACTCTTCACTTTCATCTACAACCGCAGTACAAATATGAATTATTTCATATATACTTCACATCACTTCACTGCACGGGGAAAATATGAACTCAACAAATTGACCTTGCTCCCAATGTGTGGCTTCATAGCTCAGTTGGTAGAGCATCGCACCGGTATCGCGGAGGTCATGGGTTCGAATCCCGTTGAAGCCCTGATTTTTTGCAGGCTTCTTCTTTCCAATTGCTTAAATTGGAAAATTTACTGCGATGATCATTCTTCACTTTCACAACTGCCTAAGTTGTCAGCATAACTGCAATGATCAATCATATCTTCATATCATTCTCCGCAGTTCAAATATATGAAATTTCTTATAATTCACTCGTATTCTACACCTTCTATGGGTATATTACGAACTCACAAAGTGGCCAGCTCCCAGTTGACTAGATAGCTCAGTTGGTAGAGCACTGCACCGGTATCGCGAAGGTCATGGGTTCGAATCCCGTTTAGGCCTGAATTTTTTTCAGGCCTAAATTTGTGAACATAACTGCAGTGTTCAATCATAACTTCATGTCCTTTTTGTGTTGTAAAGAATTGTCATACTGATTTAAGTTCGCATATTTTTTTCAGCAAAAAGAGGGCTCGTCATCAAGAGCTGTCTTTGAAGTAATCATTGGAACGGATAAGGTAAGATACTACAAAGCGTATATTTATTCAGTTAAAACTAAAAGCTTGGATGAATCATAAGACCTTTTCTCCTTTGTGAGGTACATAACATAATCAATTGATCTGAAATACGCCTCAGCGCGTGATCCTAGTACATACATTGGCTGCTTCTCGGTTTGCTCTGTTAGTAATTGAGAACACAACTGAGCGAGGGATAGTGGGCTCAAATTCAAAACTAGACCACAAACCGGAGTCTTAAATTCGTGGTAAATGAATCATTCTCGCTACCTGCTCGATATTTATAACACAACTCAGATGATATCGTCATTGGCGGGGCAGCGACGTTAAATTTTTAATGGTCTTGTGTCCTTCACCTCCACTTTGGTGTTACGTAAAAGAACTGTTCCCACACAGCTATCGAAAGAAATAGGGAAAAGAGTAACAAGTCTGCCCTTGATTTGATTTCACCTTTGGTTTGAGGAGTGGTTAATGAGCTGTCCTGATAGCCTCTAGTGATGCATGCATGCTTTCTTCTGGATTGCGCCTTGCAGTTTTTTCACGAAATTGTCTCAAATTCACCCTGAAAATTCGGAGCCGTTACTTGTTACTCCCACAGCTAAAATGTTCTTTTGCTACAGATCGACGAACCCTTTAGCCTTGAAGATATTAAAGATTCTCTACATTTTTTTTTAGTAGGAACTTGAAATGTCTGCCGCAGGACAAGAAAGGTGCGCCTGAAAGCTGTGTTTTCCTTGCTGTTGTTATTGGAGTTACCCAAACATCCCCTGAACTATCACTAATTTTCCTTTGAAAACGTCCGTTATTTTCCATTGATAAGTTATAGACCAGACACAAGTTGGACTGAGCCCTGAACAGTCACAAACAAATAATTGGAACTGAAACTAACCAGTGAAATGCTCCAACTGCTAAGGACAGACCATTTGGCTATTTCACAAACAAGGATAAGGAATTCAATTCGGCAATAACATGGTGAAACTCTAGTTCTAGAGGGGCAAAACGGCGTTAGCAGAAATCTGCGTAGACGGATGTGACGGCGTTAGCAAAAATAGCGGAAGTGACGTAACAAATTGGTTAGATTCGAGCAGCCGCTGACCAAGTAGCTAACTTGCCACGAATAGCAAACATCACCTTCTGGATGATTGCAAAACACCGCGAGATAATTTTTATTCTTAAATATAGGCATTCAGTAAATAAAATTAGCCCAAATCATATCTATATATTTTTTTAAATATTTCTTTTTTCTCCGAAAATGAGCCCGCGTACCTACCCTTCCCTCTAACTCGTGTTACGTGCCCGAGAAGCCCGGGGGGGGGGGTTTTCCCAGAAAAATTGGGTGGGGGTGTGCGGCCCTCTTCCCAAAACCCTTACCCTATTTATGACCAAAATCTGCGATATTCCCTACCCTATTTATGGCCTGACCCTTAAATCAAAACCCTGTTTCAGAGCTGCGTTATAATCAGTTCCTTAGTTCTGACCAGACCGTAAACATAAATGTGAAGGGCTTTTGCTGATTTTCTTTTCGATAATGATGAAAAAGTGACTTCTTCTTAGAAACATGCACATATCAAGACTAAAGTGCAAAAACCATACCCCATTTATGACCAAAATGGCCAAAACTGGCTAAAATCGATATCCTGTTTATGACCAAAACGGCTGAAAAACCATACCCTTTGGGGCCGCACATACCTATATAGCCCTTATAAGGGGGAACGGGCCCCCCCCCCCCCGGGCCGGGAAGGCAGCCATATTTTAACAAATGTTGTCCACGCCGACACTGCCAGATGGGATGTACACTTAGTTGATACATGGAGTGAATTTGGTTGGAAATGTTGAAAAATCCTAGAATTTGTGGAGCCCAAACTGTTTTGAGATGTTCGTCGGATTCGTCGGCCTCCATATATCACGGGCTCAATGAGTGCAAACTCCTCAGCTCCAGCCAGACATTGTGCATTTTGATTGCCAGCTTTTGCGATTCTGGTGAGTAAATTTTGCTTTCTTTAAATGTTTGAATTTGCTTTATAGTCCATGAGCCAGGACCCCCAAAAATGACATTTCGGTACCACTCAGGGGAGTAATGCTAACATACATCTTTAAAAACTTCAATTACTCTAATTTCATATTCTGCATGATAGCAATGCTAAATGAGTAGCTTAATAGCATTTATCACGTGACAAAGTTGGAGTATCTTATAACTTGCTAGCTTAACGGATTGTTAATATTGATGTGCAAACTGCGTTAATTTTCTTCCTCTTCCTCCTCCTCCTCCTCCTCATCATCAACATCATCATCAGGGCATTCGTCATCAAAAATCTTTTCTTCCTCAGTACGATTATTGCAGTCGCAAAGGCGGCACATAATTCAAGGCCATTTGTAAAACACGTACAGGTAGGTAGTTTGCATGATCTTGCACAACAACAGGAGAGAAACTCAAGAAGAACTGCAGGGGCTGGTTCTCCACTCATCTATTTGATGGATAAGTCGCCGTCCTCCTCAACCCATCCATGACCAACTGGTGAATGGACTTGAGAGCATCTCTGTAGACTCCTCCAGATGGTAGTTTGCTCTCAAAGAGTGCATCCTTAAACAATCTCCACAAGGAGGTAGCTGGTTTGAGTCAACTTTGTCTTGTTTGGCACAGAATGACCTACACCAAAGCTGAATAGCATTACAAACTCCATAATCATGCTGTAATCAAAGAACCTAATACACTACTAACAACAGAAGATAATCAAGCAATCAATCAATCAATAAAAATGTAAACTGCCCATACCAATAGCGTATTTCGTTGACATCATTGGTCTCTATCGCAGGTGAACTCTTTACAAATGTATCATCTGTGAGGTTCCACTCCATGCCTATTTCTTGAAATGACTTGTTTTGTGTAACAAGCTTCAAAGCTGTTGCCCTGCCCTTTCCCGAAAAAGCACCAGCCAGCCATTAAAGGCGTGGAGACCAGAGAGAGATCTACACAGTCCTGACCCCAACATTCGAACGATTCTTGACACATCCATGTATACTGTTCGAGGTTGTTGACTGCGTTTGACAAAAATAGGACATAAGATGAAGCCTTTAAAATCCAAAGAGAGAACAAATATATCAGTATTCTATGAAGTAATAACTACAGCTCTGTATCCTGCAGCTGCTGCATGTGCTGCATGGAGAAACACTCTGGTATCTACCTCTTCTTGTGTCGACCTTAGCTCTTCCCTGGTTGTCATTCCGATAGAGGAGACTTTATAGCAGTAATCTTCAGTGGTTACAAAGATTGTCTTTCCAGCGAACCTATCTCTGTGCCTCTCATTTTGCCACTCCTCTGCAATGAATTTGATCAAGAGCGATTTATTTTTGGAATTGTACAGGAATTTCCGCAATTGATGTATCTTGTTGTCTGCCTTGATATTTCTGAATTCATGACCATTTTCTGAGCTTCTCTTCTCTCTCGGGGTTCTTGATCGAATTATTTCTGTAAACGTTGAAGACCACGTCAATACGCTAGCTATCTGTTCCTCCATTTAAAACCATGTACATCAAACTGTCAGCTACTTCAGTAAATGTTTTCTAGTCGCCTCTTATCTTTTGGGCCATTGCCAGTCCGTCAATAATTCGCGTGCACGGCTGTGGAATCATGTCAGCTGCTGTCATGTTTTTCTGGAGCTCCTTGGCAAGTGTTGCTTTGTAGTTTTTTTTTCAGCGATCCATCAGCCGAAGCAAGGGCCCAGCTCCTTTTTGCTGAAACATATAGTTCCTAGTTGCCTTCCCTCCATGCTCTCAGAAGTCTTAGAAGAATCTCTACCATATCTAGATAAGATAACCAAAACTTGGATAGCTTGCCCTTCTCATGCTATAGGAATTCCATGTACTTGTCAAAAGGTTTGACAATATCGACACTGGTCATGTGCTCCTTGAACTGTGTTTTGCAGATATCATCATACAACTGGCCAATCTCACTGAAGAAACATTTAACAGTAGTCTTAGATTCCTTTTGATTCTCCTCTATCCAGGCCCCGAATCCTTGCCGCGCCAGTCTCATGAGGGCTTCATGCATCTGATGAACTTATGGAGCCTAATACTACGATTATATCTACCCCCATCTACAACGCCTGCAACCGAACCTGCTATCACACCAGATTCGACGCACAGGTCCCTCAAGCCCGCGTCCTGGAAGCGCTTGCCAATAATGGACAGCAGGGTGCAGGCTATGTGGAATACTCCCATCCCCAGCACGATGTCTTTGAATCTCTCACTTTGTTTCCACTGGACCTCAGTAACCTTCATACAGTGTTTTGTCAAAGACGAGAACGATGCTCTTCAACTTGAGCGCGCGTATTCTTGATCTTGAACGGCCACACCAGAACCTCGTGAACTATAGCCATGTCAGTAGCTTGTGCGTCAATAGTCCGCAGATATCCGATGACATCCTGCGAGTCTTGAACCTTGTTTTGAACGGAAATACTGAATCCTGTTCAGCCACTGGCTTTCTGCTTCTCTTTTGCATGAAATCGCACTAGGTCTCGCGTGTGGACCACAGCGATCACCAGCGTTGTACGGAGAGACAGCCGAGATTACTGAAGAATTAATGCTTCCGTTTTGCTTGTGCTAGCTTGATCTATTCCGGGGGGCGGAGGGAGGAGGTTCGGACTAAAATGCCTGGCTTGGACAGTAATGCAATTTACTCGATGCGATGTTCCTACTCCAGAAAAGGTCTCTTTAGTCTATCAATGTTATCCCACGGAAGCGTTATGTTGACAGAGGCCTAGGTATTTTCAAGCAAAGGAACCTCATTATCAAGCGTCAAGACTATTTTCTGTGGGCAAAGTGCAGTGTTTATTTCTTCAATTTAAGAATACGCGATCGCATCCCACATCGGTTTAACATCTGAATAAGTTTAACATTGTTTGTCAAAGCGGTTACAGTATTTGCTTTGGGGGTTTCTGTCTTCCTCCAGTTACCCCGTATATGCCCAAAAGAGTTGACAAGTCGCCGAACACGATGAGGATATTCCGTTGTGATTTCTGTGTTGCCAGTTAGGAGAGTGCATTTAAGAAAAGCGTATAGTTCTGGTGGGAGATTGACTGCATTAATATTCTCACACAGTTCAGAAGGTTTCGTTGGCCATGAAGTTTCAGTATTATTTGAAAGAACTGCATCACGGATGTACAGGCCAATTTGCTGTATGTTTCCTTGACTTTAGATGGAGTATCCTTGTTGTCTAACTGCCGAGATAACGTTACCAGCTCTCTGGCCAGTTGAACCTCAGGAGATTTTTGGGAAGAACAATAAGCATATTAGATCATTAGCTTCTCTCTCAGATCAACTATCTTAACAAGCCTGGGATTTACTATAATGAATCTAATCGAATAAACTCAAACAGTTTGTCGTAAGCTTAACACTTTATATTACAGTAACTGGTTTCATCCGAGTCTGCCTTGGCCCATGGACTATTAAGCAAAACATACAGCCCACACGTCAAATCGAAACGACCCAGAACTAAACTAAAGTCTGTTTCAGACTAGGAGTCCAGAAATAATCGCCAGGTTTACGATCCCTGCGTGACAATTGCTATAAAGCTCCATTCAGTAATATTTACAACGTTATGAAACTGCTAGTTCCATTGAAACGCCAAATGACTACTTTTGCGTTGTAACAATGGCCCCAAGTCGAATCTATCAGTAACAGATGATATCCTGAAATGCATAAAGTGGAATGGTATCTGTACTTCGTTTCAGATCGATTAGGCAAAACAAGACATCAGGTTTAATGAGTCTAACCATGATACCAAAACTGAAAATTTTAAACGCTGTGTAACATTTGGTGACCATTTTAATCAGCCAAATGGGGTCGAAATGCAGGTAAATAATCAATTCAGTGTCTCAGATTGCTGGCAACAGAGTTGATCAGAGTTATCTGCATTATGTGTTTTCTTTCACTCAAGACTATTGTCCTGCTAGGCCCGGGTCAACTAAAAAGGGATGTGCCCTATTTCTGGTATCTTCCAAATTATTTTTATTTAGATCTTCATCTTTTTTATCTATTTAATTTCAGGGGAAGCAGTTAATGTTTAATAATAAAAGAAGTAATAAGTAATTATTATAAACAATGATACACGAGTCAAATGAATAATGACAATGACAAATTCTCAAGAACTTTAAATGATGAATACTTTGAGTACAGGGTGGATTGTCTTGGCAAACTGACTCCATCAGACTTCAACGCTTTCCATTGAAAACTAAGCTTGCACACTTTCAACTTCATTTAGCCAGCCTATAGCTGATGTACAATTTGTAGTTCACCATCGTAGCTTCAACTAACTCACCTTAGATATTGACATAGTCATTATGACTATCTCTTATTCCTTGAAATATAAAACATATTGGTACATATAATACCACTACAACCTGGACTAATACACACTCAAATACTCTTTTGAGAAATGTCCACTACCAGAAAACAAGACTGACACTTGAATAAAGTGATTTAATTAGTGTTAATATGAACTGTCAAACTACCTAATATCTTTGTTGTGAAATGTCTTCACCACCATTTTGGAATTATTATCAGGTTAAACTTTCAGCCTTATGTGCCACCTAGGCGCGATGAGGATTATATATAAACTTTTGTTAAATATTAAGAGTTTTTTGAGTTAATGGTATGTGACCAATCTGAACAGAACTTACCATCAAGCATTTTTGCTAACCATTTGCACAAATCGTTGACAAGAAAACTTTTCTGTGTAAATGATACAGAACCCAAATTTGCACAATGCTGTGAACAAGACATTTTGCTCTTGAATATCATAATATGATAATATGTATTTTTTGGACTCCAAGAGACTACGTTGTAGCTAGTAATATATAAAGTAAATGGTCAGTTACAACCGTGTACATGTATGCTTCTCTCCGTCTACTCAACCTTCCCACCTCGCAAGCAACCAAACTAACAAAAAAGGCTTAATATGATGCACGTGATATAGAATATTCTCCTTTAGTTTCATTCAGACCTGTATTTTTTGTAACATGGTACATGTTTAAAACAGTTACATAAGCTTTCTCAAGGTTAACTGATAAATGTTGCACTAATCACTTACATTTTCTTTGAATAAAATATCATACATAAACTGTAACAAGCAAACAGTGAATGAGGCTTTCACTTCATTTAGACGACACAACATTTTCTAAACAATGCTTGACAACAAACAATACAGAATGATGCTATATTGTCCTAATCTATTGTACAGCAAATGATTCATTTACCCAACCAATCAATTGTAAGCCTGCCGATAGCTAAGATACATGTCAGGACGAAGCTTGATGTTTATTGATGCACCACCAACATTGTTAAACACTATAATACACAATAAACACTTACTAGTCATTTCATGGCTAAGAGCATGAATGAGTTGGCTCATAAGAGCCCTTTAATTAGTCACAGGTAGGAAACAATGCGTTCGAATCTAAGGAGCTGGTCTACTGCGCCGCGCCGTTTCAAGCAGCAATTGAGTTTTTCACAAGATTCGTAAAGCTCTAGTACGTATTTCCACGTTTTTAATGCTATAACTGTCACTTCTTTGTACATCTCTATCGAATAGGATTTCTGCCACAATTGCTAATAATCTCGCAATCTAATTGGCTAATTTGCCGTTGTCGATAAGAGTCCAGACAACGCTGCGTGCGTCAATGTTTCGCGCTATGCCTTTTTCAGTTCGCGCTCTGAAAAGAAATTTTCTTTGACATTGATATTGTGGTAAAAAACAAATCGAAATATGGTTCAGGGTGACACGTGGTCTGTACTATTATCGACAAAGGTACCCGTCATAACAGTGGTCAAAATTTGTTGTGAACTAACTCGGCTGCGCCTCGTGAGTCCACAACATTTTGACCACGGTCATGACGCGTATCGTTGTCGATGAGAGTACAGACTACGCTAAACCACATTCAATTTGTTAAATTTTCATGATGTCTCAATCTAACTGCAACTCAGCTTAGTCAATTAAAAAACCGTCTACAACATGATCAGCTAAGTTTATGGTAAGGCGACTTTTTCCGACCGGAGCAAACATATCAGCGTAACTGCTTTTCAAATTTTGAGACCGATTTCTGTTGAATACGTGACAAATTTTAATAACAGGAAAATATAATATATTGCTACCACTCTATTGTAAGAATTTGTCTCTCCATCCTCCCCCTGACCCTTTCAGTCTAAATTATCAGCTGAAAATCGTAAAGCTCTTGAACCTATTTCTACGTTTTTAATGCTATAATTGTTTGACCGCGCGTGAGTTATTTTGATCCAACGTTAAGCTAACGCGTCACAGTTGGTTTTCAAAACCATAAAAGAACACTTTTCTGGCTTGATGAGTTAAAGGAAACAATAATTAAATATTTTACTCCGGCATACAACTTTGCAAACCAAAGATTTTTTTTCTTTTCTTTCCAAGGTATTAGGGCTGTGTGGATGTGTGGATGGACATTCTGGCCAATCGACCGGTATTCCCAATCCGTTCTACGAGTTGTTGCTGTGGTCAGTGCTGTGCAACATGCATCAGATGGCGCTATTCATGTGGGAGCGTGGGTCTGAGAATCTGGCAATGGCACTGGTGGCGGGAAAGTTGTACAAAGACATTGCAAAGCGAACGAAGCGAGACGATGCCAAGGCGGAGTTTACTAAAGAGCTGAAAGCACACGCTGAGTGAGTTGGCAAATGTTGCAGTTAGCACATGCTTAATGCACTCTACAGTGATTAAAGAACAAAAGCTGAGTAGAGTGAACATTATTCAATATTATTGTATCATGAATTTGAAGATTGCCCCGGTCAGTACTCTCTTTGATTGTGCAGCATTTGTGAGCGTTCATGCCAAGGAATCCATTCCTAAAGCGCACTTTCTTTTTCAAAATAACGAAGTCCGCGTTCGTTCAAAATATACAAAGTAGTACAGTTGACATCACAAGGTGTATAAAACCTCCTAGCCATCATGGCACCTAAGAATAACAAGCGATGGACTGGGACGTTTTTCGCTACCGGAGGGCCTGTTTTAGCGAGCTGCAAACCACCACTTACACGGAAGGCACTGTCTTTCCGAAAGATACTAGAACACAATGTTAGCGATTTGTTCGGATGCATCGGCCTAACTGCAAAGCGACAAATGCGTCCGTGTTATGTTCCCTAACAAAGTTACTACTACAATGGAGATGTCTGAAGAAAGATTTAGTTTTCAGGGTACTCTCGAGACTTCACACGAAAAGGACCAGACTGAAAAGGAGAGAAGATTTCAATTGAAATAATATTAGCCTCGCATCATTATGATTTGTGTGATTATGATTTCGGCTGATGATTTCTTGCAGACTTGTAATATAACGTTAATGTCAGTCGCGGATCCAATCTCGTTCCCAGAGCTTCGTACCCCTTAACCAGCGGTCGGAAAACGAGAGGTCTGGGAGCAACCATTTCAGGCATGCGCCATAGCATGAAATAGATGCAGACTGAGACTGCGCAGTGAACCGGATAACCAGTATTCGGTTATTTCCCATTGTTATTTCAAAATGGATGCTCCCAGAGCTCTCGTTTTCCGACCGCTGGTCAAGAGAAACGAAGCTCTGGGAACGAGATTGTGGCGGATCCAGACCTTGAGCTAAGGGTGGGGGGGCGGTCTTGATTTACTTGCCCTGCTGGTCTTTTTCCTTCTGTCATTTCTTCTTTTTTTCCAAAAATAAGGGGGGGAGGGGGGCCTCCCGGGCCCCTCCCCTAGACCGGCTACTGAATGTTATCAAGACGTGCATGTTAGCACAGTAATCCTAATACGAAAATGCGATAGCAAATATGGGGAAATTTGTTTCAACAAATCCTTTTATAATAAACTAAGCTACATGAATATCCAGCGATTCGTGATCGAACCGAACGAGGAGGGAGAGTATCGAAAACTCAGTGCTCGAAAACCCAGACGCTCTGGATGTCTCGAAAACTCAGACCCGAAAAACTCAGACCCATATTACCAGGGCAGTGGTTGTGCCATGCTGAGGCCTAACAAGGCCGAAACAGCTGTCCCTGACTGCCACTGCCCGGGTGATATGGCTGTTCGCATGTGCAAGGTAATGGGTTGGTGTTCGAGTGTGTCACTTGTTTTTAATGATTTTTAGTCTTAACTTGGCCTTCAACAGAGTGTTTTTCTCTGCTTAGTGAGTTCAACAGACTGTCACTGCGCTACTTAGACCAGTGCTTTCGAACAAATGAAGAGCTCACCCAGAAGCTTCTAATCTACAACCCAAAGGACTGGAGCGAACAGACGTGTCTCTCTCTCGCTTACTCCATTGAACACAAGGAATTCTTGGCTCATGGTATTTGCCAGGCTCTTCTCGCTGAAATATGGACGGGAAAGATGAAAACATCCCAGCAATCCTCTTGGAAGGTTAGATTATTTGGCACACAATTCAGTGCTCTCTGCCTCCAGCCCCTTAATTAGGAATGGCGTTTAAGTTTATTTCACTGAATTTAAGCGCAAACAAAAAATCTTCACTCATGTTTCTGATGGATGATATTTGCATATCTTTGCCAGCAGACCATTTAAATCATATAACTTTCTTATGTCATTAGACCATAGTATGTCTCCTATTTCCTCCTGCCATATTACTGCTGAAATTCCATCCACAACCAAAGAAACCATGGGAAACAAAACAAACAAAGCAAGAAACCAAGGACCTTGGAAACCACAACCCAAAAGAGAACGGCACAAAAGTGGAAACATCTGGGCTAAGGTAAACGTTCTGCTCTTCTAAAAGATGCAAAAAGGTCTAAGGATTAAAAGCTAGGTATTAGAAAAGAAAACTAAGAAAGCTTAATTGCTCTTTAACGTTCGATCGCTTGGAGAAGACGAAAAGCTAACCTGACCATGGTTATATAGTGTTCGCTCATATTTTCACATTGCAGGCCTTTACAAACGCACAAATGGGCAGTTTGTGTTTTAGCTCACGCGTATTCCTAATCAGACTTTTTGCTTCTTAAGACGTGTGATTATAAGGCATATAAAAAGTGGCTTTGACAAATAACTGACTGTTCTTTCGCAATGTATTTCTTTTATGAACTCGCAAGGATTTACATCCGATGGAGGAAATTTTGAACAAGATTGATCAATTTATACAAAATAATAAATTAAGACCAGAGAGTTTCAAAATACAGGAGATAAGATAAGATAAGATAAGATAAGATAAGTTTATTTATACACGGTTTTTCCATCAGTTCATTAACTTAATTATCTTTACTAGTATATCTATCTACCTAACTTCAATAAAATTTAATAACAACGATTCAAATAAAAGAAATAAATAAAAATTCTCCTTTTCATGGAGGCCGTGATATTACTTTTAACTGTGGCGACTTAATTTAGGGACCTAAAGAAGCTGCGTCATAGTGAATGTTACGTTTAGAGTCAGTTTTAAACCAAGTACTCTCAAGTACCTTGCCTTAACACCAAAATTCACCAAGGACACCAAAACAAAGAATCAAACTATTTTATCCGTATCAAGAAATGGTCTATTGTTTCGGCTCAACATCTCACGTTAAGCAAAATTGAATAGCCTTTTGTTCTTGGTAGCCCTGAGGGACTCCGTCCGAAGCCAAGCCAAAATTGTCGTCATTGTTCGGAAAACTTTCGGCAAAACAATTAAGCTGCACTTGGGGGTGGGCAACGTAGTTTTTTTCTCTTAAAGTCAATTTTCACCGGTGTACCCAAAAGCAAAATTGACCACCGCTGTGCACCGAGTGAGGTGATGACAATTCAAAAACTAATTATCCACATGTGTCGCATTCGGACCACATATCTCTAAATACATCCCCTGGCCTGCGTAGCTTGTTAAGCAATGCGAGCGCGCTAAGAAAGCGGCGAAGCCGCGACAACTAGCGACGAAGCCGCAAGGAGCTTGGCTTTATCACTTATCGCTAGTAAATGGAATCAGGGAACTACACAAGGTAAAGAAAAAATATTTTGACCTCGATGGGAATCGAACCCGCGACTTTCGGATTAGATCTACCGCTACTCTGCCGACTGAGCTACGAGGTCCGACAGAGAAAGTCGCGAACGATTTAGGCGGTGAATAGCGGCGAAGAAAAAGTAAGGGTACATATGAATGTTGTGCCGCGTAGCACTATAAACACAAATGGTGGAACAGAGAATTAACTCTAAAGTGTAAATTAAAGTCCCTTTACTAGGGTTAACGCCCGGCGGGTTATACATGGGTTCAATTAGCACTTTAATTTACAATTCAGAGTTAATTCTCTGTTCCACTATTTACAAGTAAGAGAAGAGGGTCATTGGACACCCCTAAAATGATATTGTGCGGGTTGATAAAAATGTCCAATATTTTCTCTTTTTTAGTGTCACCCCTTCCAGGGATCGATGTAACTCTAAACCGAATGATGTGAAAGGAAAGAATTACAGTGGTAAAAATGAAATGCCATGGTGGAAGAAGATTTTGGAGTTCTATAAGTCTCCTATGGCCAAATTTTGGCCAACGCGGTGAGCTGCTAATTAAAAGTACACGTACTACAATGGAACTGAAGGTCCGTTCATGACACGCAATCCCCAGTTGCCCAAATGCCCTTTTCAATTGACTTTGGTAATCCGAAATCAAAGCAGTTATTCTTGCTCCGGCCAATCACGACAATCGAAAACACCGCAATGAACCAATCAGGATTTGAAGCAAACGTATGTAGCCAACCTCAAGCGCGGAAAACCTGCGTCTGGGCAAGCCAGGGTTGGATTTGGGCTTGGTTCTCATTGGTTTAGAAAGTGCGGGTGTGAGTTTATCCATCCAATCACAGCGTGCAACAATGCAAAACCAAGACAAACACATGACTTTCGCACATCTTTAAAAGGTTGATTTAGAAGTTACGAGTTTTGCTTACGACTATCAAATTCCGTAGCATGCACTTCAAAACACTCTATACAACACTGGTCAGACCTGCGATAATCGTAGGGTTTCAAATATCGCTTGTCATGCACGATAATTTATAGGTTTAATTTGCCCGAAACATTTCTTGTCATGATTTGTATTTTGTATTCCCGTTTATTTTACTATTTCTTGTAATGCGCACTTGAACAAGCTCTTCCATAGCTTAAATCGTTTTGCTCCCTTCCAACTGGAATTCTTCATTCAGAGTAATTGCTGGCGAACAATAGCGAGCCCGCAGACTAATCTTGACGTTCGTGGTCAGCGGCACGTTTTTGAAGGATACAGTGCTAGAGCCGACTTGAAACAAAATTTGGGCACATTCTTAGCATTCCTTTGTTCTTTCAACCAGAATGAATGGTATGCGAGGAAACGCGAAGCAAAGGCCCTGGTGTTGA
>CM042754.1:6763401-6779507 GCA_022496165.2 Catalaphyllia jardinei
ATTTTTTCTTGTAATTTTTCTGAAGAATTGTCAAGTGAATATAAGATGAATTTGTGAAGACAATTATATTTAAATTGTAATTTACTTTGTCAGGATATCTTTTCTTTATGTTTATCTAATTCATCATTTAGTTGATGAAAATACATAAATAAAACAATTAAAAATTAAAAAAATTTAAAAATCCGGGAAGCAAACTCCATGCCATTGAGATTTTCCGGCGGGATTAATTGCGGTCCATATCGGGAATAATTTGCGGTTCGGGATGATTTGCGGTCCAATTTGGGGATCATTTGCGGTCTGGGATCATTTGCGGTCGGGGATCATTTGCGGTGCTGTACAGATTTGATCCACAAAATCAAACGCTTTAACTCTGAACTTTCGAAATCTTTTCAGTATTCCCTGAGAAAAAGTTTTGACTCCGTAACTACTCGCTTGCGTGAATGTCACCGGCAACCTCGTTCCCAGGGTCCTCTCTCCAGAGAGGACCCTGGGAACGAGGTTGTGTTACCGGGTGAATTTAATTCCGTGGGATGCCTATGGCATACCACGGTAAAAATCCGGCTGGGTTTGTTTTTCTTTGTAGGGACAAATTGCAAAGCTAGCCAATAGGACTGCGTAAAATCTTTATCAATTTTTGATCGATTTTTGATCGATTTGCGTCATTGAAGAACGTTCCAAAAATTCCTCGCAAAGTCCTCAAACCTCTCAAACCTTTCCGGTGAAGAAGTTCTTCTTCCTACAACCGCTACAACCGCTACGAAAACATGAAGATCGGAGCGCTTTCAAGTAAGCTTAAGTTTTGACAACAGATATGCAGATCGCAAATTTAAAGAGGATTTTCGGACTTTAGAAACAAAAATTGGCAATGTACATTTATATTACTATGAAGTCGAATTTAAGTTTTGGAACGATTGCCAAAGCCACGGGTGTGTTAGAATGACTGCAAAAGCGGTCGGCAAAAACTCAAGCTTTTGCTTTAGCTTGAAGCCGATGTAATTTGAATAAGTCTGCGAAAATTTGATCATTTTTGCGTTTCATAAATACGTTTCTTCGCCTCAGCGTAAATGAAAATTTATTGTTATTGGGCTTCCTTTCGCTTTTTTTACATTTCGTTCTCTGTATTTGGGAAGTTTAGGTTTTAAAAGTGAACAGTATCTTACACACTGGATTTCTGCATATTTAATTTACAGCGACCACCGACGCCGTTTGTGTATTATTAGGGAGCTTACGAATCGACGACTTTTGCACGACGCCGCCGTTAGTTTGCGTGACATGCTCACTGCGCATGCCTTTGTGAGCACTTGCCAGCGTCGCGCCAAAGTCGACGACGTTGGTGAGAGCGATTTGCCGGCGTCTTCGAACCAGGAGGACGTGAGGTTAGTTTTCAAAGTTTTCTCTCCATAATTCCGGTTTTTTATGCCAGATAATTTAAGTACACATTATCACATTATCACATTATCATATTATCACATTAGACGTTTGATTTTCATTTTTATTTGCCTGTTTTCGTTCAAGATACGACCTTGTACAGTGCCATGGCGACTAACACTGAAAGCAGTCAAAGCACCACACGGTATGAATGAAAAGTACATTGCTATATGAAAAATCTTTCATTTTAATCACGCTTCACTGAAATATAAGACTTTTTCTAGTATAAAGCGAATTTGAAAGGACTAAAAAGTTGCTTTTTAGAATTCGTGTCGACAGTTAAAAACAAGGACTAGATAGCTCAAGTACAGAGCTAGGCGATTTCTCTTCTGTTGTTTTGTGTGGTCTTATAGCCAGACTAATCTTTTAGAACACAAATTTTTCTCGACTTGCTGCCATGCTAGCACATTTTGTTAGTCTGTATTTTTTTCTCGAGCTCCTGAGACAAATAATCAGCCAGTGTGATTTCATAAATAAATAGCTTGTCGAGAAAGGGTTACATTTACAGTTAGCAGGAGTCAAAACTGCAAGGCTGCGCATTATATCCTCATTATATACTTTATCAAGCAATATTTGAAACGGTAACAGTTACGTTTATAGAAATTAAGCTCTACTGATGCATCTATTTTCCTGATGGTATTAAATTGAACAATTGATCTCTGCACAGAGCTCTAAAATTGAGTTTTGTTTATTTATTTGGCGCCTTAGTTAGTTAGTGGCATAATTAATTATTTATTAAGTGACAGTTATATTTTTTATCATCCTTTCACAGAATGTCTAAAATGAAATGGTCATTGAAACACGACACCTTATTTGGTCGTGAAGTTCTTAGTTGGGAGCTGTGGAAGTACCGTTCAGGCACCAGAGAGCGGGGGAACTGTTTAGAGGAAATATGCAAAATTCTGAATAACATCAAAGATACCCAATTTTGCGTTTCGCCAAAGGGTTTGAGAGACCGCTTGAAAATCCTAGAAAGGGATTGCAAGGCCAGGAAGAGAGAGGCCGAGAGGGGCTCGGGAATTTCCCAGGAATATCGAGAAATAGATCAGATCATGGAAGACTATCTAGAGAGAAGAGATGAGGAAGAGGCTAAGCAGACCAAACAATCAGCTGAGGATCGAAACAAGGAGGATGAAGATAAAGCGACAGGGGAGGAGATGAGGGAGAGGGCTATGGAGCGGCTAGCCCAGACTAAGAAGCGAAATGGAAAAGATGAACCACGTAAAAAACGTCAAAAAAGCAATGACACACTCAACTATCTCAGGGAGGCAGCAGAGAGGGAGTCAAAGTTAAGACAAGATGAGCTAGAGATAAAGAGAAAGCAAGAAGAAGCTAGCATGGCTACTCAGCAGGCACTGCTTTCTCAGCTGCGAGATCAACAACAGTTACAGATGCAGCAACAGCAACAGCAGCAACAACAGTTTATGCAGATGATGCAGATGATGCTTAACAGCCAGCAAGCACAATCTCAGGCAATTACTGAACTTGTAAGAAAGGGACAATAGTTTTGGAGCAGCTAGTATTGCTGTAGTTAAAGACATTTTGTGCATCTTAGCATTTGAACAGAGCTTTTGATTTCTTCCCGTACTTTATTGTACTCTGATCATAACGCGTTTTACAGTACTGATAGGTTGTGTTCTATTTTGACCATGTATCCTTGTAAGAGGCCAAATTGTTTATGTCGAATAACAAGAATATTGTAAGTGTATCTTAAGCGCAATACATCAAATAAAGTATTCCTCTAGAGTTGGCGGATTAAGACCAAAATACTCTGAAGTAACAGAACCATATAAAATGCTATGTGCATTCTGCATTAACGCACATGTTACATACATTTTTCCTACAGCACTCAATCCAATTTTAAGGTTCTTTTTAAAATCTAAGAATTTAAAATAATTAACAATATCCCCGAATATCCACTCCACAGAAGAGCGGACTGTGCTCATTGAAGTGTTAAAATCTTGTTGGGCTGGGGTCAGGACACCACCCTTAAAGGGCCTTTGTAGGTGTGCTCGTATCGGATAGGCGGGGTCACCGTACACACAAAGGGGGAGGCCAGTTACTGGACAGTTGGAAAACCTCTGCAGTTCTCCCAAGAAACCTGAGGTAGCCAGCATGAAACTGTCATGGCGCCTTCCCTCAACTGGGCCAAATAGATTCCCCACTAATCCATTCGGCAAAGCTACGGCCTGAAACTTGATGGAGTGGACTCGCTTATGTCCGTTGTAGATGGCTCGCTGGTTTTCGTTAGGCCTGCAAACTGGACGCACAGTCCCGTCTACGAATCCCCAACAGTTATTTAAGGCAGCTCCTGCCTGTTCGATCGCTTCAGCGTATTGGAGAAGCTTGGGAGGAGAGAGCAAATCGTGATTGTATCTTGTAAGCAGATGATGCCACCGACCGTAAATCAAGTCCATTATGTGGTTTGTTATAATGGAAATCTCAGGCACTGGTCTGGCGAAATGATAAACCAAATCTCCATATCGACAAGGATAAGCAAAGCGCTTGAGATACATGCATAATGCTGGTACCAAAGCAACAACTAAACCGTTGTAAGTTGTTATCTCGTCAGGTAGCTGTAGAAGTTCAGCAAGTTTATAAATGTCCTCCCTGTAGAAACGAAACTCGGCCTTGCATTCGTCATTTGATTTCTCGTCTAAATCGAACCTGTCGTAGTTCCAGTAGGGAAAGTCTGGATTTGTTGACTTGTGACAGTCGTACAAAAGTACAAATTCTTGTTCGCTAATAAAGTTGCTTCCATAAGCGTATGCGATACAAGCCCTCGTTTCTCTGAAGTTAGGCATTTTGGTTTAAACAACTCGCCTTGTCAAAAGATAAAAACAAACTTCAGAAACGGCGGGAAAATTTGCCGGTCGCGCGTAAACGTCGTCGTCTTTACTGCGAATCGTAATTTCAAATTTCTACAGGACGACGACGCGGGAGTATAAGGTGACCCAACGGCGCCGTCGTGCGAAAGTCGTCGATTCGTAAGCTCCCTAATTAAGTTTATTCGCTTCGTTCAAATGTTTTTGGGAGTGTTATTCAGCTATTACAGAACTGCCAACAAAAGAACTAGATGGCCATTAACTTAACATGGTTCAAATACGACCGATCTCAAAATAATTGGCTTGTTTTTGTCGTCTTTTTAAATTCACAACTTGTATCTCTTCTTTCGCAGCGCTGTGTTCATGTGATATTTCGTCACGCGGCGAAGAAATTACTCGATTTCTTGTTTCCAGTTTGCTTTCGCTCAAATATTCCGAAAAAAAAAACCGCAAGGGAATTAGGGGTGGGTTGCAGGCAAATTCATGCAGGCGTCAATGGGTTTATCTTATTTATCTTCTATAACATCACACTTTCTTAACGTTTTGAACTGGATGGTTTTCGATTTATTTTTTATTGCGTGACAGTGAAGACGATCTGAAGTTTGCAGTGCATTGTTCAACCAAATTTCAACCCGTTGTCGAACGTTGCCAACGCATCAGGAAACATTGTCAACGCATTCAAAAATAATTACAGTGCATTGCATTTCCAACGGGTTGAAAAATGTAACGCATTTTCAATGCATTTCCAATGCATTTCCGATTTATATCCGATGCCGGGTTTTCGCAAATAAGGTGACTAACGCATCCCACGGAAACGGCTTTAAGACGTCTTGTTACGTAGACAACTGGAATTTCGCAGAAGTTTACTGCTCTTTTTCTTTCATCGACGCATCAGAAAAAATTGCTAAGCCTCTCAGTACACAATTTAGTCAATTTAAGCTTTCTAAGGAACTTTGAATTTTCGAAATCCGTTCAGTATTGAGTTACTGAGTTACAATTTTTTCTTCTTGAACTACTCGCTCGCGTACAAGTCAGCGAGGCAATTAAATTACGCAGACAACTGGAATTTCGCGAAAATTTAGTGCTCTCTTTCTATTATCGGTGCATCGGGAATACTGGCTTAATCTTTTAGTTCATAATCTAAGCTTTCTAGGGAACTTTGAATTTTAGAAATCCGTTCAGTATTGCCTGAATTTTTTTTTAACTCTGTAACGACTCGCTTGCGTGTATGTCACCAAGTGAATAGACAACTACAATTTCGCGAAAGTTAACTGTCTTTTTTCTATCACCAACATGAACAAAAAAAGTAAGTTTACTTAACCCATCAAGAAGTAAAGGGGGTAAGTTTCTAAAGAAACTGTGGTGCTGCGTCGGTGGGAGTATTACAAGATAATTTGGTTTTATCAACTGAGTTGATAATGTGAATTAGCCACCGTAAAGAGATTCAGAAGCTGACGTTTCGAGCGCTAGCCCTTCGCCGGAGCGAATCGCTCCGACGAAGGGCTAGCGAAACGTCAGGTTCGCTCGAAACGAATCTGAATCTCTTTACGGTGGCTAATTCACATTATCAACTCAGTTGATAAAACCAAATTATCCATCAAGAAGTAGCTAGTTAGTTTTTGACAGTAATTGTTTCATTTTTGACCCTGTGCTTGTACACATGTTTCTGTTATTTACTGCTCTTGAACAATTGTTACTGTTTTGACTTATGTAAGTAACTTCGTTTATTTTCAATAAAATTTTCATTCCATTTAAAGTGCGTCTTCTCTGCGTCTAAGCCATTTGGGCGTTCAGTTAAGTTTTGGTTCTTGTCCTCCCTCCAAGAGTTTTCCAGCGGTTTTCCCATCTCCCTGTAAACCTACATTGCCAAATTCCTATTCCATTGGCCACTTGAGGAAGAACTGCGAACTGCTTTCCTATGTTAACAGTAGTCCTAACATCATCATCATCAACAACAACAACAACAACAATAATAATAATAATAATAATAATAAATGATAACAATATCAATAATAACAACAACAATAATAACAACAGCAATAATAGTAATATTATTAACGGCAACAACAACTGATTATAAATCAACAGCAGGAACCCACAGCCCCGCGCTTCTCCCTCGCTTCTCCAATGCTATCCTCAATAATGTCTGTTCCATCTCGCAGCAGACCACGCCCGCACTTCCTAACCATTGGTTGCTGCTAGTAATTAAATGCATACCCGCCATTCAGCCCATTTTCGAACCATAAAGACAATATTATACGTTGAATGCTTATTAAATGTAACTGTGCACGGTAATGATTTTGAAATAGCACCAATAGAGAGGTGACTTCTGTCTTTTATTGCAGTTTGCTTACATGGTGTTCTTGGCCCTCTTCAGCTTCGTTATTCTTGTTCGTCAGGACAAAATTCCTTCCAACAGTGAGACCGCAGTTATTATCTTTGTTTGTACTTTGCTCACAGAAGAGATTAGACAGGTAAAATGTAATATCTTTTATAGTCAGTCATTTTGAAATTCAGTGTTTAGGCTAGGTTTTATTTTAAACAACCCATTTTAACTGCTTGGGTACTTAGTATACTTTACCAATTTCAGCTGGGTATTTATATAGTTACGAAACCATGCGCTGTAATCTCTTTCTGACACATTTTGTCGAGAAAGGAATGTAAAAGAGACTTTTTTATACATAAAAGACAAAAATTAATCGGATGAAGCTTTGAAGTTGCATACATACCTCCTGACGGTTAGGTGGTTGGTTCAGTAATTGGCCGGTTGGTTGATTGGTTGCATCTGGTTGGTTAGTCCCAAAAGGTTGTTATCACGATACACACTGTATCGTGTTGGACAATAAAATGGCTGTTAAGAGTGTGGCTGGCTGGCTGACTCGATGATTGCGTGGGTAAGATCACGTGAAACGAATTTACGCTTAAACATGACTAAATCTCTTTCAAAAAAAGGAATGTTAAGATTGTATTGATTTTCAACTAAAAAACTGTACCTTTATGAAAATAGAGAGAAGTCATAATGACGGTTTCCTCTTATGACAGGTAATCCACTCTAAATCACCGAGGCTGATAAACAAATGCAAAGAATGGGCCTCCAGCATGTGGAACATCCTCGACGGCTTAGCAATCGTGCTGTTTTTTGTCGGTCTCGGTCTCAGGCTTCACCCAGCCACACGTGGTGCAGGGCATGTGGTGTACTGCTTTGACGTCCTGTTGTGGGTCATACGACTATTGAATATTTTTTATGTCAGTAAACGTATGGGACCATATGTGTTCATGATCGGAAGGATGGTAATAACACATTTTCATTTTTTCCTTTGTTTATTCCTTACTAATGGTCCATGACTGAACTAAGAGTAACCTTACTAATGGTCAATGACTTAACTAAGAGTAACCAGTTCAACTTACTTACTTACTTTCAGCGTTTATTTCCAGTTAATTACCATAGATGATCCCTGTTCATCCATCCGCACAACATGTCGTCATGCCAAATATCCTCTCGTCTCGCCCTCCCGCACAGTCAATAAGTACATGTTAACATTGTCAATCTCAGTGTGGACCTGCTGATTGACTTTACAAGTACTCGCTCTTTAATGCTTTGTTTTGAAGATAATTCAGAAAGCGAGGGGCCTTGCATACGGCGGCTGAGCCCGCAACACGTGCGGCAGTCAAAACGAAGCTGTGCTGCCGAAACGACACGAAAATAGCCTTTTTCTTCGCCGCTAGCTGAAATAAAGACGATGATAAAGTTGCCTTGGCCTCTTTTAATAATGAACGACGAACAGCACATTTTGTTCAAAATAAGACAACTATTATTACCCTACATGGTGACGCTCGACGAACTCATTATTTTGGGCGCCAAATTAGAAGCTTGGAGACACAAGATGTTTCATATTTTTCACTTTTTGCAATGTGATATGGTTTTGGGAATTGTAAATGCCCCTTTGTGAATATTTAATGCAATCTCCAATGAGAAAAGTTGCTTGATTTCAATGCCTTTCCTGTCAGCTGATATTAACCTGAGGACAGTAAAGTTTTCCCACCTGCTGAATCCTGATTGGTCAATTCAAATTTCCCGCGCGCCAGCCGTATGCAAGGGGTATATTCATTCATTCATTCATTCATTCATTCATTCACGCACTCACTCACTCACTCACTCACTCACGCACTCACGCACTCACTCACTCACGCACTCACGCACTCACGCACTCACTCACGCACTCACTCACTCATCCATTCATTTATTCATTCATTCATTCATTCATTCAAAGCTTTATTTTGACAAAAACTCTCCATTTTTGACCAGTGTAGACAATTTGCTGAAGTCCTACGGGTTTTAACGAATTGAAACTAAGGTTTGCAATATTTTTCAAGTAGAGAAAATATTTTGGCAAAATTATATTGAATTTTGCAAGGTTACAACAAAAACTATATTTCGTTCAATATATCTAGGGTGCTTTCCTTTTAAATTTCGTCTGTCTTGATACCGTGAAACACATTCCTAACGTTTCGTTTTGAACCAATGCAGAAACTGACCATGGACATTTCCAAGTACGTAGAACTGCCGTGGAATTTACCAAGCTCATCGTGAAAGTACATTTTATCTTACGAATTCAAAGTCGCGCCTGAAAGCAGATCAGAAATAAAATATGTCTTTATATTTAAGTTGATTTGTTGTTCAATTCTCGTCTTTACAAGTTTGGTGGGCAGCTTTTCTGCAACCGTAGCGAGACTTCGATCTGCTCGGAAAAGTACTTTAAATTGTCGATTGGCTAACTGCAAATAAACTATCACTTAATGTCAAGAAAACTAGCTATATAATTTTTCATCCTTACCAGAAGCGCTTAAATTACGACGTCAATATTAAAATTCTTGATAGCCGTGTAAATAAATATTTTAACCTTGAACGTAAAGAAAATGTCAAATATCTAGGGGTCATGATTGACAACCATCTTTCGTGGAAACATCATATTAACTATGTTGCGCTAAAAATTAGTCGAAACATCGGGATATTATCTAAATTAAGACATTTTGTTCCTCTTAAGACACTTTTCGGGATTTACAATTCTTTAATCTTCCCTTATCTTTCTTATGGCCTCGTTGCCTGGGGCCAGGCTGCAAAAACTCATTTGGAGAAACTCCTTACATTACAAAAGAGAGCTGTGCGCCTTATTAACTTCGCACCTTTCCGCTCCCATGCCGTCCTTTACTTTCTTCACTCTAATATTATGCCTATTACAATGCTCTATTTTAAGCTTTCTTCGATGTTAATGTTTAATGTTTACAACAACACTGCCCCTCATAATATTTCACGTCTCTTTATTCCTACTCAACAAATCCACTCTTACTGCACTCGCTCCTCCTCTTCTGGAAATTATTACATTAGCCACTCTAGACTAAATCAGAAAAATGATTCGTTTGCTATTATGGGAGCCAAAATTTGGAATAGTATACCTGAAAATTTACGAAATTCTTCAAAATCTCTTTAAGGAAAAAGTTCATTCAATTCTGTTGAAAATATTTGAAGTTCAGGATAGATATGCTGACCTAAACACGATAATCTCTGATTTTAAAAAATATTAGCCCCCGCTTATCTAAATAGCTGCCTCGATTTTCTTTTTCAATTTCTCTCGTGACTGACCTTTTTTATTGTAAATATGGTACTTTTTCACTTTAACTATTCGTAATTTATCTAAAGCCGTCCACACACCACCTGCCTCGATTAGCCTTGCTATTTGCAGGTGGTGTGATATTTGTATATTTAAATGTAAGAAATAAAGATGTTGTTGTTGTTCTTGTACTGTCATTCCACGCTGTGTCAACGTAGAGCGCAAAGTGACATAACTTCAACGAATTACAAAACTGTACCATTAATAATAGTTCGCGCGGGGTACACTGGGAATGGCTTCTATTGCCTCCGAACTCTATCACAAACACTACATGCATTTTGTACTGGTTTTAGGCCATTCTGCAGGATACAAATGTTCCAGTAGTAAAAAGGTGTGGTTGCGAAATTATAAACTAGTGCATCGATCCCGTTTTGCTCTTGAAACCTCAGAAATGTTTTTGCGTTTTTTTCGGCTATCTTGCACTTTTTCTAAAAGCGTAACGTTGGAAATTTCATGGTCATTTGATGTTGAAAAAAACGACTTTGCCAATTTCCCTGGCCATTTTGAGTGCACCTTAAATCTGGCTTTGGAAATCTCCATGGCCAATTAGAATACTTGTCTAAATATGATACTGGAAATTTCCATGCTCACTTTGAGGATGTCTAAAATATAACGTTGAATATTTCCATGGCCATTTTATGAATGTGGGACTATTACGATTTTCAAAGCCCTATTTTTTGCTCGGAATATCGTAAATGTTGGTCAGCTAGGAATTTGTTTCAATATCTATTGCGGTTTCTGACTTTAAATTTTGATTCTAGAAAAAACAATGGAAAATTCGGGATTTCTTACCAATACTTTCTTGCAATAAAATATAACGTTTTGTAAAGAAATTTCCACGTTAAGACAACTCTACCGAAAACTGGTAATTCTGACATCAATTCTTATTGTTTTTGTCAAGAAGGTTTTGATGAAAACTTGGCAAGAAAAGAACCCATAGAGGTGAAAGCATGTCATACTATCGACTCGTAAAAGTTTAGACAAAAGACCCTACATTGAACAAAAAGACTCGAGTTAACTAAACAAGCCCGGTCTCTAACTGAAGACTACCACACTTTTATTTTTACCATCAATTACATTAACGAATTTAGATATATAAAGGTAGGTAAAAAATATTATACCAGTTTCTTGTCTCACGCTGGTTGCATGTCAGCGAGGTTTAAGTTTGCATTGCTTTCCAACCTGTCTGAATGTTGTTTGATAATGTCATAGAGAGTGATTTTTTTTGTCCTTTAATTTTTCAGTATGGGGACATGATACCTATTATGCTAATCATGGTGGTTTTCGTCTTGGCTTATGGAATCGCACAGCAAGCAATCCTTTTCCCCCAGTTGAAGCTACCGTCCTGGTCAATGGCGTCTAGGGTCTTCTTCAGACCGTTTTTCCAGGCTCATGGACAGCTGTTTATGGATGCGCCAGACACAAGTAAGCATTGCATTATTCACAAAAGTAACTCATACTCAGAGGCTAAGTGAGCCAGATTTTTAACTGAACCTTTATTTGGTTTAGAGTTACTTCTAATAAGATTAAATTTGGAAATACAGTTGACTATAAAAATAAGCAAAAAAACGTAACTTCATTGCGGTGTCATCTTGGCTCCAATGCAACGGAAAAGATAATTTATATTAGTAGAATTCTACTAGTACACTAATGTAAATACTGCAATCTGTTTGGCTGAGTCATTGCACACTATCAACCGTTAGTGTGCAGTTGCTTGGTGTGGTCGACAAAAGTCCAACGTTTCCTCGTTTCTCCCAAGTTTTAAAATAACATTTAGAAACAAATGAATAAATAAAATTCCCGAGAAGACTAAAAGGAGGGCATTTACAGTTTCTTGAATTAAAAAAGCTCGAAATTTTTTAAAGAAACTGATAAGCATGTGTGCACAACTGAAAATGTCAAATTGACAAATCAGTCCGCTCAAAATCTCTAAAGCGAGAAGCTAATCAGACCAGAAATAATTGAAATCGTTTTTTGAAGGAAATTTTTCAGTAGGAATTCTACTAAAACAATAGAAATAACTGTTCGGTGTCAGTCCAGTGATGTATGCTGGAAACCTTTGTCAGCCACCTTAAATGGACCTGTTATAACTCGCTGTTAAACTAACTGGATAATTTCATTTCAGTCGATAACACGACGACGATTTTTGGCACACCAAGACACGATTCTTTCGGAGATACTGCGGTGTCGTTCCTGACGGCGATTTATCTGCTGGGCGTTAACGTTCTGCTCTTAAATCTTCTTATCGCCATATTCAAGTAAGTTCTTGCACATTACACGAAACGTTCTACTTTTTATTTAGGATCCGTAAAGGGTTATGGGCCACCTATATAACTGTTTACTAAGGTTAAGTCTTACAAGATGAGCGGCACCAATGTCAGATATATTACGAGAAGTACTTACATTCGAAAAAACTGGAGTTAGGATGTAATTCACATGGAGGGAAGGTGCCCCGGCAAACCGAGATACCCCTGGAAGAACCAACTTTTCATCCGTTTCTTTAGAAATCGCATTGAAGAGTTTACGACATGATAGCCCGCCTTCTACTTGTTAGGAGCATCCTTCTAGGCGAGTTAGCTTTTTGCCACGTGAACAGTTCTTCGGCTAGCCGAGGTGAGAGCGTGAAAAACAGCGTTTTATTCTAGGGCAGCCATTGACATTAGTGTGCCTCTGGTGAATTGGTAGAGCGCAAAACAACCCTAGCGTAACGTTACCCTTTCCGAAAACTTTTCACGACCTTTAGTGTTGGTCTACCGCGGTGTGTTCGTTCGTATGTGATTTCATCGCCCTAGAAATCATGGAATTCGACCCAGTAGCTTTTTCACGACGACAACTGCTATTCCATGTGTCGCACACTCCATTAGTGACGCATGCGCTGTAGAGACCAGACGGCGATTCATGACTGAACGAGGAAAAAAAAAAGAAAAAAAAAGAAAGCCGAAATTTAAACCCAGGCCTCACTGCCTGGGTAAATACTGAATAAGCAATAGCTCTAGAAATATTAAAGCAGATTTCTTGAAACATGGCATTATAAATGTGCATCACAAAAGAAACAAAATGGCACTCTTAATGCTGTTGCCACAGTAACTCTTTCGGCTCCAGTCTCTCTCTGTCCAAAAAACAAATATCCCCATTTGCAGCCCCTGAAGTGAAACAAATGGTGCTACTTGGAACAGTTGAAGTTCCCATATTGTTTTAACCTCCATCAATAGATTGTGTGGGGTAGATGGTTTGGTTTAAGACAAAGCCCGGGAATTTTAGTTTTTATTAAAACAGCACCAGTGGACAAAATGTTGTCATGGCAACAGCATTAAGGGTGTCATTCTGTTTCTTTTGTGATGCACATTTATGGTGGCAGGTTTCAAGAACACTGCTTCAATATTTCCAGATTATTTTACCACTTTTTAGTTGCAAACAGTATGACGTCTCACTGATCTAATTTGTATAATAGAAAAACGTCAATATCTCTAAAACGAAAAAAGATATTTCAAAAAGAAAAACGCCATTCTTCTGTATTTTGAAAGGCCTTTCAAATAAGCAGAAAATATTTTTCATGTCATCTTCGTGGTTGAGGAATATTTTGGTTTGTCTAAAATTAATTTCGCTGCTATATTTCATTGTACTTGGAGATCGTTCATCAGTTGAGTGTTGTTCTTGTCACCCCATGTAATGACATCATAGCCAAAAGTGGAAGAATTAAGGAGTGATAAAATGTTAGGCGAGCGTGTAGTGGTAGAAAAGGCTGGATTCGTTTAAGAAGTTCAAGTGGCTGGTTGGTCTTCTTAACAATGTTTTTTATGTGCTTATTCCAAGACAAATCTTTACTAAGTGTCACCCCCACGTATTTGAATGTATTGGCATGTTCAAGAGGGCTTTCCCTAATATAACTTAAGACGACGAGTGCTTCCAAATAAGACAAATCTTGATTTATCGCAATTAAGGGTGAGCAGATTAGACTGTAACCATTGTGAAAGGAACTAGGCAAAGCTGTTCCAAAAGCCAAGGCGATTCAAAGTCGTGTTCCACTTATGTAACAAAAGTACGTCATCTTGCATCCTGACCAAACAGGCCGAGCACGGTCCAGAATCAAAACTAAACAATTTAGTTATGAACTGCAACATTTAGCCAACACGAAAACTGACATAATCAGGGTTCAACGTTTACACCTGACACGGTCACTTTTGTAGTGCTAAAGCCAAATTATTTTCAACATTGCAAATTTTGTTAGTTCAAAACGGCTCTAAACATTTGACTAAAAACCTGTGAATTTCTCCACAAACCCATTTCAATGGGTTTAATTTATATTACAGGGCTGGGTTGTTCGAAAGTCGGTTAACGTTAATCAAGGATTAAACGTTAACTGCAGCATTATTTTTTATCTTTTTAAAAATGTTTTTCACCTCTAACGTTTGGTGTAGTTTGAGATTACTACTCTTGGATTGCACGTGACGTCATCATTGTATAAAACTAAAGAGCTACCAAAGCTATTATCTTCGTCAGGCATGAGAGGAGGTAAATGTATATCTGTGAACAACTTATCAGCTCAATATCTTACTTCTTCTAACAACAGGCACATTTTAAATTTCAGAGTTTTGGCTGTGCTTGACGTAAGGCTATGAAGGAGATTGTCAGCAAATATATACTTATCTCGGGATTTTGAGCCTTTTTAGAAGTTTCAGTATTAGGAAAAGTGCTTATTTAAATGTTTGCTTGATCAGTTCAGATAATCAGAGGCCTAGGTAGCCAAAGTAAGCTCCATGTTACACTACTCTCTGGCCGCCATGTTGGTGTCCCTTGGAGGTACACCAACATGGCGGCTTCATACTGGGCTCTGTAAATTTGTCCCAGTCGGCAAATATTTGAAGTTTGGGAAGACGTACAGGAGAAGTGTCTTATTTATTTATCTCCTATAACATAATTTCTTGATTTTATACACTGAATGGTTCTCGTATTATTTTTTAATTGCGTGACAGTGCAACCCAAGAACAGCTTAAAACTGCGGGTCAACAATATAATCAGAAAACCTCACCAAAAAGTTACAAAACTGAAATCAAAATTATCGCAAACTCGGCCCCAGTCTCTTCGCTTTTACTAGTAATAATCCAGAAATAGTTTAGATATTTTTGACTAATATTAATTTGAAATATTACTGTGAATTCATTTTTTCAATTTACTTATTTATTTTTATTTTATTATCATTGACCACAGTATGTTTAGGGGTAGTATAAAATAGGGGATCCATGGACGGGGTCCATGGACCCGGTCCATATTTTGATGGACCCGGTCCATGGACCAAGGATCCATGTTTTGTACTTTCCTGTGCTTAGCGGCCGCTCAAAAGATAGCCCACTCCACTGACCGGCTATCCCGCTTAGGCGAGTTGCATGTAAAGGCGGGCTATGCTTTAACCCTCCAAGCAGGATAGCCCAGTTATCTGGGGTCACCCTGCCTCCATGAAGGCAGGGCCTTGGAAAGATTAGCGTTAATTTTAGCTACTGACAGTTGACAGATTTTGGAAAGTATAACCCAAAGTTTACAACTGGAAATCCTCCTTGGCCCAGTCTATTTTGTTCTACTCACGATTAAGGGAGCAGCCAAAAATAAGTTTTGACTTACGATTACACTATGACTTACCTGATTTCACTTAATTAAGATATTTCTCTTCACAGTAACACATACCAGAAGATTCAAGCCAATGAAAATCAGATTTGGAAGTATAAGCGTTACTATCTGGTCATGGAGTATGAACAGAAGCCTCCCTTAGTGCCACCTTTTATCATCATTTGTCACGTTTTATGTTTCATGCAAGGCTTGTATCGCTGGCTCACAAACTGTCTAGAGCGGCGAGACGAAAATGGCCAAGACGGTTTGAAATTTGGAAGGTCAAGTAAGAATTTTTTTTTTTTATTTTTTTTTTTATTTTTATTTTTATTTTATTAAATTACTTACACTAATATAATATTATAATATTTAAATTTTCATAGTTTACTGTTGAGTTAAAAAAAACACGCACAATCGAGTAATCAAAAAAAAAAAAAATAATAACGAAACAAGGCATAATCGAAAAGACAGATGATAAGAGTAAAAAAAAAAACTAACACGGTTGAGCCTAAGCATTACCTTATCAATGAAAGATATAAAAATGCAATACAGCATTCATTAGATTGAGAGCAGAATTCCTATT
>CM042754.1:6787198-6812778 GCA_022496165.2 Catalaphyllia jardinei
TGGGAATCGAACCCACGACCTCCGGATTAGATCTACCGTTACTCTGCCGACTGAGCTACGAGGTCGGACAGAGAAAGTCGTCCCCGACTAGCGCCCTAACGCCCAGTGGGTTATTCATGGTTCAATTAGCACTTTAATTTACACTTCAGAGTTAATTCTCTGTTCCTCCATTTGTGTTTATAGTGCTACGCGGCACAACAGTTATATGTTTATCATGCAGTCGAATCCAGTGTTCAAAACACAAATCGGACCTGTTTGCCACAGAATTAAACGAGCGTGTTCATCAATCAAACTAGCGTGTTCACTTTCACTTTGACTTTGCTCATCATATTGAGCTGAAAGTTCGACCGAGCAGCAATACATTACAAAACTCTTGATATTCAGGGTACTCCTCGAATTCTCAATATCCTACTGGATTGGGCGACGAACGTTACCGGCCGGTAAACGCGTTATAATTTTTTCTCGATAATGTTTGCAACAGAAGAGAACCAAAAATCCGTCATGCTGTATTAATAAACCCCTTTTTATACCACAAATTATTTGCTCGTTGGCACTCTATCGATAGGTATATACCTAGTCATAACCAAAATCTGTTTTTGATAGTTTCTTCTTGCGTCTGCTTGCAAAAATTTTTGAAAGGCAAGTCAACAACAACAAGCTTTTTTTTTTATTACCAAAATAAAAAAGTCAATTATTACATTAGAATATATTAATACGCAAGAAAAGGTAACTAAAAAGCTAATCGAGCTGAGTAAAACTAAGTACTGTTTAAAATAGAAAGAGGGTTGGCACTAAAGCTAGAGCAAAGGAATCAAATCACAATAAAAAGAGATGAAAAGAGTAAATAAATAAATAAATAAATGAATAGATAAATAAATAAACAAATACCAGTTGAAAACTCATGAACAGTAAGACTGTAAGATGTCTGACTTAACTTTGTTTTTAAACGTTTTAAGGGGGAGGTGTTTAATGTTTTCATCAAGATTATTCCAAACTTTTACAGCTGCAAATGTTGAATTTACCATAGTTTGTTTTGATGATATTGATGTAATAGGTTGATTTGGAAGCAAGTCTGGTATTGTATGAGTGTACAGATGCTACTGTTGGAAAAAAATTTTCAAAGGAAGATGGTAGAAGATTATAGTGGTAATGATACATAAGGAGTGCATTGTGAAGGGTAACAAGATCAGTTAATTTAAGTATCTCCAATTCCTTAAAGAGAGGCTCAAGAGTGTTCATCTGGTTTTGAAAAAGTCTGACGCGTACAAGTGGCTCATTTGCATACTGTATCGTTTTGAGTTGCTGGCCAAAGGCATAAAAATTTCGACAATTTCGGAAGCCATTTTCAGCGCGAAACACAGCGCTATGTTTTATTCAGTGTGGCTTTCCTGTAACCAAACGAGGTTTTTCTGGGAATATGAGATTAGCTCATCGCTTAGCTTGCACACAGCTCTAAGATGTGCGCCATCACACCGAGAACTACTTATTCCATTATTTGAGAATAGTTTGGGGGCTGATTTTTCTTCCCCTTGAGATTTAAGTGAGGCGGGTAAAAGAGAAGACGCCGACGGCTTAACGTTAATAGCCAATGGCTTGATCATCTGAACTGACGCAGATGTTTGAACACGGAGTTAGCATGATCTTGCTAGTTACTATAAGTGCCACTGAGACGAAATTTCACATTTCTTTTTCTGACTTTTTTTTAAACAAGTTCATTTTGGGTAAAGTCTGTCTGAAAGATGTAGTGAAGGTTCCTCTGAGTCTTCAGAGGCTAGCTTCTGCTCGGCAAGTGAAGATTTCCAATTATACGATAATAGTGCCGAGCCAAGATTGCCACCGAAGAAGCTACCAGTACGCTGAACAACAAGCTGTAGAGGACGAAGAGTCTGAGGACATGCCTCTAAGTCGATTTGCGGACGAGACAGATCTACCAGACTGGTATTTTATTTGGTTTCTGCTTTTATCAATGCGTCTATTTTTGTAAAAATAGCTAAAATTCCAAGCAGTTTGTTTCGAAGGAAGTTATGTTAGATTCGATCTGTGTCACCGTTTTTGAAAATGTCTGTTTCGTAGATATTGCACGATCGAAATTTCTAGAATTTGGTGAATTACCAAAAATGAAAAAGATCGAAGTGGCATTTTTAGTTCTTAAGTATTTAAAGTTTATTTTTATATATTTTTGGTGTCAACTGTAATGTAATTCTGAATTTACCCAAACGTGTAAGGTTATGTCTATAGGTGCAAGTGGATAAATTGTTCGTTGGAGTTCGTTGTCCAGCATGAAGAATGTAGATGTTGCATGGAGGTTGATAGATGCCATGAAAGAATGGCAGAAGTTGAAAAAGATGGCTCGTATGTTACTTTCGCATCAAGGTTTTGAAAGTGTGTCTGAGTATTTGGGTTTTGGCTACTGCAGCAATAGGGCTTAATTATAAAACGAAAGAAAAAAAAGAGTTTACCCCATTGACCACATTGTTCGCTGAAGGCAACACCACAGACACCTGAGACAGTGGGAAACCCCAAAAATTGGAATTTGAGAGGGGCACTGAAATCACCCCTTCCAAGCTGCCAGTGCTGCTAAAAAGTTCACACTGATGATCAGAATTTTACAACTGGTCACCAGTGGGGGAATAACTATATTCAGGACTATGCCACTGTCAAATCATTATCTCATTCCCAAATTAATGTTAAGTTTGATTTTGGCCAAAGCAATTACATTGACAGAAAATTCAGACCCCTTTTGCCAATAACAGACTTTTCATCTTGACTTCCATTACCATAAAGAGGAAAACTGTTGGCGACTGCACATCGCTAGCTTGTGATGGAAAGGTTTCATTAAGTTGAAAGCTGTAGCCAAAGTCAAAAAAGTTAATTTTAGACCCTAAACAGCCAAAACTATATGTTGCAGAACATGTAAGGGGGTGCTTGCCTACAGCTGTAGTAATATTTAAAGATCAGCAATGAAATTAGCTTCTATAGACCAGAAATGAACAAATCCTTTCAGAACTTCCCACTAGCTAAGGCGCCAGAAATTAAATATATTCCTTGGGGAATGTACTGCATGCTACTCAGGGTCTCCACAGTACACCACAGCAATTTTGACTGTGTGATTGATTGTATTCCAAAATATCCAACTCATTTTGATACAAATGAGAGAATTTCACAGTATTCTTTGTTTTCTGTTTAATACTGTTTAAAAATACATCTAATTACACTATCGACAAGGCCTGGGTGAATGTAAAGAGAAAAAAAGGAAATAGGAATTAAGCAACACTGATCAGGATTTACATGGGTAGTGGAAAACATGGGAAGTCCTGGAATTATAGGTCTTCTTTTTCCAGGCCTGGCAAGTAATAGGTAACACAGTGAGGGATTATTTTAAAGATACTACCACCCCTCATTCCTTGAATGTTGCACTGATTAGGTGTATAGTTTTGATTAAAACTGCATTTTCTCAAGCTAGACACGCCTCCCCTCCCCTCCCTCCTCATTGTTGTTGCATTATAAAATGGCTTAACCTTTCACCCTAAAAATCCCAACAATTACACTACCTGTAAAATTACGCATGTGTCCAGCCTAATTGTCAAGGTGCACATGGTGAGGACCAGGAAACTGATTCAATATACCACGCTTATTAAACTGAGTTTAAACTGCCATTTTATTCAAACAGATTTCGCAATGGGTACAAAACTGTGGGACATTTGAACTTATTTTACGTCAACGGAAATGTACACAGCGAAACGCTCTAACGAAAACCAGTTTCGCTCACAAAATTGTCTCTATCCAGCGAAAAGAAAAGCAATTACCAGATTATATAACATGAGGGGCGCCTACATCTAAAAACCCATTAAATTACTTAGTGGCCAGCTTCTGGGGAAAAAACTTCCTGTGACTGAGAAATGTTACAGTTCATTTGTGATCTATATGGAAAGTAGATATAGAAACCTGTGTTTGAGAAAAAAAAGTAAATTATTTACGGTAGATTTGAAAATTTTGGAAACCATTGAAAGGCTCTTCGGTAAACCAGCATCTTACGGGCGTGCCACATGACTGGAATAAACAGAAGGGATAAAAATCTATAATACAATAGCGCGGCGATATGAACAATACTAAACTTGATAAGTTATTTGAAGATATATTTACAAATCGCAGAGATATCTGGGACTTAACATATAGGATGCTTCTACGAAAAAGAAAACTTCATGGCTGACACAATACTGAAGCTTGGGTAAAATTAAACAAGGCTTACTTTGCGGTGTTGTCGTTTGCCAGTGTTTCCCTGGCTCGATCTTCCATATTGTAGAAATTGAGCCAGGAATAAGCCGACGACGACAGCCTTCCATATGAAACGGTCTTGTAAAACATTCCTCCGCGAAATGGACCGTGACAGCAAACAAACTTTCCGCCCGGGTTGAAGTTCGCGTGGTGAGTGTGCACGAATCTTAACCACTTATCTCGCTCACTTTTTATTGTAGAAATACAGGACCACAGCTCTCTAATGATTGGCTGTAATATAAAACACCCGCGAAAACCCCTGTCGGAGGTGTTTCTAAAAATAAAAAGATACGGGACAGGGTTGACTCAGAGGGTCAGTATGGGAGATGAAAGTCCGGGTAATGGGCTCCTGAGACGCATTATCCCTAGACGAACTTTCCTTCGACATACGTTTGAACGACGCACTACGAGAGATAGTTCATCTAGACGTATAATATGTCTTGTGCCGGTCTTTATACTAAAGACGCATAACCAGACGAACTACAAAAGTTTGCCAAGGTCGTCCAGACGGATAATGCGTCTTATGTCTAGTAGAAAAACAGCCAATTGAGAAGTCACTGAGTAAGGTTCGTTTGTCGCACCCTCCTTTTGCTAACTCTTTGTTTATGAAAGTTGAAAGTAGGTTACGGAACGTTAATTCGTGAGAAAGGGTAACACATTTCTAGTACGGCCACTACTAGTTACCAGTGTTTTCAGTTTAAGATAACCCTGATTGACCTTTCTTTTGAAACAGAATTACGCCATTCTCCTGTCCCTTGGCGTGCAATGAAAACTACCAGCACGGACGCATCGCTTGACAAAGTGACGCACCTGCGAGCGAGACAATCGCCATATCCAAAGAGTAATCAACGGCGTCACCACGTTCCGGACTCACTTATTGACTGGAAGGTATGTACGTTGGTGGGAACAAATGTAATAATCAGTTTCCCGAAATGTTTACTCTAAATCTTAGGGAGAATAACATTCTGACTTGAGACGTAACAGACGATGTATGTGTATGTATACGTAATTGGCCACTCCCCATTGGGGCTTTTCAGGACCAATGCAAACAAACAATGATGAATAAACATAACTAGGTTAAGAACCCCAACTGGCGGGAGGCAGACCAGTTGACTATTGAAGCCATGAAGTTGAACTCGGGTTTACCGAGAACAACATCAGTTGGCGGTCAGAACGGGATATGAACCCGCGACCTAAGGATCCCAAATCCGGCGCTCTAACCACTCGGCCACGCTGCCTCACCTTCTCGTTCGTTCCGGAGTGCGTGGCAGCAGAACGAGTGAAGTCATAAAAGGTTGCTTTGCAGCCACCGTCCATCCATGATCAACTGGACATATCACTAAGTATTGAGGTCACTTCAAAGTTAGATATATTTTCAACAAACACTGCCGAGGCAAAAACGTGAAGAAACACAAACATGCAAAAGCTACCGTATCTGACTTCTGTCTTTGGTGGTGTATATGTTGCCGCAGTTCTAGAGCCGTATCTACGACTTGAAATGACTGGTTCTGGGTTTTCATGGACAAAACTCGATTGAAACATGAATTTAAGTATTTCTTTTTTTGCATTTTCATCGGAACTTAGGGGATGTTGATGAATGACTGTGATCAAGAGAGACGGCTGTCAACGGCGCATTCTTATAGACTTCTTAATCTCCTCAGTGAAATGCTGCATCTCAAAGGCAAATCCCGTACTCCGCCCATAAAACGTTTGCGTTCTTTGATATTTTGTCAGCTGCAGGTTGTTGTAGTTATGTTTTTGTTTTACTCAAAGCTATCAGTTCAATGATTATTAACATTTTCTGTATCTCTCTCTGAAGGAATCGTTCCCAAGCTATAATCCACCACAGTATACCGCACCGGAAGTTCAATCCCTAAAGCCAGATGCAGGCGCAGAAGAAAGAAAAAAATTGCTCTCATTTCTAAATAATCGGTAGAGCAAGGAAACTCGGTGTTGAAACGCATGCGTTACCTTGCGTTATATCCGTTTTGAAGATATTCAGATATTAATAGTCTGAAATATCCGGTAACTATTTTATAAAACATTTGAAGAGTGAAATCGAGTGTCATAAAACTTTTGTGTTCGGACGGCTTGGTGTGACCAATTAAAGTCAGATACACCAAAATTTCAACAAATAAAGAATTCAATCGTTTATTGACGTATGTACTGTTAATTACAAGTTCTGTTGCCACCTTTGAAGAGCTTTCATTGGTTAAAACTGGACTTAAAGGACAGATGGAAGTGAAGGCTTTACGAGTAAAACAGGGCAAGTTCTTCTACATTGAAAATAAAGTGCACAACTCTGGCTCAGCAACTTACAGTTGAGATTTTTGAGTAATGGCAGATTTGAAATAATTGTTGTGAGACGAGACCTATAGTTTATCGTCCTAATCAGGGAAGGCTAGCACGTCTATTCCTTTGCAGATGTCATTGCAAAGGTAGGTCAAGCTGGAAGGTCGGTCAAGCTGGAAAGGCAGTTGAACAGATGGAAGGCAGAGACGCCGAACTCTCTCCTATGAAAAGCTCAGACGGGCCAGAGTGGGCAATTCCCGGGGTATGACCTGATAATTACAAATCTTCCTATCTTGACTTTTCCATATTTTTAGCAAGTAAGAACTAATAACCTGTGGAACACGAGGAAGAGGGTATCCTCGGAGATCCGGGAAGTGGTTTTATTGAAGAAATTCAAAACAAAAGTCTAACCAATTTTATGAACATTTTGCAACCTCCTTGTCGGTGGTGATTTCCTTTCTTTACATGTTGACCGAGTTTTTTATCAAAAATCGTTGCATGACTGTATACTGTTATGTTGGTTATAGCGCTCTTTAGATCATTTGTGCGACAGAGCAGCAGTTTTTGAACCACCGCTGAACACCCTTTAAGCGGCAGTTCTAAGCTGCGATAACAGACGAACGTGGCTTTTTCTTTCAGGGTTTCCTGGAAGTTGACGACACCGCGGAAACATTGAGAAGATCATTTATTGAAACTGTTCGTCCAGTCTTTACCAAGGATGAGAACACCTTGACAGAACGCGTTCATAAAATAGTACAAAATGCAGTGGAGGTTTGTTGTAATTTAATTATAGCAAGGCCCGAGTATGATACAATTATTCCACGAGCGCAAGTTAGATATACCATGACAGATAGCCAACGATGTAGCACCGAGTTAGCTGACGTTATCTCATATCACACATGCGAGAGTGGAATAAGCTGTTTTGAGTAAACGACAAGAAATATTTTGCTATGGCGGCTATGTGTCGGGGATGGTGTATTAGCTGATATCTCTCTGAGCTAATGAAACCAGTCTGAAATTGCATTGATCTAATGATCCTGGTTGTTTCAAAAATTCAAATTTATTACATTTTTTTTTTTGGATTTGCACTTAGGGTATGTACAATAGTTGTAGAGGCACACTGCTATTTACAAAATTGGAACCGTCTTGGCTGGTTATATTTGCCATTTGCCGTAAAAGAGAAGCTAGAGTTCGCCTATAACGCCAAATGCTGTATGATTAGGCGTCGGTTGCGTGGAATACCCGTGTATCTTGTCCATTGTACTTTCTCCAGCACTTTCGATGTCGAACATAAGCTAATTTTTTTCTATTTCTTTTCATATTAATCAGAATTTTCAATTGGCTGTCTCTAACCGCAGCTTTACTTGTTGAATTTTTTCCTTTTTCAGTTGAGATTTTTGAGTAATGAATATTCAGAATTAGAAGGAAATTGGTATCATCGGTGTATTATGGTTATCATGCTCATTATAAAGTTATACTTCATCACGTGGTAAACCAGTCTAGGCCAGTCTGAAGTTTGTGAAAATTTATCCTTCGTGTTTTAGCTTTACTTTGTAAGATAAGATAAGATACGATAAGAACTTTATTTACGTGTGGAAATCTCTAGCGTACAACGTGCGCTAACTGGGGACACCTAACTAACCTAGAGCTAAAATTACTTCAAAACTACGAGATATGAAATTTATATGTATGTATGTATGTATGTATGTGTATTTACATGTTTAAAATGATTGGTTAATCATTGCATAATAAACAGTCTTTACATTCAATGTCCAGTAGACTATTAAAATTAACTTGTTTCATTCGTTTTTTAAAAATTTCCAGTGAGTCAGACATCCGAATAGATCTTTCAAGTTTTGACCATAGGAGCGGGCCTAGGTACGATAGGCTGTGTTTACCGTATGCAACTGTCCTGAATCTTGGTAATATGCAGTCTGAGTTTCTTAACTTATAATGAATGCTAGAGACAACGAATAAGTCCGTGATATACTGGGGCGCCAGACCGTTTTTAACTTTAAACATCATGATTGCTATATCATGTAGTCTTCGCGTGTATAGTGTAGGCAGGCTCGCTCTTTTGCAAGAGTTCTTCATACGATGATACGTTATCACAGTACACAGAGCGTAACGCTCTTTCTTGGATTCGCTCCAGTTTTCTGGTATCGGAAGCACGACAAAAATGCCAGACAGTCTGACAATATGTAAGGTGAGGTATTATGGCGAATTTGACCATGTGTAATTTTGCCGATGTCGGGATAAGATTACGTAATCTCAAAAGGACACCCGTTTGACATGAGGCTTTTCTGCAAACCTTGCTTATATGGCTCGAGTATGTTAGCTGGTCGTCTAATGTAACTCCTAAGAGAGTTATCTCTGACTTCTGATCAATCTCAGCGTCGCCAATCACGATGTGTAAATCCTTTTGGCAATTCCTCGGACCCAGACTCATCACCTGATACTTTGAAAAGTTTCCTTGTAGAAGATTGTTGTTATAGCACTCAGAGATGTTGTTACCTTCCCTAGTTAAAATTCTTTCCGCCTCGTTACTAGTTTTCGCAACTGAAAACAGTTGGTGGTCATCGGCATACATAAATAGCCTGTTTTCGTCAGTGGAAAAATGTAAATCGTTTTGGAAAACATTCCAAAGGAGAGGCCCGAAGGCCGATCCCTGGGGACAGCCTCTTGTGGTCACGTGCCAGTCACTTATCGTTTCTTGATTGATCCTTACTCGATTTTTTCTATTTGTGAAATATGATCGCATCAGGGCTAAGGAGTTATTAGAAAAACCGTACGCCTTCAGTTTGTTGATCAGTAAGGGAGGGTACAGCGAATAAAATGCCTTAGACATGTCGGTGGACAATACTCCCACAACGTTCCTGTTGTCAACAGCCCGTTTCCATCTTTCTACCAGTCCAATAAGGGAAGTTTCGCAGCTCTGGCCCTTTCGATATGCAGTCAGGTTGTGGCTTAACTTTGGGTCAATAAATGATGTCAGTTGTTTACTTAATAGCTGTTCGAAGACCTTTCCTATCACTGTTAGTACTGTAACAGGTCTATAGTTCTTAATGTCCTGTTTACTGTCTTTCTTAAACACTGGGACCCAGTCACCTTTCTTCCAGTGCAGAGGCCAATCACATGATTTAATGCAGCGGTTGTATAAGTCAGCCAGGGGGTGAGAAAGTTCCCTACTCGCTAACTTTAAGATCTTTGGAGGTATGAGGTCATGACCAGTGCTCTTGTTAGAATCCAAATTAGACAACGCAACCTCAATTTCCTTGGGCTCAAGCGCGTGGAATTTAAATTGTGAGGTGTCATCAGATGGTCGACGATTACAGCTTTGCGTTATTGTATATACACTCTCGTGATAGTAAAGTTGATCCTCGGACATTCCTAGTAAGCCAGTATCGCCAATATCGTTAGCCACTAAAGAAAAATATTTGGCGAAGTGGTCCGCGATCTTGCATTGATCCTGTTCAATGACACCATCGATGTCGAGGGTGAGCAAAGTGTTTTCACACTTTTTCAACTTTGAGTGAAGAAAAGGCTTGAAAACAGTATAAAAATCCTTGGGATTTGTTTTCAGGTCATCAGCATTTTTGTTCCAGTACTCTTTGATTGCTCTCCGGCGAAGTCTTGTAGCGATATTCCTCCATGTTTTCATTAGTTCCCGGTTTTCCTCAGTAGGGTTTCTTGCATATCTCTTGGCGTATCGCCTCTTTTTTCTGATTGCCTTTTTCCACTCAAGCGTCATATATGGTACGTCCTTCGCACGCACTCTCATTTTTTTCAGCGGAGCATGATCATCAATAATGCTGGCCAGGAGAGTGTGCCAATATGAATATTGGTCGTCGATTGAATCGAAGATGGTACTTACATGCCACGGAGCCATGTCTAAGTCCATACGTAGTTGTTGTTCGTTCAGTTCTTTGTAGCTTCTTACAGTCAGGACCTTGCTTTCGTAAAAGCCATTTCGTTCTTTCATGAGTCCATATACCAGTGCATGATCACTTATTCCTACCTCACAGACACCACAATCCTTAAATAGCTCGGGCTTGTTGGTCAAGATAACATCTATTGGAGTTTGGCTGTTGTTAGTAATCCTTGTTGGTCTGGTTATGACACAAGTTAGCCCGTGTGTGTCTTCTAGATCACATAAGATTTTCCCTTCCCTCGAAAGCGGTCGAAGTCTGTCGAGGTTTAGGTCGCCTCTTATCACCAACAATGATTTTTGAACTGAAGCCCATAATATCAGGTCGATGAGGTCTTTCTCGAGGGTGACATGGTAATTGTTTCCAATTGGCCTGGGTGGTCTATATATTCCCACAATGACTACATCGTGCCGACCAAATTTGGACTGAATTACCAGAGGCTCGATCGTAGTAAATTTTCTTGGCAATCCCAGCCGTTTGGAAGGTAGTGTTTCTGAAATATACGCCATTACGCCGCCTCCTCCTTTTTTTCGATCGTTCCTGAATATATTATAGCCACTCAATGCAAACTGCGAATCCGGATATGTGCTGTCGATCTTGGTCTCGGTGAGGAAGAAAACTTGAGCTTTGGTTTCCTTAATTAATAGTCCAACTTCCTCCACTTTATTTTGAAGACTGTTAACGTTCAAGTGAATGAGAAGAATTTCACGAGCCTTCTTTGTTCTTCGTGGTAAAGAGTCAGCATTAGCATATTCCTGCTCGCCGTCCGTATAGGACAATTCAAGTATTGGCTCCTCAGTGCTCTGGTCAAAAAAGGAGTTTCCACATTTCGGCAGGGAGCAAAGAAAACATGTCCAGTCAAGACTGTAGTTCGCCAGGTAGTACTGGAAGATAGGCTTTCCCATGTTGGTGCATTTAACGTGGAACCATATTTTGCATTCGGCACACAATATGGCGTCTTGGTTATTTCTCACCGATTGTTGACATTCGCCGCAGGGATGTTTCTGGGTACTAGCTCTGTTTCTTCCTGGTCCTGGATTAGGATGGATTTCTCCGGACTTTAGGTGTAGTTGAAAGGAACTTGTACCAGCGACGTTGTAAGGAATACGTGATGTAGTGAACGTTCTTCTTCTACTTGTGCGTAGCCGGATGCAAAGTCCACTTGCAAACCTTGCATCTGAATTGACCGGTAGCAAAGTAACATCGTCCAATTTTTCGTAGAAACATGATATGTGTTGATAAACAAACCATATTAAGATTAGCATCCCTACCAATGTAAAGAGGTAAGACCGATAAAATCTGATATTTGTCGAGCGTTGCTCTGCACGTGTGCCCGCCATGCTCTCTCAGGACGGCACCATCTGTAAATTGTCTGCTGTAAACAGTTGCCTTTGCTCCTAAAATGTTTTCATCCTGCAGAAATACATGAGGCTCTTTTTAAGTTTCCTGTGTACATTCCGGCTTCTAGGTTTACAAGGGATACGTGGATGATCAAAGAAACACAGACGATGCCTGGGTGGAGACAGTTACGTGGCATTTCCATGATGAGACGGGAGAAATCCTCAGTGATTCTGAGTTCAAGGTGGGTTCTCTCTGTCTTTCTACAGGTTTCGATGAAGGCTCGCAAATTTTGTTAACGTGAAAAGAGAGAATTTTACGAAATTCAAAGGCATCATTAGAGGTCATAAGGAGTGTGGTATTATTATACGTGGATGAAAAGGGATCGTGGAATTGCTATAAAACGAGTGTGAAAGTCTAAAGTGCACTTTATTTCAAACAATCTAGGATAATTTCTCCACGTGTCTGTCTGTCAGTCTATTCGGACTTCAGGGACTTGAAACCGACAGTCAAGGACTGAGTCAGTTTGTCTCTGTCATTCAAAAAACTGCCACCGGGAAGGCGGGTGGGGGCTGGGGGAGATTACCACTTGAGTTGCGTTAATTTTAAAGGATCTTATCCATGTCAACAAAATATGAAACTCGAACACTGAAGGGGAATCCTGGAGTTGAGTGTTTTACCACTGGCGACTAACTTTCGACCATTTAACTAAAAACAGGAAGCTGGTAAAGCAATGAGATATATAATCCAACGTTCATCAACCAAACTTACCTATAAACTGTTTATAACTACCTTTTGCGCCCTCAGGTAAAAAAAAATGACAACGTCAAATGGAAAGTGGTCAGCGGTCGAATCAGTCTTCAAGCCAACCATTTGTTTATCTTGCATAAGGTGGCCAAGTCACAAGATGCATACTTTTGAAAAAGCCAAATGTCAGTGCTTCTTTGTCAGAGCGAGAGGTCCCCTAGCACCCTCCAGGATCCTTTTTACATCAAGTGGGCCATTTCGTTACAGGCTAAACCCAAGACTCTTAGGTTTGTCATGTTCGACTTGCGAGCAATAATACTTGGACAACTCGTTAATTTAGTTACACCATAACAACCTAAAGTTGATTCCACATTCCAAAGACGTGGTTCTAAAGGAAGGTGAAAAAAGACCAGAATAATTGGCGTTTTGATTACAATGATTGCGATTCTTCCTTATTTACTTCAAACTAGTTGTCCTAAAAAATATGTCCCCTAACAACTTTAAACTTATCTGTCGCTGGAATTAACTTTTTCTAATTCCCTTTCTTCAGTAGCCCATTACTGCAACCCCCATAATATGCCAATGAAACGGCATTTTTACAGACCAGTCTATTTTTAGATGTTTTTCCTGCGAAATAGGCCAGTTGCAGTCTACGTGAGCACGCTGCGGTGAGGATAAAACAATGCGGCCTCACGTTAACATGTCGAAATCATTTCGACATGCCGACATTGGTCCGTGCTTGTGATTGCAATTGGTTGCTGCGGTTCCCGTGGGGTAGTTGCAGGCTCCAAGTGATGGGCTCCTGCTTTCTTTTAATTCACTGGCGACAAATTTTATTAATGGAGAGTGTTTTATTTTATGTTTTGTTTGTTTGTTTTTATATTGGCTGAAATTACGTAAATCTTAGCTGATCATCGGAAGGAAATTAGGCGTGTGTGTTGACTTAACGAAGCGTGACGTAACATGACATAACTCATATGCTTTGTTGTTAAAATAACGCAAAACTCTGCTGATCATCTGATGATCATCTGAAAGACATTTGGAGTGTGTGTTGACATAACGAGGCGTGACGTAACATTACATAACTCATAATATGTTTTTTTTTTCGTTGTTCATTACTATATTGGCCAAAATAACGCAAGACTCTGATGATCATGTGAAAGATATTAGGCGCGTGTGTTGACATAACGAGGAGTGACGTTACATGACATAAGTCATAATATGTTTTTTCCGTTGTTAATTACTATATTGGCCAAAATAACGCAAGACTCTGATGATCATCTGAAAGACATTAGGTGCGTGTATTATCATAACGAGGAGTGACGTAACATGACAAAACTCATAACATGTTTTGTTGTTGAGAAATATCGCAAATCTCTGCTTGAGAGCTGCCATCACAGCTTCAATAACGACAAACGTTATTATGTAACATCTAGTATCGAGAAGGATGTTGATCGCTTGATTGAAGATTTAGATAAAGCATTTGCTAAGTACCGGGGTGCTTACCACTGACATTGGCTCAAAATCTAAAACTTCTGAAGCCAGAAAGAGAAAGGAGCAGAGAAAAAAAATCAAAGAACAGGAGATTGAACACTTCAAATAACATACGAAAAAGAGCTTTCACTATATTTCGATCCTTGGGAGGAGAGCCTGTTGAACTTTGTTAGGAGCCAGATATATATGGAATTCAGGGAAATCGATTCAGTCGATGAAGAAACATTACTTTTACTCACATCAAAAACCGACAGAGCTCTGTTTGATTCCCATTGTTTTATGGGGGAAGCTGAAAAACAAGTTCATGGTTTTTAACAGAAATAATATACACACTGCGGTTACAAACATGACAAAACAACGCATGTTGTAAAAAGCTTTGATTAATTACTTAACGTTTCGTATGCCTCAACATACATCCTCAGAAGTGACGGCTGGATAATACAACAAGACATTTAAGAGCAGTTTGCTGTAAGATAGAAAAAAACCGATTTTCCCAAACTTTGCCAGAATAAAGGCCTAGGTGAACTAGTTCTAAAAATATAAGTTTCAGGTCGTTTAGATTTTTATTAATTTTTTTGGAATTTTTTTTGTATTTTGGGCTCATAGCGGCCTAAATTGACACCGAAATCGGGCATTTTCCGAAAGCGCCCGTTTAAATAGTTAAAGCGTTGTACAAAAGATCAATCCAGTAAATAAAAAGACCTTATTTCCTCTGCTTATTGCCGGTGTAAAATTTGAAAGAGAGTTGAATCTGAATTTTTTACGAATTTTTTAAATTTATGCTTCGCGACAGAGCTCACCAACACTGAATTTAAACGAAATTCAAGGCTCAAAAAAGCACTCTGGTACATGGCTTCACCCAACGAGACTATACTCTGGGGAAGAACAATCATTTCAACTACACGTCGGGCGAAAAAAAAATTGGGGTAAATTAAACGGCGAATTCTGACAATAATTTCAAAACAGGTCACTCGAGCAATATGAGCGACCCTTTGACCTTTGATGTCAAGTCGGAAATCAACACACAGCTGCACTTTCATTCGTCGGAATACACGTTTCTTTACTTTTGTTTGCTTTGTTGACATATTCTTAGGTAGAAGTAGTTAGGACTTTGAATTTGGAGGCATCTACCCGCTATGAAATAAGCACAGCTGGCATATTTTGAAATTTGGCCCACTTCGCATTTAGACGGTTACGTTATAAAACTCAAGTTAATCGTCGAATTGCACGTTATAATCCGCTTTTAGGAAACGGCGGTATCTCAAAACAAGGTAGCAACAATCAGATTCACTTAATGCTTGGGAATTATTCCTTACCTTAGCGAGTTTTTCCGACGGGAAAGCGCAGCAGTATAAGCAAAACACAGAGCGAAAGCACTGAGCCATGTCGCACGTGACAGTAACGTAACTTAGCGTTGGTCCGGAGTGGAGGGGGATGAGGTAGGGGCCGCATTGCAAAGGTGGGTTTTGAACGCTCTTGGCACAAATTTTCACTGCTTTGGTTGGACTCAATGATTTAAGGTCGCTCGGATAATAGGGCATGAAAGAAAACGATGAATCCATTCTGAGCATAGATTTATTGGTTCCTTTGATACCGACAGATGATCGATGATACGGCGCGTATGCACGTGGCGGCTCATTGCGTGTCACCCAAAAGCTCTTTTCTGAACGCTCCACGAGGGCTAATTCTCTATTTAATCGACCCGATAATGACCTCAGATGTGTTATAAGGACGCAGATTTCCTCAGATGAATCCCCTTGTTCCTGCAATTATCCGTACTTGCTCCTTGCTTGACAATTTTTTTTTCCTTTCCCATGTTCCCTGAGGTTTTTTGCCTTTGTTCTCCTGTTCCCCAATTGTCCTTTTGTCTGGAATCTACTTTACTCTATTTTTTATTTTACTGAACGTGTTTTCTATGAAAAAAAGATAAATAAGGTGTTAGACGGTTACGTCATGAAGCTCAGGTTGATCGTCAAATTACACATTGTCTTTTAGAAAATGTACGGTGGTGTCAATAATTACAAGGAAGCAACAATCGAATACGCTTAATGCTTAAGAATTATTCCTTACCTTAGTGAGTTTTTTTAGACGGGAAACCACAGCAGTTTTAGCAAAACACAGAGCCAAAGCACTGAGCCAGTCGCACGTGATAGTAATGTAACATAGCCTTGGCAGTGCGTAGGATATTGGGGGGGGGGGGGGGGGGCGGGAACGCACAAGTCACCTTGAAACTGCCTTTGTATGTAAAGCTTTAGTATATCCTTGATGATATACCTCACTACAGATGTGGAACGTCTGCGTCACAAATTTGCACACGCGTAACAGCTGGTCATTTTATTTCTATTATTTATTTATTTTTTATTCATAGATAACACGTTCAGTTCCAGAGAAAATTATATATTTCACGTGTATTTTATGGAATTCTACGTGCATTTTGCTAACACGTTGCTATTGTCTGGTATTGAATACTTGCCAACCTGTAATATGAGGATAATTATCACACAGTAGACTCAGAAGATAGTCGGGTCTCCAATGAAGAAATGTTTTCCACCTTGCGCCTTGCTTTAAACTGTGTGTTCACACACGATATAAAATGCTTGCAGTCATATTGCAGTCATATTCCTCTACTGATGAGACGTAATATCAGGTCATTACTCCATCTCGGCGTATTGCCATCTTACCCGATGAACGTTTAGTGATACGCTTCTTTTTTGCGGTGTCTCTTATAATTCTTGCGAGTCAACGCTTTATACGGAAGATATCTTCTATATGTTATCTCGGTCTTCACTATTTTCTTTGTCACGATTATCATCTTACATATAAACACAAATTTCTGAAGCTGCAGCTGAGCCTCGCTAGGAAATATTTTTCATAGCGGCCATTTTAAATGAGCCCGCCGATTTTCGGGGAAAACAGCTGAGAAAAAACTATCATGAACTATCATACGCGTGGTCAAACGAGATAAACTATAATCGGCTATCATGAAGAATTTGAACAAGCTCAAACTGAATGATAGTTGATGATGGTCGATGATAGTGCGTGATAGTTGGTGGTCAAACGGAAGCGCGCGCTTCAACTATCATGAACTATCTCGTTAATTATCGTCGACTATCATGGGCCGTTTGACCAGCGCTTAAAGCATATTCATTACGGAGTTCTTTCCTTATACATGCATGCTGGTTAGGTTCAAGATGACACAGCCGGAGAATTTTACAACCATGTTTCTCTAAGGACAACCTGGCCAGTATCTTGGAACCCTCCATCATGTTGCGCAGCTCCAACAATTCATCACTCATATGCCTCTTAATTAGATGCATATCTTAAAATGACTGATTGTTTCTTTTGTGCAAAAGGAACGCGAGCGTCTCTGGAGAATAGCTTCCACGCCATCGGCTTACTTTGCAAAACGCTTATCTTTCGCCCCGCTCTCAAGGTCTTACTAGGAAACGGTTTACTGGCCTTGAAGGCCAAAATTTTCCGCCAGTTACTAAATTATTTTCAGCTTCACTGAACCATACTGACCTTTTGAGCGTTTATCACGTCCAACTAGTCACTCTTCACCCGCCCAGGAGAGATCAGGAGCAATCCGAGGGTAGTTTCATAGTGGGAGGCTCCCACACGACATCAAAACGCATGCCCCTTGATACACTTTTTGTTGGTTTCACCCGACAACACAATCCTCTCATATGCCTTCCATGAAAAGTGCTGCTCCTTTCACATACCAAGTCCACACAACGTATCCCCTTTTCAGACACTGCATACCTTTTTTGGGTAAAGCCTCCCAGTGTAATCTATTAGAGGGAGTACCTCATTGAGGGTAGGGGTGGGTGAGGGTCAAATTTAATCTTTTCCATCGCATCTCCACCTCATTGAGGGTAGGGGTGGGTGAGGGTCAAATTTAATCTTTTCCATCGCATCTCCACCTGAATTTCCGTACAGATTTCTTTTGACTCACTATTGGCCTTTCAGTTGCTCAGGAGTGACAGTGTTACCCAAATCAGCCAATTGACTTTGTGGCGCCAACATTTTGGGAGTGGTCAAGTGCACCCACGCCATATCATCATCTGTATCTAAGGAACCAATAAATCTTTGCACAGAGTGGATTAATCGTTTTCTTTCATGCTCTATTAGCGCGCTTGCATTAAAAAAATGGCAGCTTTTTCTTTACGGCTGGACCTCGCCATAGAGATAAACCGTCATTTTCTCGCAAACGAGTATGGTGACCTATTAATTATTTTTCTGTTGTTTTTTAACTGAGTAATATATGTCTCTGTGTAGAATAAATATGGACCAAATTTCAGTGTAGAACAAAAACAATCGTTGAAAAGTGAATTTAGCTTCCGGAAAATGCCCGATTTCGGTGTCAATTTAGGCCGCTGTGAGCCCAAAATTCCAAAAAAATTAATAAAAACCTAAACGACCTGAAACTTATATTTTTAGAACTAGTTTACCTAGGCCTTTATTCTGGCAAAGGTTGGGAAAATCGGTTTTTTTCTATCTTGCATGACCGTAGTTGATCCTTACAGCAAACTTCTCTTAAATGCTTAAGAGAAAGACTGGAAACTAATTAAGACAATTGTGAAAAAACTGATATTACACAGACCTATTTAAGTCTGCTGGACAATATATAAAAGGCTAGTAAAGTAAAAGTTTCTTGCTGCCCACATTTTCGTTTAAAGAAGGTTTTAAATCCTTAATCAATAATGATTCTTTAATTCTGCAATGTACATCAGAACGCCCGGTTGCTAAAATTTCAAAATGGTCCCATTTGATATTGTGTCCTGTTGAGGTAATGTGATCCGCTATGGCAGATGCTTGACCATTCTTAGTGAGTGCTTTGAAATGTTCAGTTTTTCTGTCGTGTAAACGACGCTTCGTATTACCTATGTAAAAGTCCTCACAGTCCCAGCAGCTAGCCTTGTATACAACCTTAGACTTGAGAGACCGATTAAGCCTGTCTAGAGTTAGTGCGGTGAGTGTTAGGAAAAATAATATTTAGGTTAATACAAACATAGAACCTGTAGATACAAGATTTAAGTTGCTTAGTGATGATTTTACTCTGAAGACCCAGATAAGGTAAAACGATGTAAACATCTCGTTTGGGTACCGTGGTGATATGATCTTTACGTTTGTTGCGGTTTCTAGTCACAACATCGTTCATAGTAATAACCCCACGGGGGTAGCCGTTGCGTGACAAAAGAATCTTAAGATCATTAAGGGCAGATTGCAATAAAGAGGTCGAGGAACAGATGCGGAGACAGCGATAAGTGAGTGTTTGGATGAGGTTGATCCACAGGCGGCCCAAGCGCGAGATGAGAGGAAATAATTTATGTAAATGAAACGTACGCGAACGTGACTCTTGCCTTCGAGCGGTGTTGTGTTGCAAAGATGCGATTTACAAGGGTTTGTATGGGAACTTTACGGGTTTGCTTTAAATACCTAAAATCTAACGTTCTGTAAATAAAACTAACTTACCTTGCTTTCCTGTCGTATTCTTTGTTGTTTCACGGTGTTTGAGGCTATTTTGAAGCGTTTCCAGTGAGTTAGCGCTGGTGGTGGTGTCCCACTAGAAAAAAACACAAGGCTGGCTGGCTCAAAATCGAACCGTCGTACTGCGAAGGCCAAAATATTCCCAAGAAATGGATGTAACCGCTTCAAATCACGATCATCCGAAGCGTGAATAACTCGCTTCCCAGTCCGTCGGTCGCTGGTTCACAAATCTCATCGCAACGGCCTGAAAATCGCTCGTTTACCAGCTCAAATCTGCCTCTCTCGCTGCTGCATCATGCGTATAGCCAACGGTTAGGATACCAGATTTGAAAATCGAAGCTTAGCGACCGCGTCCGTTGTTGTTTTCAAATTCAACGGTAAATTGAATGTTTTTATGTCGGCTGTTTAGTTAATGAAGGAAATTGATAGCCGTGTCTTTGTTGCGAAATAAGGTAAACGTATCATCGACGTATCTAAACCAAACAGAAGGACGATCGCTGCTGTTCATAACCCACTTCTCCTCAAAATGGCACATGAAGATATTTGCCAAAACCGGACCTAAAGGAGAGCCCATGGCAACTCCGTCAACCTGATCATAGTACTGGCCATCAAACACAAAATGGCTCCTCTTGGTGGCAAAAACAAATAGATCTTTCAAGACAGCGCGAGGTAACTTGGGTGGATTAGGCAAGGCATACAATTTGTCAAGGGATATCTGAATTTTCTCCTCAAGCCGAACATTGGTGAACAAAGAACTGACATCAAAGGAGCACATGAACTCATTGTTGTGATTGTATGCCATACAAATCTAAAAGAGTCGTTTACTGTAAACTGGTTGGTGGAGATAGGTTGAAGAATGCGTACTAGATAAGAAGCAAGATTGTAGTTGTAAGTATTAACAGAGAAAACAATGGTACGAAAAGAGCAACCAGACTTGCGAACTTTGGGAAGACTGTAGAGAACACGAGGAGAAGAACCAGATGGTCTGTGTATTATCAGTTTTTTCACAATTGTCTTAATTAGTTTCCAGTCTTTCTCTTAAGCATTTAAATATCTTGTTTTAGTAAATTCTCAGCTCCGACTATTGCATTTCTAGCTTTTTGATTGGCTGAAACACTCCGACTATGAGCCAATAGTCAGAGTTTTACGTCATATGGAAAATAGTGCACCAAGTTTAAAATTTTTCGCTTTGTAAAATTGTGGAAATAAAAATCGGCGGCAGAACCCGGTTTAAGAATTTACTAAAACAATTATTCCATTCGGCCTTGTTGGATATGAAGTGATTATAACCAACTTGCGCTACGTGCTCGTTGGTTATTTTATCACTTCGTATCCAACGCGGGCTCATGGAGTAATTGTTATGTATTATCCAATCGTCACTCCTGAGGATGTATGTTGAGGCATACGAAACGTTAAGTAATTAATCAAAGCTTTTTACAACATGCGTTGTTTTGTCATGTTTGTAACCGCAATGTGTATATTATTTCTGTTAAAGTTGAAATGGCCGAAGAATAAGAGTTTTTACGATTCATGGTTTTTGCTTTACATAGGATCAGCCCAATTAATTAGAAGACGGGTTAAAATTGATCAGTTGTGAATTTGCTTTTCATTTGGATGGAATATTTTCAATAATCGTTCCAGCTGTTCGCCTGATTGATATTTGTTACAGTCTTTTTTTTCGTTTACACCCCCCCCCCCCCCTTCGTCAATATGAGCCCCCTATCTTGGCAGCAATTTTATGTAATGCCTCCTCGCTAGTTTTTCAGCCCCCCCTCCTAAAATTTATTGTACAGTCCCTTATTGGAGGGGGGAGTATATTTTATTGGTCATTTTTTGGGTAAGCAATAGCTTATACAAGAAATTTTTAACATCATAAACAGAAGAAAGCACTTGCCTGATTTTTTTTTCATGGCTCCCCGTTAGTCCAGTCCCTGAACACTCCTTTCTTCCCGCCCCTAATATAGGGGCTGAACCCGGGCGGGCAAAAGAAGAGTCCAGGATAACTTGCATGCGCATGCTCAAAACGAACCAATAAAAAATTACTAGGTCCCAACCATGCTGCTCGCGTCAATGTGTCGGGCAACGCCTTTTTCAGCTCGCGCTCGCGCAATTTCTTTGAGGTTGATATTTAGTTCTTATTAACCGAGCGGGAAGTCTGTATGGGAGAATCTTGACCGAGGTGAACGAACGCAGTGAGGTCTGTACCAGCGACCGAGGTCAGGATTCTCCCATACAGACCGACCTAGCTCGGTTAATAAGATGTTTATTATATGGCCAAACAAGAAAACAACGGAACAAATAAATAAATAATTTTATTTGGTTCTCTGCGCGGGCTCAAGCATTTAGGAGGCTTTCTTCTGTCACTGGTTTCCAGTCCAAACGGGACAAAACTAACTGTTCAAAATCCGACTTCGTCAATTTTGAATGAACACAAAATTTTTCATACAGGCTCAATTAAAAAGCTTGTGATGGAAACAACACTTTATCAGTGAAAAGCGACCAAAAGTGCAACTGCAATGTAATTAGGTGGATGCCTGTTTATGCCTCGATCGCTCAGCGATCAGTTCTCATTCAGCCTTGCGATCTTCGACTGATCACCACTGAAAACTTTGATGTTGAATGTGCAGACTTCGAACTTGTCAATATGCGCTCCAGAAAAAACTGCCTGAGGCTGGATTTGTTAGACTGTAAGGACATTTTGCTGTGCTCTAGTGGAGGTACTGACTTGGTTTTCCTCGGACTGAACGGATGTACGTGGCTCACGACTCAGGATAGCAGACATTTCTCGCTGTCGCTTCAGAGATGCTGAATGGTAGCTGTGGAGGCTTTTCGAATTTTTATGCCCGCTTAGCTGTGCAACAAGTCGTCCAGTGTTGGTATTTCTAACAGAGTGATTAGTAATCTTCTTCTTGTTTGTGTCATCGAGTTTGGCTGCAACAAAGGCGTCTTTGAGGAACTTGCCTATTATTTCATTCTTTCCGAGGGGTCTGTCGAGATACCATACTTTGTCGATTGGTTTTCGTCGATGATTTATGGCGAGATAAAGAGGAGCGTCTGGTTCTAACATCGCTTCGGAACGGTGACTTCGGAAAGCTTTGTAAAATTCGACTGGGCATCTTGACTTGTTGTTGCATGCTTGCGCTTTCGGTTCAAAGGCTCCTTGATGACCGCCATCTTGTCCGGTTCGTGTTTTGCTGCCTCTCTCTGACTTCCACACAAGGTATTCGGAATCAGTTTCAGGATCACTGGCCAATCCTACATCTCAACACAGCTTACGGCTTTCATCGCGAGCTCTCCAGCCAAAATGGAGAGAAAGAAACCACCACAAAGCTCTTTGTAATGATTTCGGATCCTGAACACCGAACTGGCCATTTTCAAATAGTGCATCTTCTTCGGCTTCAGTGAGCTCTCTTGTGGCACTTGGACAATTTCCTTTTCCTTGCCGAACCAGGTTCTTTCGTTTGGCAGCAAGTACCTCTCTGGACTTGGAGAACTCGTTATCCTTAAGAATGTTAATCAGACTTCCTTTTTCATGCAAGTAGCGTTAAAAACTTCGCTGGAAGCCACTTAAAGTACTCGGCTCGTACTCAGTGCCATTTTGTTTACGAACGGAGATGAAAAATTTGGACAAGAGAAGGTCAAGCTCACTGGCAGGTATGTTTTCCATTGCTCTAGACTCTTTCAGTGACTCACAAAATTTCTTCCATTCGTTTAAATCGCTCTTAGTCTTGTATTGAGTGTTTTTTGATTTCTGCTCCTGTAAAAATATCTCAATTTCGACTTCATCTTTGCTCGTAGCTTCTTCGGTAGGACTCAAATTTGCTAATATTCGCTCGTTTTCTTTTCCTGTTTCCTCGTGAAGGTCCAATGATTCTTCCATTAAGTAATATGAACAGGAACAAGCCAAGTATTTTATATTCTTTGATTGTAACTTTTTGAAGGCAACAGTTACATTAAGATCGGTCTAGATGCCGGTCCAGATGGGAAAATCTAAAACCGCTTCCAATATTGATTTCAGCCAATCAAATTCGTGAATTCGGTAGTTCCCAGTCCTTGTGAGACAGCCATATAATAATATGAATGTTGTGCCGCGTAGCACTATGAACACAAATGATGTAACAGAGAATTAACTCTGCAGTGTAAGTTTTAGTGCTAATTTAACCCATGAAAAACTCAATGGGCGTTAGCCCTAGCAAAGGGAATCAGGGAACCACACGAGGTAAAGAAAAATTCTTTTGACCTCGGTGGGAATCGAACCCACGACCTCCGGAACAGATCTACCGTTACTCTGCCGACTGAGCTACGAGGTCGGACAGAGAAAGTCGGGGTCGATTTAGATGGTGAATCGCGGCGAAGAGAAAGTAAGGGTACATATGAATGTTGTGCCGCGTAGCACTATGAACACAAATGATGTAACAGAGAATTAACTCTGCAGTGTAAGTTTTAGTGCTAATTTAACCCATGAAAAACACAGTGGGCGTTAGCCCTAGCAAAGGGAATCAGGGAACCACACGAGGTAAAGAAAAAATCTTTTGACCTCGATGGGAATCGAACCCACGACCTCCGGAACAGATCTACCGTTACTCTGCCGACTGAGCTACGAGGTCGGACAGAGAAAGTCGGGGTCGATTTAGATGGTGAATCGCGGCGAAGAGAAAGTAAGGGTACATATGAATGTTGTGCCGCGTAGCACTATGAACACAAATGATGTAACAGAGAATTAACTCTGCAGTGTAAGTTTTAGTGCTAATTTAACCCATGAAAAACCCATATAATATGGTTTATCAGATAAGGTTGAGTGGGGACGGCTGGTGTTGCACGAAGCATAGAATTACAGAACCTCATGGCCGCCAAACTGAAAGTTAATTTCTTCGTTTTGCTTCGGGTCGTCTTATTTGTATTACAGCCCTCCTTATCGGCGCAAAAACAGCGTAAATTGTGTTGGTACGTGGTACAGTTTTGGATTCAAGAAGTTATTAGAGCTCGTTTGGACACTTGTTTACGTCTATCATCGATCGGTGAAGTAGTTTCACGCCGTTGCAAGCTTCGCAAAACAGATTAATAAAATTAGATTGCTTATAGTTTTGTTTGTAAAGAAATGGCTTTGAGTGAATTGAACCAAGTTGCTGTGTTTTGCTTACTATTACAGTAGGCTTTCACCGTGCTACTGCTAGCCTGTTAAATAATGACAACCGGCAAATCTGTTTACGCGACGGCAAGACATTGAAAGTTGTCCTTTGTACAAAAGTTTGCCCTTTATGTGATAAACAAGTAATCGCAAGTGCCCTTGGGCAATTAAGGATTAATTTCACTTGTATTTTCAAAGTTTGCCAAATTGCCCTCGTCGCTTCGCGACCCGGGCAATTTTGTAAAAACTTTGAAAATACTCGTGAAATTAATCCTTAACTGCCCTCGGCCCCATGCGATTACATTTTACAAAAACGTAACTATCAAAATATGCCCATGGTTTATCGTAGTCTGCAATTTTATCGCATCGACAACGAGTACGCGTCATTACTCTTTTCCCAAACATTTTTTTGTATTGTTTCTGCATATTTAGCGAGTTTCAAAAGTTTTTGAAAGGAAAGTCTGACGCGTACAAGTAGCTTATTTGAATAATGCAGCGCGCAAACTTTTAAGTCCGAGTCGGTGTTTTCAGTTGTCAACAAATCTTGGCAAAGATTTCTTTCGTTATCTTTGATATTATGGTAAAAAAAAATCGAATGTGGTATAGCGTGGTGCTGGTGAAATTCCACTGATTTGGGGTTAATTGACATCAATCTGAATGCAGAAATTGTTGCTTGTAGATTATCATTCAGAAAATCGCTTCACACGCCAAAACTGGAAAATACTTCCAAATATGGTTTTCCCCCGATTTGGCGGGGGGGGGGGGGGAAATGGCGGCGTTCTGAGCCGGGTTCAGTCCCTATGTGGGGCGGGAAGAAAGGAAGGTTCAGGGACTGGACTACAATCTTGGACAAAATAAATGAGAAATTAAGACCACCCCTCCCCCCA